>OY740785.1:34034239-34366739 GCA_963514005.1 Raja brachyura | reverse complement strand
TACATATGATGTTGTTCTCTATTACAAATCTCAAATTGTGGAGTACAGAGACAAATAAATAAATGATGGGTCTTTGTCCCAAACATAATGGGGGGCACTGTAGATATATATGCACACACATGCATGCACAGAAAACTATATATCAATATAATTTTAGCACCAATAGGCATTTTATCCACAATACATATATGTATGTGTGTGTATATGTGTAAGTGCATGTGTGTGTGTGTGTAAGTGCATGTGTATGTGTGTGTGTATGTGTATCACTTTGTGGATCTGTATGTGTGTATATATATATATATATATACACACATATATATACACACATATATATGTATATTGGATAAAATCACTGAAGTGATCAGAGCAAGTGTCAACCTGAGGCTAACATACCAGCATATTGCCTCTCAGCAGAGGTTGCTTGATGACCAGAATTAAAGGGTTGCAGGCAGATAATAACAACTCACGTTTCTATATTGTTTTCCCCAATCCCCTGATGTAATTTAGACTGGAGTCTTGTGGAAACCCCCAAGAAACAACGTGAAAGGCCATTTTTTAGTCATTGACACTTGTTCTCGGGGGAGGTCCCGCCAGTTTGCCGCTGGAGGCCGCCCGGAACAATCTCCACTGTTTCCGCACCACCACACTGGGGATTCAAGTAACCAAGCTTACCTGCAAAACTCCCCAGCAGGATAACATGGCAACTTTAATATCCCATCTGAATGTAGCTCTGTGTCACATTTGTTTGTGACAGCCAGCACTCCCCTCCATACCGAACTAGCTGTGTTATTAATATTTATTATCATCAATTACTGGATGATTTTAACTCTGCATGGCTTCAGGGTACAATATTAATATTAAACAGAATTCAGCTTAAGCTTATTTATGGTGTAATAATGGAAATATTTACATATTATTGGACTGTGGGGGATGGATGGCAGCATTGTCTGGAGACTAGTCAGTTTTCCTGTCACAGTAAAGCCTTCAGTCTTGCATACTTAGCTTTGTCCTCTCCCTCTGGCTACTGATTTTCGTTAGCTTGCAGGGTGGTTGTTGTTAGCGTTCCAGGCACAAGTAATGCTGCTCTTAACAATTTGAAACAATCTGTTGCTGCGTGTCGGGGTCACTGTGAATCAACCTGTTATGTCGCCTTTATATCCAAAGTAGATCTTTGAAATAACCAATAAATCAGCAATTCAAACATCAACCCGCTGCTGGAGCAGCTGCAAAGGTATAAACCAGGGTGTTACGAGAGAATGCAAATGGTTTTTAAACTGCACCACCAACGGGGTATTCAAAAACAAGGTACGTGGCCATGTTTGCATATTAGTGGCCTCCTCTCAAATATTTCAGTCTGAGTTGAGGGAGATGTAAATTACCTTAAAGAAGTGGGTGAAATGTGGGAAATACGTGACAGCCCAGATACTTGACAGGAATTTCATCCCTGGCAGTAGCTGCATCAGCATTGATTTCAATGGTACGACTTAGCACAGCAAAGCAAGGGACATTGTCAGAATTATATCAAGTGTTTAGGGTTCATTCGGCTGTGAAGGCAGAGCTATGGAGGCACAGACTGATAGTTATTTACACCATAAAAGAGTCCAGGAGTATAAAGAGAGGCAAGAACGTGGGGTTGAGGCCAAATTGGATCAGCCACGATTTATCTGGATAAGGCAGCAGGTCAAGGGGCCAATTGACCTCCTCCTATTTTTGTTTGAAGAGATCCTATGAATTTTAAAGTACAGGTCCATCTTCACTTGGGTGCGTGCATCTTTTATTCTGCAGTGCTTTCATTAATTTAAGGATAATGCTCTTGTACAAATGTAACGGAATTGCACCATATGAAGAGCGGAGCGGTGGAGCAACTGGTAGAGCTGCTGCCTCAGAGCGCCAGACAGCCTGATTCCATCCTGACCTCGGGTGCTGTCTGTGTGGAGTTCGCACATTCACCTTGTGACCATGTGGGTTTCCACCAGATGCTCCGATTTCCTCCCACATCCCAAAGACGTGCGGGTTTGTAGATTAATTAGCCCTCTGTAAATTTCCCCCAGTGTGAATGAGAAAGTGGGATAAAATGGAACGTGTGTGAACGGTGAGATCTATGGACTCGTTTGGCCGAAGGGCCTGTTTCCATGCTGTATCTCTAAGATAAGGGGGGAGGGGGTGGGGGGAGGTTTAGAAAGATACCTTAAGAGTAGGTCTGGTCTTTCTGGTCCAGTCAGCTAGAGGGTGATTATGGATCAAAGCTGATTAAATGTGAGTCCATTTGAGAGATATTATACACAGTACTCTGAGGAATGTTTACACATTCAAATCTGTTTGATGAAAAATGTAAGGTGAGGTTCTTGCGGATCACAGATAAAAAAATTCCTTTCCTTTGGCAGCAGTTTAGCATAATCAGTGATACATTGTTATGAATGATAATAAGAAGAAAACACAAAACTCCACAAATTTATGCATTATGATTAATCAGTGAATTTCCATAAGGATAAAATTGAGGCTAATAAATCCCACTGCTTTAAATCTATTTCAATGCTGGAATATTTATGATTATTAGCATTGTAAATGATTGAATCCCACCTGATTTACTGCAACCTCTACCATTTTTGTTAAACCTATGGTGAATTGTTGTCGTCAACTTCTGTTAATTTCCAGTGGAATTTATTCCTACACCGCCAACTTAACACCTGTCAGATGTTGGAGGAGTCTCATAAATAGGAATAAAGTTGACATTCTCAAATGTAATTAGAG
This sequence comes from Raja brachyura, assembly GCA_963514005.1. Next base: position 34,363,988 of record OY740785.1, on the reverse strand, counting down.
ACACCCCCCCCCCTAAGAAAATGTAACGGTGCCAATGACATTGCTTACTTGGGATTCCTTGTGTTATCATAGAAAATGCACAAATATTATCTCATTAGAGGCAAATAACAGATCCCAAAGTACTACTCTATCAGGCATCGCAGTGGCACAGTGGCTTAATGCTCTTGAAGAGACCCAATACCACCTCCTTCTTGTTTTTAAAATACATGAGGTTATTAATATACCCCACACTGATTTTACTATTCTCCGTGTCCTTCTCTTTGGTGAATACGGATACAAATTACTTGTTCAGTACCAAGATAGACACAAAGTGCTGGAGTAACTCATTGGGTCAGGCCACATATCTAGAGAAAAAGGATGGGTGATGTTTCAAATAGGAACCCTTCTTCAGACTGAGTTTGCTTAGTACCACACCTACATCCTCTGATTCCAAGCATAAATTCTCTCCTTTATCCTTGAGTGGTCACTAGTTACTCTCTTGTTTTGAACGTACGTATTCAATGCCGTGGGATTCTCTTTAATCCTACTTGGCAAGGACATTTCACCACCCCTTATGGCCTTCCTTGTTCCCAGCCTCAGTTCTTTCCACCTTTCATTATCTTCCTCAAAGGCCCTGGCTGATTTTATCTTTCCTAAACTTCACATATGATTCCTTTTAACTTTTTGACCGAATGTACAACCTCTCTCATCATCCAAGGTTCCCTTTCCTTGACATCTTTGTCCCTCCTCCTTCCTGGAAAATGCCACATCGTAAACTTTGATCAAATTACTCCCACATGTCAGATGCGGACCCTTTCAATAACAACTCTTCCTACTTTATTTTGCCATGTTCTTGCCTAACAATGTTGTCATTTGCCCCATCCCCCGTCCCACTGTTTGTCACTTTACCCCAGCGCCCAAACTTATCCTTATTCATAATTATCTTAAAATTGGAAAAGTTGTGATCATTGTGCCCAAATAATGTTCCCTGTGAAATGCCAGTCACCTCCTGGCCAGGCCTGTAACCCAATAATGTCCCAGTATGGTCCCTGCTCTACTTGGACTACACATTCACTGTTTCAAGAAACACCCTCGGATGCAGCTAAAACATTCTGGCCCATCTAGGTTTCTTACACTACAAAAGTCCCAGTAAATATTGAGGAAGTTAAAGTCGCCTACTACAACAACCCTCTTGCTTATACATCTGCGCCAAATGTCTATACATCTGTACCTCATCTTCAGTGGCACTGTGGCACAGCGGTAGAGTTGCTGCCCTACAATGCCAGAGACCCAGGTTCGATCCTGATTGCGGGTGCTCTCTGTACAGTTTCTACCTTCTCCACGTGACCACGTGGGTTTTCTCCGGGAGTTCCCGTTTCCTTCCACATTCCAAGGATGTAGATGTTTGTAGGTAATTAGCTTTGGTAAGATTTGTAAATTAGCCCTAGTGTGTAACTAAACTAAACTAAAACAAATCTGCTGATCATTCAACGATCAGGGGATACATATTTATAGTAGGCCAAAAATCCATGGCAGATCTAAGGAAACGTTTATTTTACATAGGAAGTGGTAATGACCTGGAATTCATTGTCTACAAAGCAGAAACCGTTCGGGCTTTTAAAAAGAATAAACTATAAAACTTGAGAGTTACAGGAATAAGGGGAATGGGATGATTTTATCGGAGAGCAACATGGACTTGATTAGTGGAGATTGTGTTGAAGTTGTTGATCATACAGCACAGTAACAGCCCGTCAACCCGCTGAGTCCATGCTGACAATAAACTACCCATCTAAACTAATCCTACATATTATTCTGCCCACATTCTCATCAACACCCTTCAGATTCCACACCTCACCTTTAGTTTAGAGATACAGCGCGGAATCAGGCCTTTAGGCCCACTGAGTCCACGCCGACCAGCTAACCCCACACTACCCTACACACACCAGGAACAATTTTACATCTATACCAAGCCAATTAATCTACAAACCTCGACCTCTTTAGAGTGTGGGAGGAAACCGGAGCAGCTGGAGAAAGCCCACGTGGTCACGGGGAGAAAGTACAGACAGCACCCGTAGTCAGGATCAAACCCAGGTCTGTAGCACTGTAAGGCAGCAACTCTACCGCTGTGTCACCTACTCACTTACAGCAATTTACAGAGGCCAATTAACCTACAAACTGGCACGTCTTTAGGATATAGAAGAAAATCAGAACAGGCAAGGGAACAAGCAGACAACGCCTAAGGTCATGATCAAACCCGGTCTTTGCTGCTAAGAGGCAGCATCTCTACCAGCTGTGCCACTGTGCCGCTCTATGGGGATAGGGTGTTTCCTCTCGTGGGAGAATCTAGTACTGGGGCCAATGTTTATAAAATAGCGGATTGCAAATCTGAGGCAGTGGCAAGATGAAATATTTTTCTCTGAGAAGGTCATGAGCTTTCGGAACTCTCTCCCTCCAAGGACCGTGGAAGCAGAGTCTTTGAACATTTTCATGGCAGAGGTAGATGAATTCTTGATAAAGTTGTGGGGAAAAATTACCTGGGAAAGGTGGAAATGTCAAGTTGAGGTCACAGTAAAATCAGCCATTGTCTTATTCAACTACTGGAAAGATTTGAGGGTTTGGTTATTCATATGCGAGTCTCGTCCTGTGCTATGAAGCAATAGCAAGAGAACAACCATTGACAATCACAAGGAGAAACAATAAATTTCCCAATAACGCCACAGACTCCCAGAACAATAACTTTAAAGTTGCTGTGCCTTTTGTTTTGTCAGTAAAATTAACCTCACTGCTTTGAGCCTCAGAAGCTGATGTGTATTGTGCAGCGGCTGACTGTAATTACTGTTGGGAGCGGTCCAACAAATGTTTCCAGCAGCTTCACTGCGGCCAATCCACTGCTGCTCAGGTGGGTGCTGTGGAAATACATCAAATATAAATCTACTGTTGTTATTTCTCAGTGTGCCAGAGAATGCCTGCAGTAATTCCTGTCTTATTTCCAACCTCAGTCTTCTTTGCAACAGGGCAGAAAGCAATAGCTAGCGACGTCTCCAAGCAATTATTTAAGAAGGGCACATGGCAAAAAGAAAATCCAAAATGCACATTTTTCTCCATCTAGCTCTTGCATATTAAGATACAGAGTACTTGTGAACCTTAATAGGAGACTTAGGTTTAGGGTTAAATAATGATGCCCAATTCAGAACCCAAAACCGGATTTGACCAATGTTTTGTGCATTAAACGCGTACAAAAAATCTATCTTATTGCCTAATTAGGAGTGCCTAAATCTATTGGGAAATTGGGTCATCCTCACTTAAGAAATTATCATAAAGGTTTACTCCCATTTAAAATAATTGAAAGCTTGTACATCTACAGACTAGTAACTGCAGCCTGAGGTTGAGAGTGGCATCTCATTCATGTACTGCCCACTGGAAACAGTCACCATGGCAAAAGAGGTCTCTTCAACTCAGTCCCACAAGCTGCTCCAGAGATGATGAGTGGAACATGAGTAGGGCAGCACGGTGGAGTACCGATAGTGCGGCACTACCTTACAGTAGCAGAGACCCAGGTTCAATCCTGACTGCAGGTGCTTGTCTATATGGAGATGGTACCTTCTCCCCGTGACCTGCGTGGGGTTTCTCCAAAATCTTCAGTTTCCTCCCACACTCAAGATATACAGGTGTGTAGATTAATTGACTTGGTATAAATGTAAAATGGCCCTAGTGTGTGTAGGATAGCGTTAGTGTACGGGGATTGCTGGTTGGCACGGACTCTGTGGGCCGAAGGGCCTGTTTATGCGGTGTCTCCCTGAACTCTACACTAAACTAAACACAAAGGGCTAGAATAAATCAATGGGTCAGGCAGCATCTGTGGAGGGAATGGGCATTCGATGTTTTGAGTTGGGGCCCTTCTTCAGACTGATGAAATAGGGGAGAGAAAACTGGAAAGAGAGGTGGAAGGCGAGGCACAGCCTGGCAAGTGATAGATGGATACAAGTGAAGGGAGGGGGGTGGGTGGGTGGGGGAGTGCTGGAGGAACTCACCGGGCAAGGCATCATCTGTTGAAGAAAAAGGACGGACGTTTTAGGTCAACACCCTTCTTAAGGATTATTTCCGGCACAGTTGTGTTTGAGGATTATTTCAGTACTTCAGAGATGAAGTCATAGAGTCATAGAGTGATACAGTGTGGAAACAGGCCCTTCGGCCCAACTTGCCCAAACCGGCCAACATGTCCCAGCTACACCAGTCCCACCTGCCTGCGCTTGGTCCATATCCCTCCAAACTTGTCCTATCCATGTACCTGTCTAACTGTTTGTTAAACGTTAGGATGGTCCTAGCCTCAACTACCTCCTCTGGCAGCTCATTCCATACACCCACCGCCCTTTGTGTGAAAAGGGGTGATGTTTCGAGATGGAGAGAGATGAGGGGGGATAAATCAAGGAGGGAAGGAGAAAATGAAATGCAGAAGGATTACATTTTATAATACAGAGTACTGGAGCCCTCTTGCACCTGACTAGGCCCCCATGACATGATCTTTCTGCTGCCAAGGCCAGAGACCACAGAATTGAGTGCACAGATTGCTCAAACATTGTTGGTGATATTTGCCTGCAAAAGGTCAATGTGGGGAAGTTAGTGAAAATAAAACCAATGTCTCTTTGAGGAGACCTATAATTTTTATGTGTTTTTTTGGCTTTGTGAATGGGGTATTAACGTGAATTAACAAATAAAGTTGCAGGTCGTGACCTATCGATCCAGTCAGTGGGTCAGAAATGTACATTGACAATATCATCAGATGCTGCAAATGTAGTCTGGAAATGACATTGATTTCAGGTTAAATTATGAAAGAAATCTATTTTTAAAATATCGCAAAATAACAAATATAAGGACATTTAAAATATATTTTAATGCTCAGGAAGATGAGGGGGTGATCTTATAGAGGTGTACAAAATCATGAGAGGAATAGATCGGATAGACGCATAGAGTCTCTTGCCCAGAGAAGGGGAATCAAGAACCAGAGGACATAGGTTTAAGATGAGGGAGGAGAGATTTGATAAGAACCTGAGGAGTAACATTTCACACAATGTGGGTGGGTATATGGACCGAGCTGCTAGAGGTGATAGTTGAGACAGGTATTATTGCAATATTTAACTAACATTTAAGGGCCTGTCCCACTTGGCCGTCAATTACGCGACAGGCCGGTCGCGTGCTTCGTCACCCGTCATCATGCGCCTTCAAATATTTTATCGGCTCTGCAAGTAGAATTCAGCGTATTGACATTATTTGTTAAGTGAAACATTGATAAAATTATTGTTTGCTTGAAAAATTCATTTACTTTTAAACTTTCTGAATTACTTCCAACAGACATTATAGCAGTTTGAGGGTTTGAACCCAGCTTAAGAATTAGTTTCCAAATTTTTTAAATGGTGTTAGTAAAATTGTTGGGGGTTATTTAAAAACTAATTTGGTTACTAGTGTTCTTTAGGATATAAAATCTGCAATCCTTACCTGGATGTTAACTTTTACTTATTAAGATGTTACTCTGAAGGCATTACTCTGAAAGCATAGATTATTTTCGCATTGTGGCCGACTGCATATGGGTGGTGCGCGGCGGTGCATGGTTACCCACAGTGACGTAATCATGCGTCAGCACGCGCTACACGTACGAGGTCAGGAAGCCTGTGTGCGACTGCAATACGCCCGCGCAAAGATTTTGTGCCCTACAAAATCCCGGGGGGGCCGCGTGATACCGCACACAACTCCATAACCCTCCGCACTTCTCAACGCAACGACTAGATTGCGTAAATGCAGGATTGGCTCTTTAGATGGGTGCATGGAGAGGACAGGTTAAGAGGGATATGGGCCAAATGCAGGCGGATGGGACTAGTGTAGATGGGATATGTTGGCCGTTGTGGGCAAGTTGGGCACTGTTTCCATGTTGTTTCCACGCTATAAGATTCAATGACTCTCTGACTCGATTTGGACAGATACATGAATAGGAAATATTTAGAGGGATTTGGGCCAAACATGGGCAGGTGGCACCAGCATAGATGGAGCATTTTGGTTGACATGGGCAAGTTGGGCCAAAGGACCTGTTTCCGTGATGTATGACCTTCTCACACCATCTATCTATAAGTGCCTGGTTAATTTTAAAGTAGATGGGATTTCAACAAGAAATGTGGATAAACACCAAAAAATGTGTGGGGCATGATTTTTATGAGCCATGTACACACAATAAAGTGAAAGTAGTTTATTTCTAATCCCATTTCCAGAGCGCAATACTGAATTTACAAAGGATTTATGTAATGAAATTACATTCCGTAGGATCAGTAACAAAATTATACTTCTATCTGGAATGAAATGAAACAAAGACATCTCGATTAAGCAGATGAAAACATCAATGCACCATAATTTCAACCCTTTAGATATTATAATTGTAGATGCACCGTGCGGTTTAAGTGTGATCTAAATAAATATTTCCTTTTCATGATTTGAATGATAAATAAAACTCTCATTAATCACCACGATAGGAGTTAGCCACTAAATTACAGTATGTGGCTATTTTGGTGTGCAGTTGCAATTACAAGCAGTATAATGGAGTGAGTTATTATGCTGCGGATATTGCTTTAATCACTTGTCAACACAACTGACATGGAGTTGATGTATTTTGCATAAACAGATACAGTATATTAATAAAATGAATTCAAGGCTAAAATATTTTACTTGTAAAAAACTGCTTTGAGTTTTGCTATCAAACTAGTTAGGATCACATACATTGATTACAATGTTTAATCTTCAAAAGATTGACATCAATTTATCTTCAATTCTGTGATTGAATACTGCCCTAGTCACATACATTTGCAGGTCATTCACTGTTCTAGACAGTGTGGAATTGCTTGCTATTCTCTTGGTAGAATGAGGCAACAGTAAAATGCCAGAAATTATGGTTAAACACTTTAGATCTTAGTAAGGATGTGGAAGCTTTGGATAGGGTGCAAAAAGGGTTTACACGGATGCTGCCTGGATTGGAGGGCAATTATCTATTTAGAAGATTGAGGTGAGATATTATAGAAACTTACAAAATTCTTAATGGGTTGGACAGGTTAGATGCAGGAAGATTGTTCCCGATGTTGGGGAAGTCCAGAACAAGGGGTCACAGTTTAAGGATAAGGGGGAAGTCTTTTAGGACCGAGATGAGAGAAACATATTTCACACAGAGAGTGGGGAATCTGTGGAATTTCATTTCGGAGTCACGTGAGTGACTTCGTGAAGAGCCCGCCGGCGCGCATGCTCGACATATCGTCGTAACGCGTTGCTGCGACGGCTGGCGGTGGAGCGCGCTCCTCGCCAGCCCTTCATAAGGGGCCACGGAGGTGAGTATTCTACCTTTAGTTGGTGGTCCTTGTTGTCTGATTATGTCTTGCAGCAAGGACATGGATGGGAGTTCGAAGGGCCGGAGGACGTCAGGACGAGTTCGCCGGTCAACAGTTCCGGGGCCTTTACCATCGGCAATACCTGCAGCGCAGGCCGGGACTCAGGCGGAGATGTGGGTAAGCCCTGTGATTACAGGTCCAGGTCCGCCAGCACACCACAGCTCGGAGGAGTTCGACGAGGAGGAGTGTGGTGTGCCGCTAGAGCAGGGGGACCCTGCCATGGCAGTCAGGTCGTCAGCGGGCTCGCTGGTGACCTCGAGCAGGGCACGTGCCGTTGCACGGTCTGTTCCACTCAGCCCTCCGAGAAGGGGGAGGGCAGGAGCCCAGAAGCCTAACCCTGTTAGGGCTAAGGCATTGCCTATCGCGGAGGAGCGGTCAGGTTCCAGGGCGAGACCCGGGGCGGCTGTGAGGTCCAGCCGGCACACCCCGACTCTCGACGCCGGGACGGGTCGGTCGAGTCGGGTCTCGTCACGGTCGCCGAGCCCCCCATGGATGGGTGGGCGAGACCATGCGTCGGCAACGTCCACGATGTGGGCAGCCGGCAAGACTGCGCGGGCCCCAGGCAGCCATGCTTCGGCTGGTGCCGACACCTCGCCGCAAGTGCCCTTAGTGGCAGCGGCTTCAGCTCTCGCTAAACGGAGGCGATTGAACACGCCCGCGCAGGAATCGCGCAGTTTCGCCTCGGCGGCTGTTAGCGACAACTACCGGCACCGGCAGGGCCTCGACGAGGTGCGGGCCGATGACAGGAGCCCGGTTTTCTTTTCAGAGCCGGAGGACTCCGACCACCTGAGTGTTCAGGGTGAAGGGCGTATTGACCGTATGGAGCTCCTGCTTCAACGTCAACCACAGCAGGGCAGCAACAGGCACAGGGCGTCTTCACCAACATCTACTATCAGCCTGGAGCAGCAGGAGGAGGAGGTTCAGGTGGATCCCGTACCAACTCCGTTGGAGGTGCCAGCGGAAGAACTCTTGGATGTGGCGACCAAATTCACGGCCCCACATACGGCTGGTCTTCCTCTAAATACAAAGCTGGCAGCCACAGTGGACTTTCTTAATAATCAGGTGCTGCAGGAAGAAGTCCTCATCCAGGCTATGAGCCAGCACAAGGCTCCATCAAACTGCAACTCCCTCAACGTGCCTGTGGTCAATACGCCAATATGGGGCAACATCAGTGCGGCTATCCGTCAACAGGAGCTAAAATTGCAGCGGATCCTGAAACTCCTCACGGCCGGTATTACCGCCTTTGCGCGGCCGGTGGACGGGGACGAACTGAATTTGGACCAGGAAGATGCTCTGGCCTTATTGTGCGCGACCCAGCACGAAATCAACGGGTTTCGCAAAAACAGCATCCGCCCAGCACTCAACCCGAAGTTTGCAGGATTGTGCAAACCACCGCCGCCGCCGCCGCCCCGTCAGCTCTTTGGTGAGGACCTCTCGAAGAGAGTCAAAGAGCTTGACGAACAAGCCAAAACGGTGGGGATCATGCGCTCTCAGAGTGCCCCCACACCGTCAGGCTCAAAAGCTCCATATATTCGCTCACGAGGGTCGGCCGGTGCCTCGACGAGGACTCGCCCTCTAGCTCCACAACGACAACAGCACCAGAACCAGCACCAAGGGTCTTTTTTAGGACAGGGTCGGCAGAGACCTTTGTGGAAATCGAAGACGCCGCGCCCTCAAGCCAACCCAGCACCTCCACGGCCACCCACACGTGTCAAGGACCGCCGGTAACCACGGAGGTGAGGGGGTCTGGTTCTCTTTTTTCTCTCTGTTTAACTTCCCATGTTGGTGGTTGTTTACGGTTGTTTTTGGATGCATGGGGTAATTTTACTGGTGATGAGTATGTGTTGCGGAATATTCGGGGGCATAAAATTGAGTTTATTAATGGCGACATTCCTCCATCCCAGCACATGCCTGGTCGTACGTTCAAATTGTCTGCTGCAGAACAGGCAGCAGGTTACAAGGAAATTTTAAGTTTGGAACAGAAGGGTGTGATTGAGAAAACAGTGCATGAGCCAATTGAATTTGTTTCGAACATATTTACTAGACCTAAGAAGGATGGAGGCTGTCGTGTCATTATTGATCTAACCCGTTTGAATACGTTTGTAACATATACTCATTTTAAAATGGATACGTTTGAAACAGCCAAATCATTGATTTCTCATGGCTGCTTTATGGCATGCATTGATTTGAGGGATGCATATTATTCAGTATCCATCCAGAAAGATGATAGAAGGTTTTTGAAATTTATCTGAATGGGGCAACTTTGGCAGTATAAGGCTTTGACTAATGGGCTTACTACAGCCCCTAGATTGTTCACTAAATTGGTGAAGCCAATCATGGCTTATTTGAGACAACGACATCACATAGTTATGGCCTATTTAGATGATGTCTTTATTGTGGGCCACACCCTGCAATTGGCTGAACAGGGTGTTGCAGCTGCTGTCAATATATTTCAACAATTAGGATTCATTGTCCATCCAGAGAAATCGAAGTTCTGCCCTGCCCAGGTAATTGATTACCTAGGGTTCACGGTGAACTCAATGAGCATGAGGATAACTATACCAATTAACAAAATTGAGGAAGTCACTAAGGTGTGCAGAGATTTAATTGGCACCAATATACCATCGATTCGGCATACAGCCACAGTAATTGGCAAGTTAGTGGCTTTGTTTCCGGCAGCACGATATGGACCTTTGCATTATCAGAATTTGCAAAGAGCTAAAATTACTGCGTTAAAACGGAACGCTGGTCATTACGATCGATCTATGCAGCTGCCGTCCGAAGCGATAACTGAGTTGCAATGGTGGGTGTGTCACATTAGCAACTCATTTAAGCCTGTCAGGGAGGCTAATCCGGTGGTATATTTACAGACTGATGCAAGCTCCAATGGCTGGGGAGCTACTGATAATTGCTCTAGTTGTGGGGGTAGATGGGACACCCTTGAGGCATCGATGTTGTTGACTCAAGGGATTAACTATTTGGAGTTGCTGGCAGCATTCCACGGACTTCGTGCATATTGTTCCAAGCTTGTTGGAGCACACGTCCGTCTCCAAATAGACAACACCACAGCTGTGGCATATTTAAACCATATGGGTGGTACCCGGTCAGTTTCGTGTGACAAATTGGCTAACTCAATTTGGCTCTGGTGTACTCAAAGAGACATTTGGATTTCAGCTACCTATTTGCCAGGTGAGCTTAATACTGTGGCGGACACCAGGTCACGCAAATTTAATGACAACATTGAATGGATGTTGCATCCTGAGATTTTTTCTAAAGTCACAGCCAAATTTGGTAAACCGGACATTGACCTTTTTGCGTCACGGTTGAACCATCAGGTACCAGCCTACGTTTCATGGGAGCCAGATCCTGGGGCAATAGCGCTAGATGCATTCTCGCTGGACTGGGGGAATTGGTTTTTCTATGCCTTCCCTCCGTTTTGCCTCATCAGTCGGGTATTGCGAAAGATTCAGGCAGATGCTGCCAAGGGCATCCTTATTATACCCGACTGGCCCACACAGCCTTGGTATCCGGTGGTCTTTGACATGCTCAACGAACCTTGGGTCCTTTTGAAGGGTTGCCCACAATTGGTTACTCACCCTGTCTCAGGGGAGCCACATCCCTGCCATGGCTATTTAAATTTGTTGGCTGGGGGTTACACAAAAAGCTGGAGAAACTCAGCGGGTGCAGCAGCATCTAAGGAGCGAAGGAGATAGGCGACGTTTCGGTTCGAGACCCTTCTTCAGACTGAAGAAGGGTCTCGACCCGAAACGTCGCCTATCTCCTTCGCTCCTTAGATGCTGCTGCACCCGCTGAGTTTCTCCAGCTTTTTGTGTAACCCTCGATTCTCCAGCATCTGCAGTTCCTTCTTTAACAATTAAATTTGTTGGCTTGCAGGTTCTGAACAGGCCGTTAGTCCAATACGGCCTCTCGGCTCGGACCATGGATACCATCGGGGCGTCGTGTCGAGAGTCCACAAGGCGAAGATACCGCTCGCATATTAAGAAGTGGGAAGCCTACTGCAGCCGCTCTCGCATCACGTACGATGACGTGACAATAACCGACGTCCTGGAATTCCTCACGGGGTTGCACCATGATGAACACTTAAGTTACAGTGCCATCAACAGCGCCAGAAGTGCGCTATCATTCTACCTCAAGATTGGGGTAGGATCCAACAGGCTAGTGTCCAGATTCATGCGGGGTATATTCAATATGAATCCGCCTACACCACGCTATAATATCACCTGGGATGTCAGGGACGTATTAACCCTGCTCAGGACGTGGTCTCCCATGGAAGGGCTCCAACTGGACCAACTCACCATGAAGCTGGTGATGTTACTAGCGCTGACTTCAGCTCAGAGGGTACAGACACTACACAAACTTCGTGTCGACAGAGTGACAGCTACCCCTACAGAAGTAGTCTTTTTCGTTGACGAGCTACTAAAGCAGCATAGACCTGGGTGCACAGGGCTGCAGCTGAAGTTCCCGGCATACCCCGCAGATGCTAGGCTATGTTTAGTCTCACATATCCGCCACTATGTCAAAGTGACGGCACGCATCAGAGGAATGGAGAGATACCTGCTTGTCACTCATAAGAGACCTCATCATCGAGTGACAGTCCAGACGATATCCAGGTGGCTTCGAGTCGTCTTGGGTCAGTCAGGTATCGACATTAATGTGTTCAAGTCTCATTCCACCAGGGCTGCATCGACGTCAGCGGCGAGGGTCATGGAGGTGCCCATGGACCAAATTCTCGCCACAGCAGGATGGGCGAATGAAGCTGTGTTCCAGCGTTTTTATAACAAGCCTGTTGCTGCTCCTCTACAGTTCGCAGAAGCCGTGCTGAATGCAGGTCAAGAACGTGGAGATGTCCCCGCATGAGGAGTTTTGATTTGTTATTAATAAATATGCTCTTGTTTTGCAGTATGAACTATTGAGCAAGTTTGTTCCTCCCATCCATCCCTGGTAGTCGTGTGTCAGCATGGACGTGGTCCAGCGCGTGTAATCACAGAAGCTTTGAAGTCTTCACGAAGTCACTCACGTGACTCCGAAATGAAATAGTAAGATTGAACGAGAACTTACCAGTTCGAAGGTTGATCTTTATTTTATGAGGAGTCGAAGTGAGGGATTTCGTGCCCTCCTCGCCCAACCCTCAATCACCTTCATCTGGTAATCTTAGTCAATTCAATCATACTATGCGAAGTCATTTCTTTTGTTGGTTTCTGTGATTCCACGCCGCTACTTTGAAGTATGTCGAGCATGCGCGCCGGCGGGCTCTTCACGAAATCCCTCACTTCGACTCCTCATAAAATAAAGATCAACCTTCGAACTGGTAAGTTCTCGTTCAATCTTACTATTCTCTGCCACTGAAGGTAGTTGAGGCCAGTTCATTGGCTATATTTAAAAGGGAGTTAGATGTGGCCTTTGTGGCTAAAGGGATCAGGGGGTATGGGGAAAAAGCAGGTACAGGATACTGAGTTGGAAGATCAGCCATGATCATATTGAATGGCGGTGCAGGCTCGAAGGGCTGAATGGCCTACTCCTGCACCTATTTTCTATGTTTCTATGTTTCTATCTTGGAGAAGAGGTTGGACAATCTCGGATCGTTTTCCCTGGGGCGTCAGAGGCTGACGGGAATCCTTATAGAAGTTAATGAAATAATAAGTCATAGATAAGGTAGATGGGCAGAATCTTTTCCCAGCGTGGAAATGTCAAATACTCGAGGGCATTGCTTTAGGATCCGAGGGATGGAAATTTAAATGGGAAGTTTTTTTACATGGAGCATGGTAGGTGCCTGGAATGCAATCCAGGGGTGGTGGTAGAAGTGGATATATAGAGGTTTTCAGATAGGCACAAGGATACGCAGATGACTGAGGGATATCATTTATGTGCAGGCCGAACGGATTAGTTTAATTTGGCCTCATGTTCAGCATGGACATCATTGACCAAAGAAACTGTTCCTGTGCTGTTTTACTGCTCTGTGTTCTATGTTTCCAACTTATTCCATGAACATGGATATTAGGATGATGAGCCTATTTCCATCTATTTTCCCATTTCTGCACATCTAAACAGATTTATAATTTAAATTATAATCTGTAATTTAGGGAAACGTGCTAGATTCTATATCTTAATTTCTTCAATTTTAAATTGGTACAATACAAACCGAGACAATAGAACTTTATTTATCCCAGGAGGGAAATTGGTCTGCCAATTTCAATCATTGATTAAGCTGTAAAAGAACTAAAGCAGTTTTTTTCAGTGCAAATCAAATCCAAATCTTTACTAACTCAATTTTGGCTCAATTTGCAAAGTACACAAATATCATAACTGTGCATACATTGACAGACTCAGCACTCTCCTCTGATAGTGTATCCCTGACTTACTGACCCACACACTGCCACTGTAAAGATAGGCAACAAAATAGCTTTAGCAATATTTCACAACCCTGGTGATCCACAAGTCTGCATTCTCAGCCCCTTACCATACTCCCCATAAACTCACAAAGTTGTAGTCAAATTCTGCTCTAACTGCAGTTACAAGTTTGAAGATGACACTACCTTAGTGGGCTATATCTCAAACAATGACGAGATGGGGTACAGGAAGAGGACAGAGAGCTAAATGACAAGGACAATTACCTTGTTCCCTCTCTGTTAGCAAAATTAAGGAACTGGTCATTGACTTCAGGAATCCAGGTGGAATACATGCTCTTGTCTGCAACAATGGTGCTGCAGTGGACATGGTTGAGAGCTTCAAGTTTGTAGGTGTAAATATATCAACAACTTGGCTGGGTCCAACCACATTGACACTGCAGTTAAGAAAGCACACCAATGTTTCTACTTCTTCGGAAGGCTAAGGAAATTCATTATGTCTCCAATCATTCAGGATGGCATGGTGACACAGCAGTAGAGTTGCTGCCTTACAGCACCAGAGACCAGGGTTCGATCCTGACTATGGGTGCTGTCTGTATGGAATTTGTACGTTCTCACCATGACTTTGTGGGTTTTCCCGGGTGCTCCAGTTTCCTCCCACACTCCATAGATGTCGTACAGATTGGAGGTTAAATGGCTTTGATCAAATATTGTAAATTGTCCCCAGTGTGTCGGATAGTGCTAATGCATGGGGATTGCTGGTTGGCACGGTTTCGGTGGACCGAATGACCTGTTCCCACGCTGTATCTCTACACTAAAATAAGCTAAACTAAACTCCTCCCTATTTCTACAGATGCAGGTGCAGAATGTACACTATCCAGATGCATCGCAGTTTCGTTTGCCATTTGTTCTTTCCCCAGACCATGAGAAATTACTGAGATTTTTGGACACAACCCAATCCGTCACACAGACCAGCCTCTCCCCAACTGCCCCCTGCCGTCCTCCTTGGACTCCATCTACACCACACTGCCACGGGAAATAAGGCAACGTAATCAAAGGCCACTCTCACCACTGTGATTCTCTTTTCTCCCCTCTCCCACCAGGCAGAAGATATTAAAGCTTGAAAATACATACCACCAGTTTCAACAACAGCTTCTTCCCCCACTATTATCATTCTCTTGAATGGACCTTTCATTTGCTTCAAATTACTACAAATGAAAAATCCATTCTGGTCTTCCAATCTACCTTACTGTGGCTCTTGCACATTTTTTCTGCACCTCTGTAGCTGTAACATTACATTCTGCACTCTGTTTATTTTTGCTTTTGCACTACCTGATGTACTCATGTGTGGCATGATTTGTATTAAAAGCAAGCAAAACAAAGATTTTCACTGTAACTCAGTGCACGTGACAATAATAAACCAATACCCATGCAATTTTTCCCTAAGCAGTTGCACTTAACGATGCTAGGAGACAAAAGCCCTAGTGCCACTGGGTAACTGCTTTGAATTTACCTCATTTGTTATCTGCTTACTGGATATTATTATTAAGCTGCACATGCTCATATTTTGCCTTGAGGTGTACAATGCCATTTCTGCCACATGTAAATTTTAGGACAATATTATTTTGCTTCAACTCTCAGAAGAGCTACTTACGGAATACATGCATGAGCATATTGGCTGACCTCTCACTTGGTGCCTATCCCTGTGGATGCAATCAAAATACGAGCTATTGCATATTCTATCAAATTCAGCACCTTGAAATATACATCAATTTGCCTGCAGTTCTAGAGCCATTCTGACTTGTATTCCCATAGTATGTATATACAACCTTTGGCTTTAACCAAGTATTATGTAGCTTTATGTCAACTTTCATTTGTATGGTAGGGATTTTCCCACACGTATTGCTGCCAAATAGTAACTCCATTCAGATCAACTCTCTCGGATTACTGCTGCCGCTCTTAACTCCCAAAAATAAAATCATCAGTGTTGAAACTCTACTGTACAGTGCAGCAATTGAACAAAAACCTCCACTAAATTCAAGCTGGCCCCCTCCAGCAGAAGAAGACTACTCTATATTTGTGAGACCTGCTTCAACAAGACTCGGAGGGGACCAGTGATTTTTAAATGATGTATTTACCTCTTATTAGACATGTCCTCTGGTCCCCACACTCTTCATCAACATAACTTAGCTCAATAACGATGCTGTCCACTAGGTGCCATAAAGACCCCAGTCCTCGCATTCAAACATGACTCATACACCAACACTCAGCAATCTATTGCTTCCTTGCCCTGTCCCTGATGCCCTGATCCAACCCTCAAGGCATAATGAGAATTCATTTATGTCGTCCCCATCACCTTGTTCCGCAAGGATATGTCAGGCATTGCAATCCGCAGCATGGAATGAGGTGAACAGTCCACCAATGCTGGCCTAAGATGAGCTCAGGCACCCTATTTAGATCCCCTCAGTTCAATTCTCCTCAACTCAACAGAAGCTTTTCATTGTACCTTGGTACACGTGACAATAAACTAAACTGAACTGAACTGAACAATTAGCTGCCAAGGACAAAGCAAAAAGGGCCCAATGGAAGAGGTGAGTCAAGATCCTTCATAAGAGTCTGAAGAAGTGTCTCGACCCGAAACATCACCTGTTCCTTTTCTCCAGAGATGCTGCCTGACCAGCTGAGTTACTCCAGCATTTTGTGTCAATCTTTGCTGTAAACCAGCATCTGCAGTTCCTTCTAACATTTTTTTTAAATGCCCAGACGGATTTAGCCGTGTCCAGCTCTCTTGTGGAGAAGTGGCTCAAGCCAAGCTTACTTTCCAAGCCTACTTTCCACCGTGCCCTTTATCGGGACCATAACTTGGGTGCGCAATTTTGTCTTTTGATGTCCACGTGTCACAAATGGATATTTTCTGGAGATTCGTAGTAACAAATGCCCCTTCTTCACATTCAGTAAAAAAAAACACATCTCCCACTATCAAAATGCACAGGGTTATGTCCCCAGGAAATCAGAAGATTAAGTATTTATTTAATCAAAGTTATTAGAATATATTTTAAGAGGAACTGATAGGATAGATAGAGAAGAATTTCAACTGTCTGGTTAATCAAAGAATAAGGAACATAATTAAGGGTTTAAAGTTAATACTGTATACTGCACCACATTTTGAATTATGAATTTGAACACATTTTCACTTTACTAAAGGAAAATGTGGCAAAAGTGTTCAATCACAATGAATGAAATAACAGAGGCAACGTGCAAAATGACCTATCCACTTTCCTGTACCCCAATGCCCTTTCATCTCTTTCCAAATATGTATGGGACCCCGAATAGAGTCATAGTATCATACTGGGTGGAAACAGATCCTTCTGCCCAATCTGCCAATGCCGACCAATGTGCCCCATCTACACTAGTCGCACCCGCCCGCGCTTGGCCCATAACCCTCTAAACCTATCTTATCCAAATGTATCTGTCCAAATGTCTCTTAAGTGTTATGATAGTACCTGTATCAACGACCTTCTCTGGCAACTCTTTCCGTATATCTGCCACCCTTTGTGTGAAACAGTTAAATGTAATCAGTTTTTTGTGCAATGTAGATAGTTTGCATTAGAATGCACCTGAAGTTCAACTTGCAAGAAAACTCTTCAATATCCATTGAACTTTAATTTCAACCATTTACCCTTGAAACATATTTAAAAGAGGCACAAAGAACCGCAGATACTGCAAACTTGACCAAAACCACAAAGCGCTGGAGTAATTCAGCGGTTCATGCAGCATCTGCGAAGGGACTGGATGGGCAATGTTTCATGTTGTGACCCATCTTTGGTTTGGAAGTACTGTATATCTTGAAAGCTTTCATGATGGTGATAGTTTTAAAGGTGATTTAGCATTTTAATGATAATAATCAGCTGCTGTCCTTTGATTTATGTTGAAGTGTGTATCTTTCCTCTCCAAATATCAAACAAATCGTTAAAAAATTGCCAATCTCTGTTACAAATTTTAATTTGTAGCAAATAATGCAGGTGAGATCTGGGCGTGCACATCTGTGAAGATCTTTCCTGGTCCGAGAACACAGATGCAATTATTAAGAAAGCTCATCAGCGCCTCTACTTCCTGAGAAGATTACGGAGAGTTGGTCTGTCAAAGAGGACTCTCTCTAACTTCTACAGGTGTACAGTAGAGAGCTTGCTGACTGGTTGCATCGTGGCTTGGTTCGGCAACTTGAGCGCCCTGGAGAGGAAAAGACTCCAAAAAGTGGTAAACACTGCCCAGTCCATCATCGGCTCTGAACTTCCTTCCATCGAGGGGATTTATCAAAGTCGCTGCCTCAAAAAGGCTGGCAGCATCATCAAGGACCCACACCACCCTAGCCACACACTCATCTCCCTGCTACCTTCGGGTAGAAGGTACAGGAGCCTGAAGACTGCAACAACCCGGTTTAAGAATAGCTACTTCCCCACAGCCATCAGGCTATTAAACCTGGCTCGGAACTCTAATCATTAATATCCCTCCATCTGTTATTTGCACTTTATTAATTTATTAAGTCATGGATGTATTTATGTATAGAATTGTAGTCAATGCCTTCTATGTTCTGTTGTGCTATGCAAAGAAAGATTTTCATTGTCCTGTCAGGGACACATGACAATAAACTCTTTTGACTTTGACTTTGAATTAGGTTATTGTGTGAGCACCGTTCTCCAACAGAAGGTGCAGCCTGTTATGACTTACTGCAACACCAAGGAGAGTATGAAGCAACAACATAGTGATGCAAAAACAGATATAGTGCTTTTTGCATCAAATGTTATTGTTAGATGAACAGATATAACTAAACCAAAAGTACAAAAATACTAATCTGAAATCCCATATTTCCTATTGACATAAAATTGGTCATCATTTACTTGCAAGTGGAACTTTGAATGATTCCTGTTTTGTGACACAAATTGCAACTTCAGCTATTGCAGTAAACGATGAATTGAATAATAACATGGAATTAACAATATTGGAGAAAGATAATTAGCACCAAAGCTCACTGCAAATCTGATGGTGATGCTGAAGAGATAATTGAAGACAGTCCTCAAGTTTCTCAATTCTAAAGTCCCTTAGTTTCACATTTCACAGACCGTTCATAAGTTCATGAGTCACAGGAGCAGAATTAGGCAATTCGGCCCATCGGGTCTACTCCACCATTCAATCATGGCTGATCTATATGTTCCTCTCAACCCCATTCTCCTGCCTTCTCCCCATAACCTTTGATACCCTCATCAATCTCTGCTTTAAAATACCCAAACCCATAGCCCAATTCCACAGATTCATCACCCTCAGGTGAAAGAAATTCCTCCTTTCTAAAGGTACGTACTTTTATTCTGAGGCTCTCTGGTCCTAGACTCTCCCATTAGTGGAAACATCCTCTCCACATCCAAGTCAAGTCAAGTCAAGTCACTTTTATTTCTATAGCACATTTAAAAAACAACTCTCATTGACCAAAGTGCTTTACCTTGGTGGAGGTACTAATGTTATGCAACAGTGGTCCATAGGTTAAGTACATACATAAATACATACATATAGTAGGTATGTTACAAAACTTACCTTGAGCAGCGCTGCAGTTCTGCCGCTCCCCGTGTGCGTGACTTTGGAGCCTTTCAGAGGGGGGCGGGCTTAAAGTGCCATTTTTCCACAGACAGGGAAAATCGATCCATATCGGGCGATTTTGTTGCGGAAGAAAAATCGCTTCGACATTTCATTCATGAAGGTATTTTTAAATTCCGCTAGATTATTTATTAATGAGAGTAATTTAAAAATCACCTTCAAAAGCCGTGAGCGCCGACAACGAGAAGGATTTTGCGTAGGGGAGAAAAAAAAGTACACAGTTTATTTTTATATTAAAAGTTGTTTTTTATGGAGGCTTTAATCATATTTTCATGTTGCGAAATGGGATCCAAAAAAATGTATGAACCAACAGTATTTTTCCTCACGACTTCACCGTAAACCGCAACGTTGCAATCCACCGCATTCCACTAAAACCCACTCGCTAGTTGATTTAAATGGCCATTAATTTACAGGCAATAAACACTAAATTCCTTCCATTTGGCCTAGAAATTCATGAAAATTAGATTTAAAAATTATGTTATATTGTGGATTATTGTGTGAATGTTATTTGGACACTTAGGCAATTTAAAAAAAGTTTATCTTTTCTTAAGAAATGGATAGATGTTTAGATCTACTCATTGAATTTTGTAATTAGCTACAATTAGATAACTAACTAATTATATGCTTTAATTTCATGTCATCCAAGTAAGATTGTTTCATATTTGTTTCAGAATACTTCAATCTATAATAACTGAAAATTTCATTAAGTTCTCTTAATTTTTAAGAAAGTTATAGGGTTTGAACTGTTCTAGATCACAGCTGTTGAGTTAAGTCAATTGAAAGGCAATGGGGAACAAGATGCTAATTTCCGAGTATGAAAATGGTCATAACTTTCTTAATACTGAAGATATGAAAGTGAATTAGGTGTCAAATTAAACTTCATTTTATGCTTTATCTGATGGGATAAATTGCAGACTTGATTTTTAAAATCTCAAAATTTTGTAACGTTGCAAAATGTAGCGTTCCTCAGAGGACGTCAAGAAAGGCTTGAGAGTGAAGATGAGTTTTAAGTCTCGATTTAAAAGAGTCGATTGAGGGGGCAGTTCTGTTGGGAAGAGAGATGCTGTTCCACAGTCTAGGAGCTGCAACCACAAAGGCTCGATCGCCACTGAGCTTATGCCTAGACTGCAGGATAGTCAGTAACCCCAAGTCAGCAGATCTGAGGGACCTGGAGGTGATGTGGTGGGTAAGCAGACTTTTGATGCAGGTGGGGGCAAGCCTGTTAAGGGCTTTGTAGATATAAAGAAGGATCTTGAAATTTATTCGGAACCGCATAGGGAGCCAGTGGAGAGAGGCCAGAATCGGTTGATGTGGTTCCTTTTTCGGATGCCCATCAGGAGTCTCGCTGCGGCGTTTTGAACCAGTTGCAGGCGGGACAGGGAAGTTTGGCTGATGCCAGTGTAAAGGGAGTTGCAGTAATCGAGGCGGGAGGAGATAAATGTGTGGATGATCTTTTCTTGGGTCATCAAACTGGAGGAATTGTTTTATTTTAGCTATCGTCTGAAGCTGGAAGAAGCTAGCTTTTACCACGGCATTGACTTGTTTGTCAAACTTCAATGCTGAGTTAAATATCACGCCAAGGCTTTTGAGTAATTGGGTAAGGCTTCCAAGGTTGCCTGCTATCGTTTTCATTGAGGGGCCGAGAAGGATGACCTCAGACTTGCTCTCGTTTAGTTCGAGGAAGTTCTGGGCCATCCAACACTTTATATCCTCGAGGCAGTGGATAAGGTTAAGTAGATTTGATTGGTTGTTGGGCTTCAGGGGGGGAGTTCTGTATCGTCTGCATAGCAATGGAAGGAAATGCCGTGCCTTTGAATGACTTGGCCTAAGGGGAGCATGTACAGGGAGAAGAGAATGGGTTCAAGGATGGAACCTTGTGGAACCCCGCAGCAGAGGCTTGCTGGGGAGGAGGAAGAGTTACCTATGTTAGTAGAGAAACTCCTACCTTTGAGGTAGGAGATGAACCAGCTCAGGGCAGTTCCATCAATACCAAGCCCGTACCGGAGACGGTCAATTAGGATGGTGTGGTCGACAGTATCAAATGCTGCGCTGAGGTCGAGAAGAAGCAGGATTGCACAGTCATCGGAGTCAACGGTGAGAAGTAGGTCATTATGTACCTTCAACAAGGCAGACTCTGTGCTGTGGTGGGCCCTGAAACCTGATTGGAAAGTTCCCAAGATAATATTTTGGCAAAGGTAAGGCATAAATTGACTTAAAATTACCTTTTCAAGGACTTGAAAGGAGAGGCAGTTTTGAAATAGGTCTGTAGTTGCTTGGCAAGGTGGGGTCGAGGTTAGGTTTTTTCAGGAGGGGCTGGACCACCGCATGCTTGAAGTAGGTAGGAACAGTGCCAGTGGCCAGAGAACTGTTGAAGATGGCGAGAATGCTGGGACCGGCTATTGTAATGACATCCTTCGGAAGGGCAGAGGGGACAATGTCGAGGGGGCAGGTAGTAGGTTTCATGGTGGCGACCAGTTTTACAAGGGAGGGTAGAGTAGCGGGTTGCAAACAGTCTAATTTTGAAGAACAGACCAATGAGACACCCAGGTCACAGATGGGAGGGGAAATATTAGATCTGATGTTATTAACTTTGCTGGTGAAAAATGTAGTAAATTCCTCGCACTTAGCAGGGGACCCAGTTAAGCTGGTGCTGGGGGCAGGGCATATGATAGAGGTGATGGTACTAAAATGAACCTTGGATTTATGAGCATTTTTGTAAATAAGGGCGGAAAAGTATTTTGTTCTTGCAGATTTTACTGCTTCCTGGTATTTGTGAAGATTGCTTTTCAGAAGTAGATCAACGTCCACTTCATCCAGGATTTTCATCATCCCTGGTTCCTGGTCAATAAATTTCAGATCTAATATATTGCTCCTCCAGCAGGGAAACAACCATTTCTTGGCCCAGTTCCAAGTAATAAAAATCTAAAGAATGTGGGAAACACTTGGGAAATAGTAAACACAAAACATAAGGATGGGAAAATAAGTAAGATTAGTTAAGCAGATGGGAAATAAAGCTGAGGGAAATAGCAGCATTTCAGTGTAATAATAAAGGGGAAAAAATAGGAATTATAGGGACATTAGTAAAATCTTGCTCAGATGAATTGAAATCTAAAATTGTCAAAAACATCTCACATCTTCGGATCATGTCAAACAGTTTGGAACAACATAGAACATAGAACAGTACAGCACGGAAAAGGCCCCTCAGCCCACAAAGTTGGTGCTGATCGTGTTGCCAAGTTAAGATAAATTCAATTACATGCACATGATCCATATCCTTCCATTCCCTGCAAACCCGTGCCAATCTAAAACCCTCTTAAAGGCCAATATCATATCTGTCTCCACCAACACCGCCAAGAACATATTGGTAAACTCTCCAGATGGTATATCAAAATGTTAAATTGCCTGAGCATTGGCTTCAAGAGCCTTATGGTTTCAAGCATGGTATCTTTCCACAATTCTGTGACATGTAACTGTAAATTTTCATCAAACATGGTACAACAAATGTGAAATCAATAAATTGTCGGTTCATGACATAGTAGGAGGCCATTCAGCCCATTTCTATGCAACAATACAACAAATAAATATTCAAGATTCAAGATTCAAGAGAGTTTATTGTCATGTGTCCCAGATAGGACAATGAAATTCTTGCTTTGCTTCAGCACAACAGAATATAGTAGGCATAAATAAATACAGAACAGAGCAGATCAGTGTGACCATAAACCAATGAATATATATATACACACACACTAATAAGCAGATAAAGTGCAATGGGCTATTAATGATCAAAGTTTTGTTTGAGTTGAGTTTAATAGTAAGATTAAACAAGAACTTACCTGTTCGAAGTTTTATCTTTATTTTATGAGGAGTTACGATGAGGGATTACGTGAAGAAGCCCCGCCTGGCGCATGAGCGTCATACTTCAAAGCAGCGGCGTGAAAAACACAGAAACCGATAGCCGATGATCCTTTAGATTATGAGGGCCTGGAGCAGAGGGCACGTAATCCCTCATCGTAACTCCTCATAAAATAAAGATCAAACTTCTAACAGGTAAATTCTCGTTTAATCTCACTATTTTACTTCGGAGTCAAGTGAAGATTTTAAAGCTCTGTGATTTTCATGCCGTAGATTCACTCCATACGACACATTGCTTCAGTTGACACAGTAGTGAATAAATAATATATTGAACATTGCTTCAAATTGATTCAACTATTTTAATAATAATAATAATAATAATAACAAAGGAAAGTAATAACCCCTCTATCCCAGGGGGAAATTACAACAGAGGATATGAAATAAATGATATGAAACAAAGCAAACAAATTAAACAGAACCCAACACAGCATGTCCAAACCCTGGCACTGTGACAACAGGTTTATTTGGTCGAGCGGCATGTCCTGCAGCTTCGCCGTTGATGCTGCCCTGGTGGAGTGAGATTTAAACACATGAGTTGTCTCCTCCAGCTAAATCCAGAACCTGTTTTAACCATCTATAAATACTTTGTACTGTCACTTTATAATATGGTATTTTGTGGGTAATGAGCATTGCTGTCTCACAACCTCGGAGACTCTGAGTTACTTCAATATATCGACTCAGATGCTTAACCACACACAATGTTTGGTCCACAGGGTATGCTTTAAAGATTACCTTGGTTCCAGCCTTTCCTGGCCTGCTTTGCTTGATTAGATCATAAACATAAAAAGTAATTTTATCTACAGATAAATGCATACAATCTAACCATACCATTTGCAATGTTTTTACTCGTTGTGCTGATACTAATGCCATGAGCATAACCACTTTAAATGTTAACTTCTGAAAAGACAGTGATGTAATTGGAGCCCACTGCCGAAGCAATGTGAGAACTGTACTGACATCCCAGATCTCCGTATATCTGGGTTTGGGAGGATTTTTATTAAAAATTTCTCTCATAAATCGGGATATTAACAGAGGAGACCCGATAGATTGTCGTTCTGAAAATTGTCCTAAATAGGAGGACAAAGCACTGAGCACTATTAATGGCACTATAACTCAGGTGCTGATCAAAATGCAACAGAGCAATGAACTCCAATACATCCAATATGTTTGCAGTATGATAAGATATATCTGACTGTATACAAAAGATTTCCCATTTCTTTATATGAGACAAATATTGTTTCTTAGTGCTATCTCTCCAAGCTGCAGTTATGACATCCATGGTCCTATCTGACAGTCCAAGCCCTTGTAATGGTCTGGTCAGAACCTGCAGATTAACAAATTCATACGATCATATAATGGTTGACTTTCTCCCGTTACTGGATGTACCAACAAATTACTGCAGCTGGGGATCGTCATGAATGGCTGAGTCATCATTCTGAGCACCAATGGGAACCATGGCTGTGTAGGCCAGTTTGGAACCACCAAAACGCCTGCAGCGGAGTCTTGCTCTATTTTGGTGAGACATTGCCTAATCAGGCAGAATGGGGGAAAAGCATAGAAGAATATACTTCCCCAATGTTGCGAGAATGCATCCACCTCTACTGCTCCTGGGTCTGGCTCCCTAAAGACGTATTTAGGCAACTGGTGATTTAATCTGGACGCAAACAGATCAATATCTGGTAACCCATACCGATTGACAATCTTTTTGAAAACTTCTGGATTTAACATCCATTCTGTATTGTCATTGAACTTTCGTGTTGTCTGCCACAATATTGTGTCTCCCTGGTAGATAGATAGCTGAAAGCCAGATATTCCTAGTGATACACCAGTGCCACATGAGGTTGACCAGATTATCACATGATACTGATCTTACTCCCCCCATGTGATTGATATATGCCACAGCTGTGGCATTGTCTACCTGTAATTGATCATGTAAGTCATTCATTGTAGAACAATAAGCTTTCAATCCATAAAACGCCCCCAATAACTCCAAATAATTGATACCACGTGTTTGGAGAATTAAATCCTCTTGGACAGTCCATCTACCACCACAGCTGGTGTCGCTGTCCGCAGCTCCCCATCCGAGAGCGCTCACATCAGTTTGTAATATCACTGAAGGCTGCTGAACGAAACTATTTTTAGTAGCTTGTGCAACATTGAGAATCCATCATTGCAATTCAGCCAAGGCTTTAGTTGGTAACTGCATGCACCTATCAAAATGACCTGCAGGTTTTTTTAGTGCTTGTTCTCTGGCTCTTTGCAGACTTTGATAGTCCAGAGGTCCAAACTCGACAGCAGGAAATGCTGCTACCATTTTACCAATAATCCTAGCTACTTCTCTGATGGAGGGATAAGGTTTCTCAGCGAGGCAAGTACAGGCATTTGTAATATCCCCAACCTTATCTGTTGGCAAAGTTACTGACATATCAACTGAATTAATGACAAACCCCAAATAATCAATTGCTTGGGGTGGCTGTAACTTAGATTTTGTTGGATGGATCAGACACCCTAGCCTTTCAAACAGGCTTATGGTTGCTGAAACTGATTCTTCAGCTGTTTCCTGAGTGGCATTTACCATTAAAATATCATCTAGATAAGCCATTACAATATGATTTTGAGCCCTTAATAACACCAGTGCTGGTTTCAATAATTTTGTTAACAGCCTGGGAGCTGAAGTTAACCCATTAGGTAATGCTTTAAATTGCCACAGCTGACCCATCCAATTAAACTTCAAGTACCTGCGATAATGATGATGAATTTGTACTGAATAATAAGCATCTTTTAGAACTATAGTAGCCATATAACAGCCTTGTAACAATAACTGCTTTGCAGTGTTGAAGGTATCCATTTTAAAATGCCTATACTGCAGATACGAATTCAAATTTATGAGGTCCAGAATGACTACAACTCCCATCTTTCTTTGGTCTGGGGAATATATTGGACACAAATTGTTGCGGATGATTCACCGTTCTTTTAATTACCCCTTTCTGGAATAGATTTTTAATTTCTTCTTTTATTTGACAAGTTTCTGGTGCAGGAAACACCAAAACTCTATTAGGCTTATTCTGTACAGGTGGATCAACTCCTGCCATAAATTCTATTGTAGAACCTGACACAGTATCTATTATAAACCAATCAGATGTTATACAGCACCATTCATCATAAAACAATTGTAATCTACCCCCAACCGGAGGTTGTTCCCCAGAAGTTTTATCTGTGACAGAATAAAGTTTTTGTACCTCAGTAAACAACCGAGAAGGTCTTCTTCTCCCAATATAAGGGTTGATATTGGGCTGTACTGGGTAATAGTACTTTCTAGCCATTCCCCTGCCTCTGCTGGTTCCTGCTCCAGAATCAAACCCCTTCGCATCCAGCCTGCTTGTTTTCTTTGAGCAAGGATAAAAGGTTTTATGAGGTGAATTGTTTTCGCCTCTTCATCAATGTTTTGGCAGTTTTTCCCCAAATAAGTAATCTGGTGCTTGAGTATTGCTTGCCTTGCACAATTCCGCAAATCTAGGGTGCAATGTGGGCCGAATGCCAATTTTTCTTAGGCAATCTAATTCAAAATAAGCATTGCAAAATAACGCCAGCATGTCTTTCTGAATCTTAGACATAGTCGATCCTTGTATCTGTTTCCCAAAAGCAGTGATGCCAGCTAATATTAGCTTGAGAACACGCTGAAAACGCATTTCCTGCCCTCGCATCGTTGCACTCATGGGTGCCCAAATTGCAGAATTCACTGTTGGCACCCTGAGCAAAGCACAATTTACAGGTGTTTTATATAACTCCGCTGTTTCAACCATAACAGTATCTTGGAGTAGTTAATGTTGGCAGCCAGGTTCTCTTCGATGGCCTCACCAGTCCCTTCCGGTATAGCAAAACTTTGCGATACATTGGGTACACCTGGAGCGTGGCTCTTGTGCTCTGGTGTATGCACACGAGTAGGGACACCAGCTTCAGGGTCAGTCTCCTCCTGCCCTGGTACTCCCAAGACTGCTCTAAGGAGACCTCTTCCAGACCTAACCAAGGCACTGGAGAGTCAGATTCCCATTCTGTATAGGCACCATATTCATTGTATGGAACTCCTTCGGAGGCTGCCTGGGAATGTTCTGGATCTTTGGATCCTTGGTTGATCAAAGTTTGGAGCATTCTCTCCATTTGTTCCATTCTCCCCCACATTGTTTTCCTGTCTGGAGGAGAATCCTCTTCATCAGACCCGTCAGACAAAACGGGCCTGACAGACTTTCTCTTACTTTTTCTGCCTAGAGTTGCGACCTCAGTGCCCTGCGACACTGGAGCAGTTGGAGGCTCGTTAACAACGGGAATAACGGCCACCGGTATCGGAACCAGCACCGCACTTCCGATCGCTGCTGTGGACCCGCATCACTGCGTGACCCGCGCTTGATACGAACCAATTTCCTTGCACTGCTCTCCATTTCCACAAGCTCCTCCTGACTCGCAAGTCAGCGTTATGGAGCCTAAATACCTACTGGAAAGTAGTTTAAACCACTTACCTGCGAGGTCTTCTACTCACCGCTGGTGGAGCTGCGCTCTCCAGCCCGTTCCTTGCGACATGCGTCGACGTAATGACGCGCATGTTCCTGGCGGGGCTTCTTCACGTAGTCACTCACGTGACTCTGAAGTAAAATAGCCTGGTGGCTGTGGGAAAGTAGCTATTCCTGAACCTGGATGTTGCAGATTTCAGGCTCCTGTACCTTCTACCTGAAGGCAGCAGGGAGATGCGTGAGTGGCCAGGATGGTGTGGGTCCTTGATGATGCTGGCAGCCTTTTTGAGGCGGCGACTGCGATAGATCCCCTCGAAGGTAGGGAGGTCAGAGCCAATGATGGACTGGGCAGTGCTTACAACTTTTTGTCGTCTTTTCCGCTCCTGGGCGCCTAAGTGGAAGTAGAGGCGCTGATGTGCTTTCTTTATAATTGCATCCCTGTTCTCGGACCAGGAGAAATCTTCAGAGATATGCACGCCCAGGAATTTGAAGCTCTTGACCCTCTCCACCATCGACCCATTGATATAAACGGGTCGACTATGGGTCACCATCCTACCCCTTCCAAAGTCCACAATCAGTTCCTTGGTTTTGCTGGTGATGAGAGCCAGGTTGTTGTGCTGGCACCATTTGGTCAAACGGTCGATCTCACTTCTATACTCTGACTCATCTCCATCAGTGATACGTCCCACAACAGTGGTGTCGGCAGCGGACTTGATGATGGAGTTCGCACTGTGAACAGCTACGCAGTCATGAGTACAGAATGAGTACAGCAGGGGGCTGAGCACGCAGCCTTGAGGTGCTCCCGTGCTGATTGTTATCGAGGCCGACACGTTTCCACCAATACGGACAAACTGTGGTCTGTGAATAAGGAAGTCAAGGATCTAATTGCAGAAGGATGCACAGAGACCCAGTTCTGAGAGTTTGGTAACGAGCTTGGAGGGAATGATTGTGTTAAATGCCGAGCTGTAGTCAATGAATAACAGCCTGACATATGAGTTTTTGTTGTCCAAGTGGTCCAGAGCGGAGTGGAGAGCCAGCGAGATCGCACCCACCGTTGATCTGTTGTGGCGGTAAGTGAACTGCAGTGGGTCCAGGTTTTTGTCGAGGTAGGAGTTGATTTGCGCCATGATCAACCTCTCAAAGCACTTCATCACCACCGACGTTAGTGCCACTGGTCGATCGTCATTGAGGCACGTCACCTTGCTCTTCTTGGGCACCGGTATAATTGATGCCCTTTTAAAGCAAGTGGGAACCTCAGACCTCAGAAGTGAGAGGTTGAAAATGTCTGTAAAAACTCCAGCCAGTTGGTCCGCACAGGTTTTTAGAACACAACCGGGTATACCATTAGGTCCAGGCGCTTTTCGAGGGTTCACCCCTCTGAAGGATTTCCTGATGTCGACCTCAGTGACTGTGACCGAAATACCATCACAACGAATGGAGGCTCGAGAAGGCACATCAGTGTTCTCCCTATCAAATTGTGCGTAAAACACATTGAGCTCATCAGGGAGTGAAGTTTCACTGACATGTGTGCTGCCTCCTGATTTCGCCTAGTAGGAGGTGATTGCATTCAGTCCCCGCCACAGCTGCCGAACATCCATCTCATCCTCCAGCTTGGACCAGAAGTCCCTTTTGGCCTTTTTGATGGCCTTACCAAAGTCGTATCTGGTCTTCTTGTAGTCCCCGGTATCTTCAGACATGAATGCCCGGTGTCTGGTCTTCAGAAGAGTGCGGATCTCATAGTTCATCCAAGGCTTCTGATTGGGAAACACTTGGAAGGCTTTTGTTGGGATGCAGTCCTCCACACATTTCTTTATGAAGTATGTAACGACTGTAGCGTATTCGTTCAGTTCCGTTGCCGAATCCCAGAACATTGCCCAGTCTACAGACTCCAAACAGTCCTGGAGTTGTTCCTCTGCCCCTCCCCCCCCCCCCCCCAATACAATAAACTATCAGTATTGTAGTCAACAAGACCATGATAGTGCAAGCCAAAGTTAGTAGTGCATCCATAATAGTTTAGTGCAGAGGTTATTGTTGTGCATGGTGGTTCGACCAACTGATGTTTAGGGTTATGGGGAGAAGGCAGGAGAATGGGGTTAGGAGGGAGAGATAGATCAGCCATGGTTGAATGGCGGAGCAGACTTGAATGGCCGAATGGCCTAATTCTCCTCCTATCACTTATGATCTGATTTTTGAAAGAAATAAGTTGTTCTTGAACCAGGAGATAACAGCCCTCTACCGTATACCTTCTTCAAAACAGTGGCAGTTTGGGTAGGGTGATGTGGGGTGTTTGTTGATATTAGCTGCCTCCTTGAGGCAGCTCTTCCTCTAGATCGCTTCATTTGTGAGGTCTATGCCGGTGATAGACTAGGCAATGACCACTTTCTGCAGCTTCCTTTATACTTGGCCATTCAAGTTATCAAACCAGCCCATGATATAACCAGCCATTATACTCTCCACCATACACCTGTAGAAGTATGATATAGTATTCAACAACATTTCAGTTCAGTATTCAGTTATAATGGGTGACTTCAATCTACATATAGATTGGGTGAATCAAATTGGCAGGGGCGCTGAGGAAGAGGATTTTTTGGAAAGTATGCGGGATAGTTATCAAAATCAACATGTAGAGGACTCAACGAGAGAGCAGGCTATTTTAGACTGGGTATTGAGTAATGAGGAAGGGTTAGTTAGCAGTCTTATTGTGCGTGCCCCCTTGGGCTAGAGTGACCATAATATGGTCGAGTTCTTCATTAGGATGGAGAGTGACATTGTTAATTCAGAAACAATGGTTCTGAACTTAAGGAAAGGTAACTTTGAGGGTATGAGATGTGAATTGGCCAAGATTGACTGGCAATCAATTCTAAAAGGGTTGACAGTGGATACGCAATGGAAGACATTTAAAGACTGCATGGATGAACTACAAAAATTGTTCATCCCAATTTGGCAAAAGAATAGATCAGGGAAGGTAGTGCATCCGTGGATAACAAGGGAAATCAGGGATAGTATCAAAGCAAAGGATGATGCATACAAAGTAGCCAGAAAAAGCAGCATACCAGAGGACTGGGAGAAATTCAGAGACCAGCAGAGAAGGACAAAGGGCTTGATTAGGAAAGGAAAAATAGATTATGAAAGAAAACTGGCAGGGAACATAAAAACTGACTGCAAACGTTTTTATAGATATGTGAAGAGAAATAGATTAGTTAAAACAAATGTAGGTCCCTTGCAGTCAGAAACAGGTGAGTTGATCATGGGGAACAAGGATATGGCGGACCAATTGAATAACTACTTTGGTTCCGTCTTCACTAAGAAAGACATAAATAATCTGCCGGAAATAGCAGGGGACCACTGGTCAAAGGAGTACTTGAGTGAAATCCAGGTTAGTCGGGAAGTGGTGTTGGGTAAATTGAATGGATTAAAGGCCAATAAATCCCCAGGGCCAGATAGGCTGCATCCCAGAGTACTTAAGGAAGTAGCTCCGGAAATAGTGGATGCATTAGTGATAATCTTTCAAAACTCTTTAGATTCTGGAGTAGTTCCTGAGGATTGGCGGGTAGCAAACGTAACCCCTCTTTTTAAGAAGGGGGGGAGAGAGAAAACAGGGAATTACAGACCAGTTAGTCTAACATCGGTAGTGGGGAAACTGCTAGAGTCAGTTATTAAAGATGGGATAGCAGCACATTTGGAAAGTGGTGAAATCATTGGACAAAGTCAGCATGGATTTACAAAAGGTAAATCATGTCTGAAGAATCTTGTGGAATTTTTCGAGGATGTAACTAGTAGCGTGGATGGGGGAGAACCAGTGGGTGTGGTGTATCTGGACTTCCAGAAGGCTATCGACAAGGTCCCACATAAGAGATTAGTATATAAACTTAAAGCATACGGCATTGGGGGTTCAGTATTGATGTGGATAGAGAACTGGCTGGCAAACAGGAAGCAAAGAGTAGGAGTAAACGGGTCGTTTTCACAATGGCAGGCAGTGACTAGTGGGGTACCGCAAGGCTCAGTGCTGGGACCCCAGCTATTTGCAATATACATAAATGATCTGGATGAGGGAATTGAAGGCAATATCTCCAGGTTTGCGGATGACACTAAGCTGGGGGGCAGTGTTAGCTGTGAGGAGGATGCTAGGAGACTGCAACGTGACTTGGATAGGCTGGGTGAGTGGTAAATGTTTGGCAGATGCAGTATAATGTGGATAAATGTGAGGTTATCCACTTTGGTGGCAAAAATAGGAAAACAGACTATTATCTAAATGGAGGCCGATTAGGAAAAGGGGAGATGCAGCGCGACCTGGCTGTCATGGTACACCAGTCATTGAAAGTAGGCATGCAGGTACAGCAGGCAGTGAAGAAAGCGAATGGTATGTTAGCTTTCATAGCAAAAGAATTTGAGTATAGGAGCAGGGAGGTTCTACTTCAGTTGTTTAGGGTCTTGGTGAGGCCACACCTCGAGTATTGCGTACAGTTCTGGTCTCCAAATCTGAGGAAGGACATTATTGCCATAGAGGGAGTGCAGCGAAGGTTCACCAGACTGATTCCTGGGATGTCAGGACAGTCTTATGAACAAAGACTGGATAGACTGGGTTTATACTCTCTAGAATTTAGGAGATTGAGAGGGGATCTTATAGAAACTTACAAAATTCTTAAGGGGTTGGACAGGCTAGATGCAGGAAGATTGTTCCCGATGTTGGGGAGGTCCAGGACAAGGGGTCACAGCTTAAGGATAAGGGGGAAATCCTTTAAGACCGAGATGAGAAGGACTTTTTTCACACAGAGAGTGGTGGGTCTCAGGAACTCTCTGCCACAGAGGGGAGTTGAGGCCAGTTCATTGGCTATATTTAAGAGGGAGTTAGATGTGGCCCTTGTGGCTAAAGGGATCAGAGGGTATGGAGAGAAGGCAGGTACGGGATACTGAGTTGGATGTTCAGCCATGATCATATTGAATGGCGGTGCAGGCTCGAAGGGCCGAATGGCCTACTCCTGCACCTAATTTCTATGTTTCTATGTTAACATGCCGAATAACCTCAAACTTCTATGGAAGTAGAAGGATTGATGATCTTTCTTGGTAATTGCATCAATATGCTGGGCCCAAGACAGATCATCAAGAGGCATCCGGGACGGTGAAGTGGTTGACTCTCCATCGCCGTCCCTCTGATGAAGATAGGTGCATGGTTTCCCTTCCAGAAGTGAGCAATCAATTTCTCTGCTCTAGCATTAGACAACCTCCCTTATGTCATCAACACTACCAACTTTCATGTCAGTGAAGGGTTCCGATACAAAACGTTGCCCGTCCTTTTTCTCCAGAGATGCTGCCTGACCCGCTGAGTCACATCAGCACTTTCTGTATATCTTTCATATCATCTGCATGCGTCCTAATGAACCCTTCTCCCTTTGTTTTGATCTCAGATGGTCATCAAATGGTAGGTAAAATAAACATTTTTTTTAATTTTAACATTTCCACAGATTAATCGCAATATAAAATGGGATGCAAACAGGAGGCAGGAAATGATATAGATCAACCTGCAGTTACAGGCAAACCAAACGGAGAAAGTGGGAAGTCACAGACACTTCTGCTAATCTGAAATGTGGACTTGAGTTAAGACTGTTAAATATGAATTTAGATTTTTTTTTTCGAGTTTAGTTTAGTTTATCTTAGTTTTGTTTAATTTAGAGATACAGCATGGAAACAGGCACTTTGGCCCACTGAGCCCACGGTGACCATCGATTCCAGCACACTAGCACCATTCTACACATACCAGGGACAATTCACAATTTTACCAAGCAAATTAAACTTTGGAGTGTGGGAGGAAATCGGAGCACCCGGAGAAAATTCACGCAGGCCATGGGGAGAACGTACAAACTCTGTACAGACAGCACCCATAGTCAGGATCGAACCTGGGTCCCTGGTGCTGTAAGGCAGCAGCTCTACCACTGCGCCACCGTCCTGCCCATTCTTATGAGACAGTTTGTTACTGTTTCCTCATGGATCTACAGTCTCGATTGGCCTCACATGGAATGTTCAATGGGTACAAGGGAACTGAGAAGTACTTTTCAAAACATGACCAAAACAGGAAATTTTAGAAACCAAATAGAACACTCAATCTGTTTCATATTTGACTATACAGAATTGTAAACTAATTCTACCAATCTTTTATTGAAACTTTGATGGGAGCTTGACAAATTCCCCCTGGAGAGTAAGTATAAATAGGTAAAACATTTTACTGCTTCTCCAGGGTTTTGTCATTATTCCAGTCAAATGGCTCCTGCAGATCAGAAAACAATCTCATGGTAATTCTACACTAATGATTTATAATCTGCAAATGAATGGAGTAATAATAAATGCAATACACTCAATGTTTTTGAATTGAAATCCTGTTTATCAGCCAGTGATAAACAATGCCTGAATTTCATTGTGTAAATAATTTCTAGTAAGCTCGTTCTGATTTCTGCTCAAAGAACTCCGGCAACAAGAGAGCAAAACTGCTGATCTGATGATTTTGTTGAAGATTGTGCTGAGATGTACCTTTGTAAGAACTAATGAATTAATGGATATACAAGTCCAAACAGGTCAGACATTGATGACAATTTGGAAGAGTATGGCAAATCATGAATGTTAAAAGGAATAGAATATATATTAGGGCAAAATAAAGTTGGGATGACTCGAAGCATTCAATATCAGACTTTGAAGTGGCCTTGCATTGGTTGTGGGGAAATTTTAATTTATTGATGTCTCTTGGTGAATTAGTCTAATATTGAAAACAAGATTTCTACTGTTTAAGTAACATGGTATAAAATGAATTAGAATCTGTCAGAAACTCTTTCCCAACTACTGCTGCCAATTCACAAGTAAGCACTAAACAGTCTGTACATGCAGTAAGGATTAATAGAGGATAAAGTAATGTGGTTATGTTGTTGAACCAGCAGTCACCTAAACAGCTCGAAAACATAGTTATTTAATTAAATGATCTGCACTAGACAGCCAGGATCAATAAAGGGTCTACCAGATTGTCATGGACTGATTTCCTGAAATAGTCATGCCAGGCGCTTTATACCAAACCCTCAGCATGCAGTTTAATAGTTGCCGATTGAATTGGCCGAGCAAGTCACTCATTGACTGGTCTTGCTCTCATCTAGAGCTGGACATGTCAATGAAAAAAAATCCATCAAATAAAAAAAATAACTATTTCATCCAACATTTCTCATGTAATGGTAAGCAAATAAAAATGCAGTTGCCGGAATCTGAAACAAAAACAGAAATGCTGGAAGAACTCCGGTGGGCATGCAGCCTCAGTGAAAAGAGAACCCCAGGTAATGATTTAAGTCAAAGACCATTTCTGTTTTTATTTCTCACCAGAAGCCAAGCATAACCTTTTCAACTACCGCAGTAGAGTTGTTGCGGTACAGCACCAGAAACGCGAGTTCAATCCTGACTACGGGTGCTGCCTTTTCAGAGTTTGTTAGTTCAGAGTTTGTTAGTTGCAGGGTGACTTGGACAGATTGGGTGAGTGGGAAGATGCATGGCAGATGCAGTTTAATGTGGATAAATGTGAGGTTATCCACTTTGGTAGCAAAAACAGGAGGGAAGATTATTATCTATATGGTGTCAAGTTGGGAAAAGAGAAAGTACAATGGGATTTGGGGGTCCTTGTTCATCAGTCATTGAAAGTAAGCATGCAGGTATAGCAGACAGTGAAAAAAGCGAATGGCATGTTGGCCTTCATAACAAGAGGAGTTGAGTATAGGAGCAAAGAGGTCCTTCTGCAGTCGTGCAGGGCCTAGTGAGACTACACCTGGAGTATTGTGTGCAGTTTTGGTCTCCAAATTTGCGGAAGAACATTCTTGCTATTGAGGGAGTGCAGCATAGGTTAACAAGGTTCATTCCCGGGATGGCGGGACTGTCAAATGCTGAGAGAATGGAGAGGCTGGGCTTGAATACTCTGGAATTTAGAAGGATGAAAGGGGATCTTATTGAAACATATAAGATTATTACATGTTTAGACGCACTAGAGGCAGGAAACATGTTCCCGATGTTGGGGGAGTCCAGAACCAGGGGTCACAGTTTAAGAATAAGGGGTAAGCCATTTCGAACAGAGATGAGGAAACACTTTCACACAAAGAGTTGTGAGTCTGTGGAATTCTCTGCCCGTGTACAGGGATCGCTGGTCAGAGTGAATTAGTTGGGGCGAAGGGCCTCGCTGTATCTCTAAAATTAGAACTAAAAACTAGTGTCAGTACCTAACTTTAAGTTGTAAAGCAAATTTGTAAAACTTGCAAAAGTACTATCACCTGCAAAAGTAATACAATTATTGATGAAACTTCTTATACTGATGATAGCAGACATTCCTGCCCTTTTCTCCAAATACAGGCTTAACAACATGAAAAGTAGGGAAGTAAACTCAAAAGATATTTAATAACTGCTAGCAATATCTTATGTGTCTTCCAGCCTGGCTAGTTAGCAAATAAATTGATAAGGGAATGAATGATGGAATCATTGATTTGGATTACTCCATTTAAAGAGGTTGCCATAAAAGTGTGAACTCTTGGCACTCCGTATAGATTAAAGATTAGCAGACTTATTTCTAAACCAATGGCGTCATTGTGATTGTCCATTCCACTCCTCTTGGATGGTCCCACTAGGAGAAATAAATCCTCAGTTCCATTTTTTCTCACCATTAATTCAGAATTCTTGAAGCACATTTAAATCTGCCACATTAGGAGAAATATCTTCTCTGCTTTTAACACACTGGAGGGAAAGCAGTGACCTGTTATAAATAGCATCGTGTCTGGGGACAGCCGGATTTTCCCTCATTATTCTGCAATTTACATACAAGCACTCCCTGGGGATAGGTACTTCAGATGGAATTTAGCATGCAATACTTCATGGTGAAAATTTGTAACTTTGACGCGTTTGATTTAAGCTAGAAATGCAATTCCCCCTAGACTGCAATTTTACCAAAGATTCCTCCCAAAATATAATATTTGTATGCATTCATCACAAAATACTCTGCTAAAGTAGAAACTAATACAGATTGCCCAGTAAAGATAGGGAAAGATAAAAGAGAGATGAGATGGTAATGCTGATTAATGAAAAACTTTTTGACTTGAACATTACTGAAGGGGCTGTCCCACTGCGACGACCTAATCTGCGAGTTCCGGCAAGTTTGCCCTCGACTCATCCTCGCAGCATAGTCAACACGAGGTCTTCAGAGGTCTTTGTAACTCTCCTTCATGCTCGAGGGTCGTCCCTGCGACTCGAGGCCTCAACTAGGTCGCGGCGTATTTTTCAACATGTTTAAAATTGTTAAAACCTTAGTTTCAATTTTTCAACATGTTTGAAAATTTGAACACGTTTCAAAATTTTTCACAATTTTTTCAAAAATGTCCACAAGTAAAAAAAGGTCGCCATGGAAAAAATCGATACTATTTTTACTCATAGGTTTAGTCGAAGTAGGTCATTGTAGGTCGGCATGTTATTCATAGGTAATCGAGGGTAGTCGAAGGTAATCAAAGGTAGTCGAAGATAGTCTTCAACATAGTCGAAGGGAGGTCGAAGGAGATCGAAGGAGGTCATCTTCACTCTCCACTATTCAGAGTCCAATTTTCCCAAAGCTAGTCGAAGCTAGTCTTCAACATAGTCGAAGGAGGTCGAACGAGGTCTTCTACATAGTCGAAGGAAGTCTTCAACTCGACATTTTTTCAAATTCTCCTAAACTCTTCTAAACTCGCAAATTAGGTTGCCGCAGTGGTCAGCCCCTTGAGTCTATGATATCAACTGTTGAAAATAGATGTGGAGCAAAAAGCAATAAACTGCATTTGGTGAAGATTCAGCTAGTTTAGTTTAGTTCAGAGATACAACGTGGAAACAGGCCATTCGACCGACCAGCGGTCCCTGCACACTAGCACTATCCTGCACACACTAGGGACAATTTACACATACACCAAGCCAAATAACCTACATACCTGTATGTCTTTGGAGTGTGGGAGAAACCAAAGATCTCGGAGAAAACCCTTGTGGTAACGGGGAGAATATACAAACTCCGTACAGACATCACCCGTAGTCGGGATTGAACCTGGGTCTCCGGGGCTGTAAGCGCTGTAAGGCAGCAACTCTACTGCTGCACCACCATGGCCACCCTAAGAAGATGAAGGTGAAGATATACTTGCTCATCGCAACACAATATATAGGAGTTGAAGTTGGCAAT
Source organism: Raja brachyura (assembly GCA_963514005.1). The sequence continues at coordinate 34,325,962 of OY740785.1, read as the reverse complement.
TAATGCATCAAGGTATGCTGTTAAATCTCATGATGGATACAAGCAGAAAAAACACGTCACTTTGCTTCTCATACTCTCACAAAAAGAGCAAGTGCAATTTCTGGCGGCACGATGGTGCAGCGGTAGAGTTACTGCCCTACAGCTCCGGAGACCTAAGTTCAATCCTGACTACAAGTGCTTGCCTGTACAGAATTTGTACGTTCTCCCCATGACCTCTGTGGGTTTTCTCCAAGATCTTCGATTTCCTCCCACACTCCAAAGACGTACAAGTTTGACTGTTAACAGGCTTGGTAATGTAAAATTGTCCCTCGTGTGTGTACGGTAGTGTTAATGTGCGAGGGTCACTGGTCGGTGAGGCCAAAGGGCCTGTTTTTGTGCTGTATCTCTAAACTAAACTAAACTAAACCAAATTATGGATAAATTGAGAAGAAAACACTTGGAATACTGTTAGGAATCTAGAAATTCCACTGATCACTACCAGGCAGATTGCTTTCCTTTAAATAAACATTGGCCATTATTATCCCAAATCAGCCACACCTACAAATGCAACCTGAGATTGTATATTACACTACAAGAACACAGTATGTTACATGAGCTCCAAGAAGAACATCACTGTTAATGCTTTGTCACAACCACCACATACCTGCTGGAAGTGAAAATATGATCAGCAAGTCGAATATGGCCATTGGAAACATTCCAATAATTAAGCCTGAAATTGTAGCTACGTTCCAGAAGGTCTCTTGAAAAGAGTCTAAGAACAAATATTGAAGGGTAGACAAAACATGGCTAATGTACAGACAAGGATCGGAAAACATTGTCATGAATTTGCAATGAAAAACTATGTGAGCAGGATGTATCACGGGCAATCACAGAGCTGTACCATGTGTGGACAGTGTGGGCGCTGCAAGCAGGCAGCCCTGTCAGCAGCGTGTTAGTCTTTTTGATTTTTTTTTTGTGTGTTTTAATGTATGTTTTTAATGTTTCTTTGTGTGTCTTGTGTGGGGGGTGGTGTGGGGGGGGGGGGTAAGAGGGAAACCTTTTTGGTCGCCTCCTCCACGGAGATGCAACTTTTTCCATGTAGCCTTCCCCATGACCTAACATCGAGGATTGAGCGGCCTTTCCCAGAGACGCGCCCGGGGCTTCAGCGGCGGGCGCAGCGCGGACTCTCAGCGTAGAGCAGGCGAGCCCTCGCCGGGGCTCGCCGGAGGGGAGCGCTCCGTTCGCTGGCCCGCGGCAGCCGGCAGCCGGGAACCCTCGTGGAGGACCCGGGAGGAGAAGAAGCTCTGACCGTCAGCCCGCAGCCTACTTCTACCGCGTGCCCAGCGTGGGCTTACCATCACCCCTGGAGGGGGGCTTCGACCGCCGGCCCTGTGGTCTGCGGTGCTTCTGCCTGCGGCGCAACGGGGACTTTAAATCTTCGACCGCCGGCCTGCAGCGTACACCAACCTGAAGCCACGGTCTCTGGTGGGGAAGAGCCGACTCTGGATTTACCTGGACTTTTACCTGTCTGTACATCTGGACGCCGGCAGCGATGGCTGCGGAGGGTTGAGGTCCCGGCCACTGGGGATGATGGAGGAGGACTGGCCAAATGTTGTGATGAATGCTGTGGTGGATGTTTATGTTAACTTTTTAGTGTGTTTTGGGTGTTCTTTATCACTGTACCGCTGCTGGCAAATTCATTTCACTTGCACTTTATGTGCAATGTGAGGAATAAAACCGTATTGTATTGTATCTACGTCTTGAGAGAAAAGATAGACAATAGACAATAGACAATAGGTGCAGAAGTAGGTCATTCGGCCCTTCGAGCCAGCACCGCCATTCAATGTGATCATGGCTCATCATCCCCAATCAGTTCCTGCCTTCTCCCCATATCCCCCGACTCAGCTATCTTTAAGAGCCCCATCTGGCTCTCTCTTGAAAGTATCCAGAGAACCAGCCTCCACCACCCTCTGAGGCAGAGAATTCCACACTCACAACTCTCTGTGAGAAAAAGTGTTTCCTCGTCTCCGTTCTAAATGGCTTACCCCTTATTCTTAAACTGTGGCCCCTGGTACTGGACTCCCCCAACATCGGGAACATGTTTCCTGCCTCTACCGTGTCCAAACCCTTAGTAATCTGAAGGGTCTTGACCCGAAACGTCGCCTATCTCCTTCGCTCCTTAGATGCTGCTGCACCCGCTGAGTTTCTCCAGCCTTTTGTGTACCCTTAATAATCTTATATGTTTCAATAAGATTTCCTCTCATCCTTCTAAACTCCAGAGTATACAAGCCCAGTCGCTCCATTCTCTCAGAATATGACAGCCTCGCCACCCCGGGAATTAACCTTGTAAACCTACGCTGCACCTACAGACTTACCTACCTGTAGCTCCAACCCCTGAAAGATTGGAGCTGCAGATAGACAAACCTTTGGGTCCTGGTGGACTTCATGCTAGAGTCTCGAAAGAAGCAGCTTGTGAAATTGTTGCTGCATTATTTTTTAATTTCCAGAATTTAATAGCATCACAGAAAAATCTATTAGAAATAACAATAGAGATCCCTTTATTCAAAAAGAAAGGGAGATACAAAGCGGGGCAGGTGCAGGCCAGGCTATTTATGGGATAGAAGAACCCTTGCATTGGGTATGGTCATTCCTTCTAAATTGGATAATATCTGTCAAAGGTAGAATGTTAAAAGCCTGTCAGACCCAACCCTAATGTCAAGAACGTGTAGCAGGACAAAAGAAACAAAAGTCAATGTAATCAGGCAAAGAATACAGCTTTGAGAAGAGAGAAATCTTGAATGACCAAATTATTGGAGTTCTTTGAGGAAATGACATGTGCTATCAAAGGGAACCATGGTTGTCCAATTAATTTTTTAATATTAGGAAAAGACATTTATTTCAAATGCTCTTTAAAATATTATCATCTCTCTCATTATTATGGTTAACTGACATACTTAAATAATTTGAAGTGTTCAATCATGCGCATTATCATACACTTGTTTCATCGATTTGCAAACCATCCAACTTTGACTCTCTTCGCCCTCTTCTGAGCTTGGAGCCCTGGAGTTAAGCATTGAGTGGATAGACACAAAAGGCTGGATTAACTCATCAGGACAGGCAGCATATCTGAAGAGAAAGAATGGGTGATGGTTCAGGTTGAGACCCTTCTTCAGTCTAGTTGGGGAAAAGGGAAATGAGAGATATAGACGATGGTGATAAAAAGAGATAAAGAACAATGAATGAAAGATATGCAAAAAAGTAACGATGATAAGGGAAATAGGCTATTGTTGGCTATTTGTTAGGTGAAAACAAGAAGCTGATGCAACTTGGGAGATGGGAGGGATAGAGAGAGAGGGAATTCCAGGGTTACTGAAGTTAGGTAAATCAATAATCATACCACTGGGCAGTCTGGGCTGCAGGATGCCCAAGCAAAATATGAGATGCTGTTCCTCTAATTTGCTTTTAGCCTCACTCTGACAATGGAGGAGACCTAGGACAGAAAGGTCAGTGTGGGAATGGGAAGGAGAATTAAAGTGTTTAGCAATCGAGAGATCAGGTAAGTTCAGGCAAACTGAGCGAATGTGTTCAGCAAAATGATTGCCCAGTCTACATTTGGTCACGCCGATGTATAAGAGTCCACATCTTAAATAACAGAGATAGTAGATGAAGTTGGAGGAGGTGCAAGTGAACCTCTGCCTAACCTGAAAGGACTTTTGGGGTCCCTGGACAGAGTCGAGGGAGGAGGTATAGGGAATGTTTATAGGTATAAGCATTCAGTGTATTGCCACAAAATAACTCCTAAAGTGAATGTAACATTAGGGCATAGCCACAATCTTCTCCCCAGTTGTAGGGGTGCCAAAAACTAGAGGGCATAGGTTCAAGGTGAGAAGGGAACAATTTAAAAAGGACTTGAAGCGGAACTTTAACATGCAGAGAGTTGCGGAGTATGCAGAATATTATGGATAATATGGAATGAGGTGCCAGACGAAATGGTACAATTAAAACATTTAAAAGACATGTGGATAGGAAAAGTCTGGAGGGATATAGGAGAGTCAGTGACAAGTGGGACAAAGTCAATTAAACACCTTGGTCAGCATGGATGAGTTGGGCCAAAGGGCCTGTTTCCGTGCTCTGTAGACATACGATACCATGACTCTCTAATATAAATACAATTTAAACATAAAAATCTCTAAAGTCATTTGCCTTTCAACAATATTTCAACAATTAAGAATCCTGTTTACCAAATAAAACATCAATATAGCTCAATATGCAAGCTATTAAATTATTTTTCATGTTGCTTTAGAAAATCCGATCAGAATATACTGATGAAAGAGAATGATTTGAGCAAGAATGATAAGAGCAATGTTAAGACCATGCAGCCCTTAATTAAGCCTATTCCATCTTGACTCTACAGTATGTCAGATTCGCGGATACCAGCTAGTCTTCTACCGACATGTCTTCCTCCTATTTATACCTCTACAACCTTCAACCCTAACGACAATGACACTCAGAGGGAATATAAATGATAAATTGGTTAGGATGCGGCTTTCACGAATGGGGACTTGTATTTAAATCCAGTCCAAATTTACAGGATAAAATAAACCTCTCATTGGATATGGTCATCCCTTATGAAATGGCTATATCCAGGCTCAGCGCAATTTCCAGTGACATTGATTAACAGCATGGAATTTGTTTCAGCTTCAACCATATTAGTGTTAAATTAGCCGTGTTCTTTGGAGAATCCATCAGGCTTGCTCGTGCAAAATAGCAGCGATGCAGATTGGAGTCCTCATCAAAGCCAAGAGGCTGGGTGCCAGGATGAAAAAAGAAACCCTCGGATCAGAATTGACCAAGGTTACGCTGGTAGGAAGGAACTGCAGATGCGGGCTCACACCAAAGATATACACAAAATGCTGGAATAGCTCAGCGGGTCAGGCACCATCACTGGAGAGAAAGAATAGGTGGCATTTTGGGTCGGAGCCCTTTTCAGACTGAAAGTAGGGGTGTGGAATAAGCTGGAGGCGAGGAAAGACCATTATCTCGGGTTTCTGTTTTTCTCAGGAAGGATGGAGCCCATAATGGCCCATTGTTGGCTGGGGAAAGTGTGATAACAAGAGGGATACAAGGATGCAACACAGTGGAACCAGTTGGATGAATAGGGTAGGGGAAGGGGGGAAGAGAGGGAATGCAGGAGTTACTTGAAATTAGAAAAATCAACATTCATACCGCTGGGATTAGCTTAGTTTAGTTTAGAGATACAGAGTGGGAACAGACCCTTCAGTTAACCAAGTCCATGCCGACCAGCAATCCCCACACATTAACATTATCCTACAAACACTAGGGACAATTAGTATTTATATTTAGCTAATTAACCTACAAACTTGTACGTCTTTACAGTGTGGGTGGAAACCAAAGATCTCAAAGAAAACCCACGCAGGTCACGGGGAGAAGGTACAAACTCTGTAAAGACATCCCCCGTAGTCAGGATCAAACCTAAGTCTCTGGGGCTCTAAGGAGGGCACACTACCATGGCACCACCATGCCACCCTAAAGATTGTAAGCCTCCCAATCGAAATATGAGGTGCTGGTCCTCCAATTTTCAGGCCTGCTCCTGTGCTGTACTGTTTCATGTTCTAAGATATTGTGTTAATTGTGGCAAATTGGGGACTGGGGACACATCGCTTGAGATCATAGGAAAAATAGCTCTTTTAATATGCGTTCTATCCTGGATATGTCCCTCAATTCTCTGCATATCCGTGTTCCTATCTTAAAGCCTCTTAGACACTGCATTTGTATCTCCCATGCTCTTCCTTTATTTCAGACTTTTCTTGCTTCCATTTATGCCTGGGATAAATATCAAAATTCTCCTTCACTCATTCCAAACTAAAATGTGTTGTTGACAATTCCCATTTGTTGGGGATGTTGGGGGAGTCCAGAACCAGGGGCCACAGTTTAATAAATAAGGGGTAAGCCATTTAGGACAGTTGAGGAAACACTTTTTCACACAGAGAGTTGTGAGTCTGTGGAATTCTCTGCCTCAGAGGATGGTGGAGGCCGGTTCTCGGGATACTTTCAAGAGAGCGCTAGATAGGGCTCTTGAAGATAACGGAGTCAGGGGATATGAGGAGAAGGCAGGAATGGGGTACTGATTGGGGATGATCAGCCATGATCACATTGAATGGCGGTGCTGGCTTGATGGGCCTGAATGGCCTACTCCTGCACATATCGTCTATTGTCATTTGTTCTCCCATCACATAACCAACTTCCTTACCTTCCCCAACAGTCAAGTGAAAACTTGCTACAGATTTAGATCTGGGAACCAGCATGGAAGTGTTAGGCTAAATGCCCTCTTTCCATGTCATAAATAATTGCAAACAACCTGATCAGTTTTTGATTATAATCAGTTTTTTGCTAACCATTAAACTTTATACCCATTTCTCTGTCTCTTTATTGGAATCAGTCACAACCACAATGATGCATAACTATTCCTTTCTCAACAGTAATTTCTCACCCAAGTAGCACTTTATCCTTGGAGTCTGAAGAAAGATCCAGGTGGTACAGCGGTAACGTTGCTGCCTTTCAATACAATACAATACAATACAATACAATACCGTTTATTGTCATTTGAACCTCAAATGAAGTTCAAACGAAATTTGGTTTCTGCAGTCACACAACAAGAAAAAAAATCAAGACACACAATTAACACAATTTACACAAACATCCATCACAGTGAATCTCCTCTTCACTGTGATGGAAGGCAAAGTCATTGTCTCTCCCCTGTTTTCCATTCTTCTCCCGATGTTAAAGCCCCCGGCAGGCGATGGCAAGTCCCGCGGCCGTTAAGGCCGCGCTGGAGGATGTAAGGCTCTGCTCTAGGTCCTAACGTTGAAGCCCCCGGCGGGTGATGGCAAGTCCCGCAGCAGTTAAAGCCGCGCCGGGCGATGTAAGGCCCCGCTCCGGGTCGTTTTCAACCCCGCAATTCGGGCGGGAGAAGTTGCGGGAGCTCCGAAAAGCGGTCTCCCACCAGGGACCCATGAGCTCCCGATGTCACCGTCCACCGGGCCTGTGGCTGGAGCCTCTGAAGCTCCGAAGTCGGGTCACAGCCGCGCGCCACCACAGTTCTCCACGCTCCGAAGCCGGCCAGAGATGGTGAGTCCGGAGGCTCTGCGACTGGAGCCCCCAGGTTGTACCGGTTGGAGGCCGCTCCACGGTGCTAGGCCCCAACGACAATGGAGACTCAACAGGGAAAGGTCGGGTCCCCCATACAGGGAAGAGATTTAAAAGTTCCCACCCCCCGACCCCCTCATATACACAGCTAAAATTAATATATAAACTACAACTAAATTATACACTCAACAAGACAAAAATTTAAAAAAAGACAGGCAGACAGCAGAGGCCGCTGCTGCGAGGCACCGCCATCTTTCAGCATGACACCTGGGTTCGATCCTGACTACAGGTGCTGCCTGTACGGAATTTGTACGTCCGCCCCATGACCTGCGTGGGTTTTCTCTGGGTTCTCCTGTTTCCTCCCGCATTCAAGATTCAAGATTCAAGAGAGTTTATTGTCATGTGTCCCTGATAGGACAATGAAATTCTTGCTTTGTTTCAGCACAACAGAACATAGTAGGCATGACTACAGAACAGATCAGTGTGTCCATATACCATTATATAAATATATACACTCATGAATAAAGACTAATTCCAGGCTAATGTGGATTAATGTAGGCTAATTGGCATTATTAAAATTGTAAATTGTTCCTAGGATAGTGTGTAGGATAGTGTTAGTATGCGGAGATCGCTGATTGGCGCGGACTCGGTGGGCCGAACGGCCTGTTTCCGCATTGTATCTCTAAACTAAACTAAGACCTGAAAAGTCATCTGTCCATTCGCTCCACAGATGCTGACCCATTGAGTTCCTCCAGCACCTTGTTCTTTGCCCCAAGATTTCAGCAACTGTAGTTTCTTGTGGTCTCTGTCCTATCTTCTATTTTGCCCCTGCTCGTGCCATACATTGGATACCAAATCAGCAGGACGTTCTTCCATAGACCTGTCGGGTTAAGACTCAAAGAACAGCACAACCCAGATCTCTGTGGAATGTATATGAACATGGGGAAAACACCACAAATAAAATATATATACTACTACAAATAATACAATGAGACGCTAGATGAAACCACCAAGGAATACACAATGTAAAATACGACAAACTATTGTACAATTAATAAGATCTTTGTATTCCATTTCAAGTGGTTTTAACCTTAACTCTAACCATCATTTTTACTCACATGTATTTCTTTCTAACTCTGATTCTGAACACAAATCACTCCAACAATAACTTAAAAGAGCATCCACAATTTGAAGAGATAATCACCAGCTACCTTGTAAACTGTCTTTAAATTTAGTTAGTACTTGTTCTTTAACCTCAGACTGATTTTGAATATAACTCACTGGTGATCTCAGGGAAGCCTGTCCTTCCATGTACAAATGAACACCCCTAACTGCATTTATCTGCGGTTTTGTTGAACTTTGTCGTGAACGTGCCTTATTTTTTAATACAGAAATCACACGCATGACATTTTTAATTGACTGAACCAGCCCTGCGAATGTACCGTCTTGTTTACTTGAAAACAGGACAACAAACCGATTCACACACAGGAACAAAAAATGTTGTCCTAGTTTAGAAACACAAAGGCAGAACACACTCTTTTTTTAAATGAAGAACATGCCCCTTTAAATATGTTGGACTAGAAACAACTCATTAAAAATAGCAGCTCTTGCCCATTTCACTCCCGCTGCTCTAAGAGAATTAAAGTGCCTCAAGGTGACTATTGTCAGAGATTTGGAATTCCAGGGAGAAGCCAACCTCCACATGACATGGACCCAAAGCTCTCAGTCGCCATATATCCTCTGCTGCAGTCCACAGTTCTGGCATAGGTTTGTTTCCCTTTCACTCTCCTTCAATTTTTTTCTGAGCCTTTCTTCTCTCTCAGAAACAGAGGATTTAAATGCTGTCCACGTTCTTTGGTTCCTTCTGTCATTATTCAGCAGTGAACTCCAGCCAGAACCCAGAAGTGCTTTCCTTCAACATGAAAAAGGTGCACTAAAAGCCAGGGGAAATTAGTGCTGCACATTTTTGTCATGATAAGACTTGACAAAGAACATGAGGAGGCACCCAATTACTTAACCATTCGAGAAAGATTTTTCCTTTGCACTGCTGATGTGAACTCAACATCTCACACAGGTGCAGCGGAGCAGATTTGACATCTTGGTGGGCTTCTTTAGAAGCTAAAACGTTTGCAGCATAGTAAGCTTACAGAGTGTTTGTGTATCTGTGTCAATTCGTACCAAGTAACCTAACCATACTGTCCCACCCAATTTCTTCAAATAATCACATTTTTTAATTCCCATAATCAAATTTGATTAGTGCGGGTATCAGGAGTTATGGGGAGAATGGGATTGAGAGGGGAAGATAGATCAGCCATGATTGAATGGTGCTGTAGACTTGATGGGCTGAATGGCCTAATTTGGTCATAACTTATGAACTTTTGAAAAATGCAATGTTTCTTGTTACAGTTAATCCAGAAAGAAAGTACTCCATGCTCCCGCATGATGATAGTGATAATTTTACTGCCAACCAAAAGGAAATTGAGGGAAACCAAACCAAACCAAAAAAAAAGATTTTTTTTAGCTTTCTTCTCCCCCCACCCGAAATGTCACCGATCCATGTTCTCCAGAGATGTTGCCTGACCTGCTCAATTACTCCAGCACTTTGTGTCCTTCTGTTTATTAACCAGCATCTGCTGCACTTTGAGTTGACGATTGTATTCATGTAGAGTATTACCCGATCTGTTTGGATAGCAAAGCTTTTCGCTGTATCTCGGTTCATGTGGAGTAATAAACCTAAAATTAAACCTGTTGATCTTAAACTGAGATGAAAGTGCTAAAATGAGATGAGACCAGTGCTTTTTTTGGAAACAAAAAATTGCTGATACACATATTGTTCTTTGCTGTTGTATCTATGGCAGATCACCATCCTATAAGCTGCTTAAACTATTTAGTTTAGTTTAGTTTAGTTTAGAGATACAGCGCGGAAACAGGCCTTTTGGCCCACCAGGTCTGCGCCGACAAGCAATCCCCGCACATTAACACTATCCTACACCCACTAGGAACAATTTTTTTTTTACATTTATCAAGCCAATTAACCTACAAACCTATACGTCTTTGGAATGTGGGAGGAAACCGAAGATCTCGGAGAAAGCTCACTCAGGTCACGGGGAGAATGTACAAACTCCATAAAGACAGCACCCTTGTCGGGATCGAACCCGGGTCTCCAGTGCTGCATTCGCTGTAAGGCAGCAACTCTACCGCTGCGCCACCATGACCGGAATGCCTAATTTAATACATTTTATGGTATGGCACTGGTATCAAAGGTTATGGGGAGAAGGCAGAAGAATGGGATTCATGTGGAGTAATAACCCCAGGAGGGAGGGATAGATCAGCCATGATTGAATGGTGGAGTAGACTTGTTGGAATGAATGGCCTAATTCTACTTCTATTCCTTATCACCTTATGACATGGTATGGTACTTAATTTGTCACCTTATTGCAAGGTACAATGAAATCCATGTTTATATATTTTTATAATTTGGTAATCTTTTTACAAAACAAAATTCTAAAATTTTGCATATCTAGTTTTTACCCTTTGAGAGATGCTGGTATGCTTTTGCATCACAAAAAGAAGCTCTGACTGTGATAGACATTTACCCTTTGATTCTTTAAATGCTTTCACATCTTTAATTGCTGAAATTGTCATCAGATGCAGCAGATGTTGGAATGCACAGTGACAATTATTACGGAATTGGAATTGGTGCGCATTATGCGCAAATATAAAATATGGGTACTTACCATGGCCTGAATGGCCTGTTCTTGTGCTGGACTGCTCAATGTCCTAAATGGATCAAATTAAGACGTATCTTACTTCTGAAGTTCACACGTGCCCCAATGCACAAAGTCCCGCAGACACGTGCAGTGCAACCCAGTTGGGATCTGGAAACAACTTCATTCATTCAACGAAGATAGACACAAAATGCTGGAGTAGCTCAGCGGGATTATAATAAAGGGGGCATCTTGGTCAGTCTGGACGAGACTTGGGCATGTTTCCATGTAGTATGACTATGACTCTGATTTGAGGGAATGGTTTAAAGTAAGAGGGGCAAAGTTCAAAGCAGTCGTGCAGGCTGAGTATTTTATGCAAAGAGTGGTGTGTGCCTGGAACATGCTCCCAGGGGTGGTGGTGGAGGCAAATGCATTGAAGAGGCTTTTGGATAGGCATATGGATATGCGGGAATGGTGGAATATGTATCATGTTCAGGCAGAGGAGATTATTTTAACTTGGCATCATGTTCGGCACAGATTCTATTCATATAACTACTAACAGTTGTTCCCCACAGGTGACTATCTCTGATGCACTGGAGAAAATATATATTTGTTTCGCTAGGATTCTTCACGGTTACATTTCAACCTTTTATATTTTGAACCAGATTTTTGTAAAAAGCCTTGCTGTGGCCCTTCAGACGTAACAAATTGATTAGTATGTTGTACTTCTGACAGTTTTGTAATTTTGACGAATAAATAATATGCATAATGTTTTTGAAGTTATTTTTGCATATGTTTCCTCCCTCTTTACTTTGTACATCTCCTGAAACATTCATGAAGTGAATTTAACTGGTATTCTTGGTTTGCTTTGAGAAATGCTAAGGATTTTAGATAAGAAATAAGCAACTATTAGTTCAGTCAGTATGAGAATGGGTACGTTCATATGCAATTTATACTTTACACCTTACTAAATATGTAATGTATTTATTTGTTTATAGAATCATACAGTACAGAAATAGACCCTTTGGCCCAACTTGCACACGCTGATCAAGCTGCCCCGGTCCATACTAGTCCCACCTGCCCACGTTGGACCCTTTAACTCTAAACCTTTTCTGCCATGTGCCTGTCCAAATGTCTTTTAAATGGTGTTCATGAGGTCATGTCATAAGGAATAGGAGTAGAATTAGGCTATTCGGCCCATCAAGTCTACTCCACCATTCAATCGTGGCTGATCTATTTCTCCCTCCTAACTCTATTCTCCTGCCTTCTCCCCATAACCTCTGACACCCGTACTAATCAAGAATCTATATATCGTCGCCTTAAAAGTATTCACTGATGGCCTCCACAGCCTTCTGTGGCAAAGAATTCCACAGATTCACCACCCTCTGACTAAAGAAATTTCTCCTCACCTTCTTCCTGAAAGAACGTCTTTTAATTCTGAGTCTATGACCTCTAGTCCTAGACTCTCCCACTAGTGGAAACATCCTCTCCACATCCACTCTATCCAAGCCTTTCACTATTCTGTATGTTTCAATGAGGTCCCCACTCATTCTTCTAAACTCCAGCGAGTACAGGCCCAGTGTCGACAAACGCTCATCATTGGTTAACCTACTCATGGGATGATTCTTGTAAACCTCCTCTGGACCCTCTCCAAAGCCAGCACATCCTTCCTCAGATATGATGTCCACAATTGCTCACAATATTCCAGATGTGGCCTTACCAGCACCTTATAGAGCCTTAGCATTACATTGTTATAGTATCTGCCTCAACTAATATTCTCTGGCAGCTCATTCCATGTCCTCTGGTTCTTGATTCCCATATTCTGATTAAAAATCTCTGTGCATCTCCTCTATCTATTCACTTCATGATCTTATACACCTCTATAAGATCACCCCTCATGCTCTTGCACACCAAAGAATGTAGTCCTGACCTGCCCAATACTCGCCCTATAACTCACGCCCTCAAGTCCTGGCAATATCCTCGTAAATCTTCTCTCCATTCTTTCCAGCATAACGACACAGTTCCATAGAAGAGTAATCAAACCTGAACACAACACTCCAAATGTAGCCTTTATGTTAACATTTTACTTCGGAGTCACATGAGTGATTCTGTGAAGAACCCCGCCAGGGCGCATGCGTGTCATTACGTCCACAGCATTGGCGCACGGAGGCTGTGAGGATCAGAGCTCCTCCAGCGGTGAGTATTTAGACTCAAGGTAAGTGCCAAAAAACGTAGCTGGAGTACGAGTCCGTTTGCTGTGGTGCCGTTTTTCTTTCCTAGTAACACCATGGACAAAACGGGCTAGGGGAAGAGGCAAGCCAGAGTAAAATCTGTAGATAGCCGCGGGAGTGCAGGCTGTGAACGGCTGCCGCGTACCCCTGCACAGTCGCCGGCAGAAAGCGGGGTGACTGCAGACTTGGTGCTACAAAGCACGGAGCCAGCGCCAGTTGGGCGCAAGGCAACACACAAGTCTGCCAGGCCCACGGAATCGGGGGAAGATTCCCCTCCAGGGCTGGATACCGTTTTTGGACAACTATCCCAAATGGAGCACCTGTTGCACAGAGTGCTCCAGCAGGGCACACTCCAGGAGGAGGAGTGGTGTCGGCGCCAGGCTGGAGAAGAGGCTGCACCAGCAGCACCTAGTAGAGGGCTGCTCGATAGCACCCTCATTGATGAGGCGGGTGCAATGGGTCAGCTGAGTTCTGACCCCGACTCTGATGGTGAGGTTGAGCCAGGTGAAGAACGGGAGCTGCCAGATGTTCTATCTCTGGCAGCATGATTTGCTGTCCCGTCAGTCAGGAGATCCGCTGGGAGAAGAGCTGGCCTCCACAATAAATTACATGGTGTCCCATCAGCTCCAGGAACTTACCATGGATGAGACTGCTAAAAAGCATGGGACCCCAAGGAACTGCATCTTATTAAAAGTACCAGCAGTAAACCAGATAATATGGAGTCAGATGGGAGTGGGCATGCGTGCCCAAGAAATAAAGCTGCAGAGGATCCTGAAGCAGTTGGGCTCAGGAATCACGGCGTTCGCTAGAACAATGGATGGAGGGCATGTGTCGGGGACGCATCAAGAGGCACTAGGGTTGCTGTGCAGCGCCCACTTTGAAATTAACTGTCTCAGGAAGAGTGCTATTCGGCCCACCATCAACCCGAAGTTTGCAGCGCTCTGCAAGCCCACCAATGTGCAACCACCCAACTTACTCTTTGGAGAAGACCTCGCGAAACGCATCAAGGAGTTGGATGATGAGGCAAAAATGGTGGGCTTGATTAAGACAACGATGGTCGGCAAACCTGTAAGGAGAAGATATCCTACAGAAGAGGTGCAGATTCTGGGTCTACACCAGGAACAAGCCAGCCGTCGACGCAAGGGCGCAGTTGGCGCTCTGCAGTGGGAACATGAACAAACGTGGGGCTTTCTGCCAGGAACTGGGGACAGCAGGTCACACCAGTTACCAAAGAGGTAGGTGGGCCTGGTTCTCATGGGAACATATTAAGTATAACACAGCCGATAGTTGGGGGTAGATTACATCTATTCTATGAGGAATGGAAGTAAATTACCCCAGATCCATTTATCATGAGTATTATTCAAGGGTTTCGAATTGAGTTTGATCCAAAAGTGGATTTGCCTCTCCAGCATGTTCCTAGCAGAACACTCCATTTTTCACAAACAGAAGTAATGGAGGTTCAGGCTGAACTTGAAAATTTGTGTAATAAAGGAGTAATTGAGAGGACGGTTCACCAAGTCCATCAATTTGTGTCAAATATTTTTCCCCGAACAAAAACGGACGGAGGATGTAGAATTATTTTGGATCTGACAAATCTAAACCCTTTTGTACAGTGTGGACATTTGTTACTGCCAAACAACTGATTTCCAGAGGATGTTATATGGCAACCATAGATCTCAAAGATGCATATTGCTCAGTGTCTGTTCATTTGGAGGATAGAAAGTATTTAAAATTTACTTGGATGAATCAATTATGGCCACTGCCTAATGGGTTAACTTCAGCTCCTAGAATATTCACTAAATTGTTAAAACCAGTACTGGGCTACTTAGAGCTCAGGGTCATGTGGTTATGGCTTATCTGGGCGATATCTTAATTATAGGACAAACACGTGAATTAGCTGAAGCATCTGTGGCAGTTGTTAAATTCACACTGGAAAAATTAGGGTTTGTCATTCATCTAGAGAAATCCAAATTAACACCACTTACAACAATTGACTATTTGGGTTTCACAATTGATTCACTTAACATGGTAGTGACTCTGCCCAGGGAGAAAAGGGTGGAGCTAATTGATGGTTGCACTAAGCTTTTAAAGGAGCAACCACCTTCAATCATACAGGTGGCCAGTTTGCTCGGAAATTTGGTGGCAGCTTTTCCGGCAGTTCAGTATGGGCCTTTGCACTACCAGCACTTTTACAGAGGGCAAAGGAACAAGCACTCAGGATACATTCAGGCCATTATAATAGGCCCATGCAGTTATCAGCAGATGCTGTTACAGATCTGCAGTGGTGAATTCAGCATGTCTCCAGTAGTTTCAGCAAAGTGGTGCTTGAACAACCTTCCATGGTCTTACAGACTGATGTCAGTGCACTCGGGTGGGGTGCCACTGATAATGAGCTCCAGCTGTGGAGGTAGATGGAATGTGGAAGAAGCATTGCTTCTGCAGACATGGGGAATGAACTACTTAGAGCTTTTGGGGGCTTTTTATGGGCTCAAGGCTTATTGCTCTAACACAAGTAACCTGCATGTTCAGCTTCAAATTGACAACACTACGGCAGTGGCCTATGTCAATCACATGGGTGGCATCAAGTCGGTATCTTGTGACAAACTGGCTAATCAAATCTGGACCTGGTGTATTGACAATAACATTTGGCTTCAGCTATTTATCTACCAGGTAGATTCAATGTAGTAGCAGACACCAGGTCACGAAAATTTCATGACAACCCAGAGTGGATGTTGAATCGGGACGTATTCAATGATATAGTTGTCAAATATGGAAGGCCAGATATCGACTTGTTCGCATCCAGACTAAACCACCAGCTACCTAAATATGTGTCGTGGGAACCAGATCCTGGGGCAGTAGCGATTGATGCTTTATTGTTACATTGGGGTGGTATGTTTTTATATGCATTTCCACTATTCTGTCTCATAAGTCAGTGTCTGCTTAAAATCAGCAGGATGCCGCTTCAGGGGTGCTGGTGATACCCAACTGGCCTACTCAGACATAGTTCCATTTGATATTGCAGTTGATGACACAACCCCTGATGGCTGTTTCCAAACGAAGGGATTTACTGGTGCACCCGGTAACTGGCGAATGGCATCCGTTATATGACCGTATTGATTTGCAGGTTTTAAGAAGGCCATATCTGGGGCGAGGATTGTCTGGGCGAACTGTGGACATGCTCACTGCAGCCTGGAGAACGAGTACTCAAAAGCAATATATTTCTTATGTAAAAAAATTGGAAGTTTTCTGTGTACAAAATAATATTGACTATTGTACGGCAGGTATTTTGCATGTTCTAGAATTCCTGTCAACACTCTACTATGATGAGGGGCTGAGTTATAGTGCGATCAATTCAGCCAGAAGTGCTTTGTCTTCGTACTTATTGTTGGGGTCAGACGAACATCCTATTGGGTCTCATCCTCTCGTTTCTCGATTGATGAAAGGAATTTTTAACTCCAGACCTCCTAAACCCAGATATATGGCAATCTGGGATGTAAGCGTGGTCCTCACGCTACTTCGTCAGTGGACCCCTGTCACATCTCTGTCTTTGGCCAAAATCACCATGAAGGTGGTCATGCTCATGGCACTGGTATCAGCACAATGAGTGCAGACATTACAAAAGCTGCAACTAGACAGAATGGAAGTGGCTGCAGACAATGTTACATTCTAGATTTATGACCTCCTCAAACAAAGCATTCCAGGTGTGACAGGGTTCAAGATTGTGTTTTCAGCATTTCTCACGGATTCACGTCTATGTGTAAAGACACATTTGCTGCAATACATTGCAACTACAAGGGCCTTACGTAACATGGAAACAGGGATGTTTGTGGGGTGGAAGATTGCAACCTTCACGCAGTCTGCCCTGTTTCGACTAATGCAATCAACTCGATGTGCACAAACGGAAGATCAAATAGAACAAGTTGTCCAACAACTTTAGGCTGTGCACGCCACATGAAAGATGAAGAAGAAGAAGGGTTGTTTGTCAGTTACAAGAAGCCACATAAGAGAGTGTCAGTTCAGACTATCTCGAGGTGGTTGAAACAAGTATTTGTTGATGCAGGTATTAACACTGATGTTTTCACATCTCATTCCACTAGGGCAGCAGCAACGTCGGCGGCTAGGGCAATGGCATATTTTGTCAGCCGCTGGGTGGTCAAATTAGTTGGTTTTTCAACACTTCTACCATCGACCGATTGCCGATCCGGGGCTGTTTGCCAATACTATTTTAAGTTTTGTTTAAGTTCCCCCTGGGTCAGAGGGGTACTGTTGTTTTGTTATTCAAATAAATTTGTTACTGCATTTAAATGCAATGTTTAAATGCAAATGCAATGCAATAATCCATGAATGCAAAACGCATTAATGCATTATTTCTCATCTGAGTCAATCAATGCAGTGAGAAGCCGGGATTTGAATCTGCAGCATGAAATCACAGCTTTGAACCCTTCATGGAATCACTCACCTGACTCCGAAGTAAAATAGTAAGATTAAATGAGAACATACCAGTTTGAAGTTTGATCTTTATTTTATGAGGAATTACGTTTGGTGATTACGTGCCCTCCACGCCCAACCCTCTCTCACAAAGGTCATCTGGTAGTTCTCAAGTTGCTCATTTTACTATGTTACTTTGATAACTGTTATTTGTGATTTCATACCGCTGCTTTGAAGATTGACGCGCATGCGCACTGGCGGGTTCTTCACATAATCACCAACGTAACTCCTCATTAAATAAAGATCAAACTTCAAACTGTTTTCTTGTTTTATCTTACTAATCTCTATACCTATAAAAGTCTGATCGTGTCTGTCTGTCTGTCTGTCTGTCTGTCTGTCTGTCTGTCTGTCTGTCTGTCTGTCTGTCTGTCTGTCTGTCTGTCTGTCTGTCTGTCTGTCTGTCTTCATTGTCATCCTCAAAACGCTATGCGCTAATGCTTAAATTTTTACAGATTATTAATCACATTAACCCCATCGACAAAATAAACTGCTTCACTTCACATTTAATGCTATATTTCACAAGTGATAGTGTTTTAAAAATAGCTAAAACCAAGTTTTTAAATGGCAAACGTCCTTCAAACCACTTTGAGTGATGTCAGAAAGGGGGGTGGGCGGCCCCCAGCTTCCAGTGACGTCACGGGGAGGGCCGCATTAAAATTAACGTTCTGCTTTTTCCGACCTGGGCTTCTACCCGCAATGCCCCGGCTGGGGTTTTAGGCGGCCATCAAGGAGGCATCGAGACTGCGGTGGTGCGAGGCATAGAGACCGCGGTGGCCATTGAGACCACAGCGGTGAGGACCCGCGACTATAGGGCACTGAAGAGGTGAGGAGGGAGAGTGGGAGGTTTGAGGGAGAGGAGGGGGTAGGGAGGTAGTTGCCACATCTACATTCCATCTTTCACCCCCTCCTCTCCTAGAGGCATACAGAATCATGACAGGAATCAATTGGGTTGATGCACAGTTTCTTGCCCAGAGTAGGAGAATCAAGGACCAGAGGACATAGGTTCAAGGTGAAGGGGAAAAGATTTAATAGGAATCTGAGGCATAACTTTTTCACACAAAGGGTGGTGGGTGTAGCAGCGGGACAGGTAGCATCTCTGGAGAGAAGGAATGGGCGACGTTTCGGGTCGAGACCCTTCTTCAGCCAGTTGTATAGTCAGATGAAACTCCTTCCATGAAGTAACTTCAGACAAGGTGAAACTACTTTAGAAAAATGACTAGAATAAAGGCAAGCCTTTAAATTCTTATAAGAATTATGTATGATTGTCAATATTAGGAGTACTAAATGCCTATGGTGTCAGGGTAACTGTCGGTCAACTGTGCTAGGGAAATACGTATCTTAAATGGCAAAATGTTATTTGACATGGGATTGTTTTGAATTTCATCCAAAGTACCCTTGCAGTTTACAATTGCAATGTTTAGAGTAATTGCTTCTTGCTCAAATATCTATTTTATTTTCATAGTGTTAGCTTGGGCATCAGAGAAAGCACGATCTTTCCTCCTGGGAATAAGAAAACAATCACAAAGCAAGTCATGATCTCATTGACTTCCTATTAGCTGCTTAGAAAAAAAAAGCATTAGAACAAATCACCTAGCGACCCATTTAACCCATATTTAGTTTGATGGAGCAACTGTGAAATAATTTACCAAAAGGAGAAATTGTTTTCCACGTGTATCCTTACTCTTCATTTTATTCCAACAGACTCCTCCGTTTCTTAATTTGTGCAATTCTATACATAGGTAAACATCACCTCCTAGTGGCATAATGAATAAAAACAAGAAAGACAAATTAACTCTGACAAAAGATTCAAAATAGCGTAAAATTATTTAGTCTAGTTTAGTTTAGAGATGCAGCACAGAAACAGGCCCTTCGGCCCACCGAGTCCGCGCTGACCAGTGATCCCCGCACATTAACACTATCCTACACATACAAGGGACAATTTACAAGTGTATGAAGCCAATTAACCTACAAACCTGTACGTCTTTGGAGTATGGGACAAAACCGGAGAATCCAATGAAAACCAACGCAGGACACGGCGAGAAGGTACAAACTCCGTACAGAGAGCACCCATAGTCAGGTTCGAGCTCGGGTCTTATGTCTTCATTTTAAAGGTTTTTAAAAACAAAATTTGTTCATAGTTTTAATGTAAAATATTTTAAAATAATTTTGAACATTAAGAATTATTGGTAGTTTTTTTAATTTGTTTGACATCTGACATAATCAACTGATACACAGGATTTACAACGAAAGGCCACTGATGGGTCAGTAGATTTTTTTTTTAAATTGTGGCATTTTAGCTTTTACTGTAGTCACATACATTTCTAGCTTTTACTTTACACTTAATTAAAAAAAAATAATAATAATTAAACATTGAGTGTTCTTCAAATTTGTGAAAAAAAAATAATGGTTCAATGGTACATTATTGTACCTAGGCACAATTAATATCTATGAATATGTATGTTTTTGGTGTTCTTTAGCTTGTTTTATGTGGGGAATTGGGGAGGGAGTTGGGGGAAACTTTTTCTAATCTTTTACCTCAACGGAGATGCGATTTTTTTCCATATCGTATATCGGTCTGCACTGTGGCCTAACATCGAGGAGTTGGTGGCCGTTGTTGGACACCGACTTCGAGAGCTCCACCACGTGTGGCAGTGGACTTACTATCATGAAGCCCGCTATCCCTTTGCCAGGGATCGACCTCTGAGCTCTACCGCGGGTGCCTGCGGACTTCAACATCGTGGAGCTCACGGTCTCTGGTTAGAGACATTGGGAACATCAAGCCGTAGGAGCTTCGACAGCCCCTATCGCGGTAGCTTTGATCACCTCGACGCGGGAGCTTCGATTGCCCCTATCGCGGGGGGTTCGACTGCCCCGACGAGGGGGCTTTGACAACCAGCTGCGGGAACTTCGATGGATGGTTCGACTGCCCCGACCGTGGGAGAAAAATGAGCAAAGAAGACTAGACTTTAGTGCCTTCCATCACAGTGAGGAATGTGGGGAATCTGCTCTGGTGAATGTTTATGTTGACGTTTATGTAGTTGTGTGTCTTGCAGCTTTTTTGGTATGGCTGTATGGTAATTCGCAGGTCACTGTACCTTAATTGGTACACGTGACAATAAAAGACCTTTGAAACCTTTGAAGGTTTATCCCTGGTCACAATTACCTTGCAGTTTAATGTCAAATTCTGTCCTGATAGTCCACCCTGTAAAAATATTACCTCATCATCTGTCACATCCTGCTAGTAGCAGATACAAACTCAATTCATAGATTCAGATGGATTTAATCAGAAATAAGAAACATGTTGCTGAAACACAGATCTGAGCCTAGAACTTAAACAAACAATAGACAATAGACAATAGGTGCGAGAGTAGGCCATTTGGCCCTTCGAGCCAGCACCGCCATTCAATGTGATCATGGCTGATCATCCCCAATCAGTACCCCGTTCCTGCCTTCTCCCCATATCACCTGACTCCGCTATCTTTAAGAGCCCTATCTAGCTCTCTCTTGAAAGTATCCAAAGAACCCCCCTCCCCCACCCTCTGAGGCAGAGAATTCCAGACTCACAACTCACTGTGAGAAAACATGTTTCCTCGTCTCCATTCTAAATGGCTTACCTCTTAAACTGTGGCCCCTGGTTCTGGACTCCCACAACATCGGGAACATGTTTCCTGGCTCTAGCGTGTCCAAACCTTTAATAATCTTATATGTTTCAATAAGATCCCCTCTCATCCTTCTAAACTCCAGAGTGTACAAGCCCAGCCGCTCCATTCTCTCAGCATATGACAGTCCCGCCATCCCGGGAATTAACCTTGTAAACCTACGCTGCACTCCCTAAATAGCAAGAATGTCCTTCCTTAAATTAGGGGACCAAAACTGCACACAATACTCCAGGTGTGGTCTCACTATGGCCCTGTACAACTGCAGAAGGACTTCTTGGCTCCTATACTCGACTCTTGTTATAAAGGCCAACATGCCATTCGCTTTCTTCACTGCCTGCTGTACCTGCATGCTTACTTTCATAGACTGATGAACAAGGACCCCCCAGATCCCATTGTACTTCCCCTTTTCCAAAATTGACACCATTTAGATAGTAATCTGCCTTCCTGTTTTTGATACCAAAGTAGATAACCTCACATTTATCCACATTAAACATCATCTGCCATGCATCTGCCCACTCCCCCAACCTGTCCAAGTCACCCTGTGTTCTCATGGCATCCTCCTCGCAGTTCACACTGCCACCCAGCTTTGTGTCATCTGCAAATTTGCTAATGTTACTTTGAATCCCTTCATCCAAATCATTGATGTATATTGCAAATAGCTGCGGTCCTAGCACCGAGTCTTGTGGTACCCCACTAGTCGCTGCCTGCCATTCTGAAAGGGACCCGTTAATCCCTACTCTTTGTTTCCTGTCTGTCAACCAATGTCAGCACTCTACCCCTATAAACAGTGCTCTATGCCAGCACAGTAGTGCAGCAGTTATCACTACTGCTTCACAGGCCCAGTTTTGATCCTGACCTCGAGTTTATGTGGCGTTTGTATCATGTGGGTTTTCCCAGGGCACTCTAGTGTCCTTCCTCATCGAAAAATGTTGTGGTTGGTAGGTTAATTGGCTGCTGTAAATTGCCTCGATTGTAGTTGGGTTGAGTTGGAAGGAAAAGAAGGGGATGCCAGATAGTCAGTTGGTATGGACATGGTGGAGCAAACGATCTGTGTTTGTGCTGTACTTTATGATTCTAAAATAATAAGTTAACACATATCTACATATGTGTTCAAGGGAAAGTTAGATATAGCTCTTAGGGCTAATGGAATCAAGGAATATGGGGAGAAGGAAGGAACAGGGTACTGATTTTGGATGATCAGCCATGATCATATTGAATGGCGGTGCTAGCTCGAAGGGCTAAATGCACCTATTTTCCATGTTTCTATGCAGCACAATGTTAACTAACCAATTATGCACTGAAGGGGTGCAATGAGGGGAATATAATAATTCAGCTTATTATAGAAATTACAGTCCCCACCACTTGAGTTCCTACTTGGTCCAGCATTGAACCAATGCACACAAGGAGCAGCACCCATTCCTCCAGCTTGTGATGATGAAAGGCTCCCATCAACATCACCACTCTCCAGACCTGTGTCCTCTTTATGATTACTTAACAACAATCCCAAGTGTACAGAGGAAGCCATTTAATGCAATCATGAAATTACATTCTTAAATTACTTAAATAGGTTTGTGACAGTGGGTGAAAGACTACTGCCTAGAATTTGCAATATTTTTCTTAGGACATAGAACATACCCTTGACCCACAATGTATGTGTCAAATATGATGCCAAGTTAAACTCATCTTCTCTTCCTGTTAGTGCCGCTGCCGTATAGTGCCAGAGACCCGGGTTTGATCCTGACTACAGGTGCTTGTCTGTACGGAGTTTGTACGTTCTCCCTGTGACCAGCATGGGTTTCCTCCCACACTCCAAAGACATACAGGTTTGTAGGTTAAAAATGCTGGAATAACCCTGTGGGTCAGGCAGCATCTCTGGAGAGAAGAAATGGGTGACGTTTCAGGTTGAGACCCTTTCTTCAGTTTGAAGACGGGTCTTGACCTGAAATGTCACCCATTCCTTCTCTCCAGTTATGCTGTCTGACCCGCTAAGTTACTCCAGCATTTTGTGTCTACCTTCAATTTAAACCAGCACCTGCGGTTCTTTCCTACAGGTTTGTAGGTTAATTGGCTTGGTATAATTGTAAATGATCCCAAGTGTGTGTAGGACAGTGTTAGTGTGTGGGGATCGCTGGTCAATGCAGACTCGATGGGCCGACTGGCCTGTTTCTACACTGTATCTCTAAACTAAACTAAACTGGGACCACAATCACCACTCCCTCAGGTGGCTTCTATAGATTGCCCCTCAGAATTTAATTGCCAGGCTTCCCTTGAGTAATCCTGCAAATAGGGAACTGATTCTATTAACATCAGATGAAATGTGAGTGAGAACAGAGGACTAACATCTGGCGTCTTTTGCAGCCAAGATTCACAGGAAGCCACCTTCTGATCAACACGTCTCACAGGAGCAGAGGACATACCTCCTGTGTCCAGGCGGGCTGCCGTTCTGCAAGGAAATTGTGTTACAGTAGGATTTAAAGAGCTGCATCCTGTAGGAAGACATGCTAGAACCATGAGAAACGTTGATTTTAAATCAAAGTCATTTGGATGTACTGCCCATTGGTCACCCAAAGCTAGCACTCAAGAGCATAAAACGTTAGGCACTAGGAATGGGCTGGTAGGAGGGTGAACCGGGGCAATGCCTACTGCGCCCTCAAGGTTGGCTGCAGGAGGTGCCCCCAGGACACAAAGATGGTCGGGCGAGGAGAGGAGAGGGACGTTGGTTCGCAGGAACTGCTCCAGTACATCAAGCGGGCAGGCCAACCGTACTTTGCACTTCGATAAATGACGCCAATAATGGCAACACCTGCATGTGTGATATATGCAAAAAGAATTTCACTGTGCAGTTGCACATGGGACAATAAAGCACTATTGAACCATTGCAAAACCTGCACCTTATAGACTGTGGGATCCCAATGGCACAGTTTTTAAGAGCTGAGTTTCTAACAAACATCAAGATCTTTTGCATAGCTTTACAGAGCAGCATTAAAGTAGACACTCTGCATAACTTTCCTCGGAGCACCTGCTGCAGCCCTGGGAAGACTCCATAACCTCCCTGTTCATGGAGCATACGTCCTGTGAATGTTACTGTTTAACAACTTGCATAGGTATTTCTGATCACCTGAAACCACCCTCCTTTCCCCTTGCCATTACCACAATATCCATTCAATCATGCACAATGCTCCCTTGTAGTTGTAAGTGAGCTGGTTTTACAGTGGTATGTCCGTTTAAGAGATGCCCCAAAATGGACAATATCGGTCTCAGTGCAGCAGAAAAGCAGCTCTGTGAACCTTGCACTCGACATCCTTCCTCTTTTTGCAACTTTAATAAACAGCATTGGAGTGATTCGGAACACTGCTCGAATGCCAAAATGGAGCAATGTGCCAAAAAATCAAGCAATTTATATGTGGTGGCCTTTTATATGAAAATCCATGTATTTCATGTGATTCTAAGTTTCTGTTACCAAAGTATAACTTAAATTACCGCATAATGTGAAAAATGAAAGAAGTGGATTACTTCATAAAGTACAGTTACACTACGGTTATTAATATGCCTCTATTACACACAGCTCCAGGGCTAACATGGTTTTCATTATGATTTTATAGGATGTTAGAACTGCTTTTAATTCCTGTTTTTTTTTTAAGATGTTTAGTGAAATCGGTGTAAAAGGATGTTTTCCAAGTAAATTTAACCGATATCATTGCTGAATTTTGAAAAAAAATAATTGCAATGATTAATGTATATGCCTCTAAATGCAGATTTTGGATTTATTTAAGAATTAAGTCCAAACATAATTCTTAGCATTCTGAATCGCTGAATGTAGTAATTCTGAGAAATATCTTTATATCAAACTGAATACAAAACTAGAAAAACAAAAAACAAAAGTCTAAGTTTTGGATAGCTTCAAAGTAGTATTCTCAAAAACATTTGTATCAAATGTAATGATTGCTACATTTTACTCAAGAGCAGAGCACTAGCAAGTGGAAATTAATCCTGATATGTGGGACATGATGTATATTGGGATGAGCAATAAGGTTGGGAAATACACGATGAATGGTGGGGACCATTGAAAAGAGGTTAATCTGTGGAATTCATTGCCACAGACAGCTGTGGAGGCTGGGTTTGAGTATTTTTAAAGCAGTGGTTGGCAGTCTGACGAAGGATCTCGACCCGAAATGTCACCCATTCTTTCATTCATAGAGATGCTGCCTGGCCCGCTGAGTTGCTACAGCTTTTTGTGTCTATTGACAGGTTCTTGATTAGTAAGGGTGGGAAAGGTTACGAGGAAAAGGCAGGAGAATGGGGTTGAGAGGTAAAGATAGATCAGCCATGATCGAATGGCGCAGTAAACTCAATGGGCCGATTGGCTTAATTCTGCTTCTATTACTTATGAACATATTGAGGAACATAGGACGCATAATGTACATTCCCATAAATCCGTGAAGATGGAGGCACAGTTAAATAAGTTAGTGTAAAAGGCACTCAGGAGGCTTGTCACCATTAATTTAGTTTAGGGTACACAAAATGCTGGAGAAACTCAGCGGGTGCAGCAGCATCTATGGAGCAAAGGAGATAGGCAACGTTTCGGGCCAATACCCTTCTTCAGAATAAAGAATTCTAAATTCTTTAATTTAGTTTAGTTTTGTTTAGTTAGTTTAGTTTAGTTAATTTAGTTTAGTTTTGTTTAGTTAGTTTAGTTTAGTTTATTGTCACGTGTAGTGAGGTATAGTAAAAAGCTTTTGTTGAATGCTAACCAATCAGCAGAAAGACAATACATGCTTACAATTCAGCCATTGGCAGTGTACAGATCAGAGTAGAGATTTTAAAGAGTGAAGCAATTGTAATGCATGATTGCAGATCTACTTCTGTAACTAGCACACAAAGAGTCGCCTGGCTTGGGTGCCATCTTGGATCAGTTGGCGCATACAATATAAGAAAAGGGAGGTTGTGAGGCAAATATATAAAATGTTGGCACCAATAGAGTAGTGTGTGTAGTTCTGTTCACAACACTGCAGGAAGGATGTATTTGCACAGGAGAGAGTGCAGAGGAGATTCACCAGGACATTGCCTCAGATGGAATGTTTCAGTTATGAGCAGAGACCAAGCAGGCTGGGCCTATTTACTTTGGAGAAGAGGAAGCAGAGGGGAGACCTGTGTGAGGTATTAAAAAAAAAAGAGGTGTATATGTAATCAAATAATGAGAAACCTTTCAATGTAGCAGAATTGTATAAAAGCAAATTGATGTAGATTGATGATTTAAAAAATAAGAATTTAATCCATTTTAAAATAAGGCTGTAACATAACGTAACGTAAATAAGGCTGTAACGTAACAAAATTTGGAAAAAGTGAAGGGGTCTGAATACTTTCTGAATGCACTGTAGATTGAACTTAAGGATGAAGAATTTGAGAACGTATGTGAGGAAGATTTTTAGTTTTCTCCAAGAGGATGCTTTGAGTCAAGAAATCACAAATAAGGCAAGGAAGGCAAGGAAGGATATGGATCAAGTGCTGCAAAATAGGATTATTACTGATGAGTACTCAATGGTCTTGGTGAGCTAAAACCCCTATTGCTATATTGTATGATTCCATAACAATTTCAACGGGACTGAGACCCGAAAATGTTAGTAGAAGCTGCATGTTGTAATCATTAGAGTTTCAATGCTTTGTTCTAACAATTAGGATTTTTTGTGTGAATTAAGAAATCAATGCCAGACAATGCATCGAGTTAACATGATGTTAATATTTTAAGCCCTTGATAAATATTTGAGATTGCACCCATTTTTGTAAAACACTTTATAATATTTGGAAATGTGCAATCTAGGTTTGACGATCTCTAAAATATTGTGCTCCCAAGGATAATTTACTTTAGTCTGAGGTCCTGCCATGGAATGTTAATATATGAAGGCTTAATAAACTTATATTAAGTTCCTTTCTTAGCTATTTTAATATTGTTTTTAGAACCAACCCTGTTTTTGTATGATGGTGAAAGAACTAGCAGCCTGGTTTTTACTTCCATAGAATTCAACAGATTGACAATTGAGATGTAAATTAGCCTCTCACGACCATATTATAACATAAGGTCAGGATCTTTCCCATATTTTATATTAATTAATACCTCCACTAGATGAGAGGAGAGAAATTTGAACAACTATATTAAACTTAAATACATTAACATCCTCTGGCTGAATTTCAGGCCCTTTCCCTTACAAACTATTACTGGAGTTATTTATTTCTAAAAAAATATTTAAATTGAACCATTGCATTGATGGAAAGCAACAATGTTCCGAACACAATAAATTGGATTCAATTGTCATTGTGAGAGAAAGTGATGTTGAAGGTATAGTTAAAATTAATTATATTTGTTCTATGTTTCCATTGTGATTCTCAAATAATTTGCTTAAGAGAATGCATGCATTGTTCAGTATGTTTCTCGGGGGAACTATTATAGCAAGATTGAGCGTGGCAAAGATACAGCAATGTGGAACAAGAGGTATGATGTGACTGCAAAATCCATTGATGTACTGTATATCATTTGGATTTCAACAGCTTCTATTACAGATATATCCTCCAGCAGTCATAAACCAAGCTGGCTGATAATTGAGGAAAGTATGGCTAAACCATTTGGTCCTGTGTGTCTTACTTTGTAAATCAATGCTATTTGGAAAGCTGCGTAATCCAATTTTATATATAGGATGCAAACTCTTTTAAAGAATATAATTATCTCATAGGTTGCAGATTTAGTCTGGCATGAGACAGTTCAAAATGGTGATCTAGATTCGATGTTTATCAATAGACTAACAGCAATGTAAAGATAGCAGAAGCATTTGTAATATTAATGGTCTTTATACTGTAGAAATTACATTTGAAGACAACCTACGCACCACTCAAAATAAGAATGTTATGAATTTTAAAAAGGAAATTGTATTCTGTCTAGATTTTATGAGTATTTTGTGAACAGAAACATTAAACTTACATAATACGTAACCATTCTATTGGCCTAAGGTTCTAAATATCATTATTTTGAAAATTACAGCAAATTGTTCTTTGACCCTAACTCGACCTAAATTAACACAGTTTAAATGATTACATTATGCACATTGGAAAAGACACGACATGTGGTTACAGATCTCCCGATAATGCGTTACCAGCTGTGTTATGATGACCATACAATAAAATTCAATATTTTCTTCACACCCAATTAGTGAACCAAGGTGACATGTTATAAAGCTGTAACTGTTCACAGTCTGCTGTTTTAGGAAGGTAAACCACTAACCAATTATTTTGTTCCTCATCGCCCTCCAGTGACTAGACCATAGAAACATAGAGACATAGAATCCTACGTGCAGGAGTAGGCCATTCAACCAATTGAGCCAACACCGACATTCAATATTATCATGGCTGATCATCTAAAATCAGTACCTCGTTCCTGCTTTTTCCCCATTTCCCTTAATCCCTTTAGTCCTAAAAGCTAAATCTAACTCTATCTTGAAAAGATACAGTGAATTGGCCTGCACTGCCTTCTGTGGCAGAGAATTCCACAGATTCACAACATCTCAGTCCTAAATGGCCTTCCCCTTATTGTTAAACTGTGACCCCTGGTTCTGGACTCCCCCAAAATCAGGAACATATTTCCTGCGGGCCTCTGCCCCGCTTACTGGCCTCCGCTCGCATGCTCGGTCAGCTACGCCCAACTTGTGGGCCTCCACCCCGCTCGCTGGCCTCCGACTAAATACCTGCATGTCTTTGGAGTGTGGGAGAAAACCGAAGCACCTGGAGAAAACCCACAGAATAGTAAGATTGAACGAGAACTTACCAGTTTGAAGGTTGATCTTTATTTCATGAGGAGTTGCGGTGAGGGATTTCGTGAAGAGCCCGCCGGCACGCATGCGCGACATTCTTCAAAGCAGCGGTGTGGAATCACAGAAACAACAACAGAAATGATTTGGCATAGTAAGATTTAAAGAGACGCTGATTACCAGCTGAAGATGATCGAGGGTTGGGAGCGGAGGGCACGAAATCCCTCACCGCAACTCCTCATGAAATAAAGATCAACCTTCAAACTGGTAAGTTCTCGTTCAATCTTACTATTTCATTTCGGAGTCACGTGAGTGACTTTGTGAAGACTTCAAAGCTTCTGTGATTACACGCCCTGGACAACGTCCATGCGGACACACCACTAGCAAGGATGGATTGGAGTAAACAAGTTGATGAAACGAGGTTATACTGAAACAAAAAGAAGATTTATTAATAACACAACAAATAACGCCCTTTTAATCAGGGACATCCCCACGTTCTTGCCCGGCGTTCAGCACGGCCTCTGCGAACTGAAGGGGAGCAGCAACAGGCTTATTATAGAACCGCTGGAACACAGCTTCATTCGCCCATCCAGCTGTGGCGAGGATATGGTCCATGGGCACCTCCATGACCCTCGCCGCCGACGTAGATGCAGCCCTGGTGGAGTGAGATTTAAACACATTAGTGTCAATACCTGCCTTATCCAGGACGATCCGGAGCCACCTGGATATCGTCTGGACTGTCACTCGATGGTGAGGTCTTTTGTGAGTGACAAGCAGGTACAACTCCATTCCTCTGATGCTCCTCGTCACCTTGATGTAGTAACGGATGTGAGTGGCTAAACATAGCCGAGCATCTGCAGGGTATGCCGGGAACTTCAGCTGCAGCCCTGTGCACCCAGGTCTATGCTGCTTGAGTAGCTCATCGATGAAAAAGACTACTTCTCCAGGGGTGGACGTCATCCTGTCAATACGAAGTTTGTGGAGCGTCTGAACCCGCTGTGCTGAAGTCAGCGCTAGTAACATCACCAATTTCATAGTGAGTTGGTCCAGCTGTAACCCTTCCATGGGTGACCACGACCTGAGCAGGGTAAGTACATCCCTGACATCCCAGGTGATGTTGTAGCGTGGTGTCGGCGGATTTAGATTGAATATTCCCCGCATCAGCCTGGACACTAGCCTGTTCGATCCTACCTCGATGTTGAGGTAGAATGATAGCGCACTCCTTGCGCTGTTGATGGCACTGTAACTCAAGTGCTCATCGTGGTGCAACCCCGCGAGGAATTCCAGGACGTCGGCTATGGAGACATCATCATAGGTGGTGTGAGAGCGACTGCAGTAGGCTTCCCACTTGGTGATGTGGGAGAGATATCTCCGCCTGGTTGACTCTCGACATGATGCTCCAATGGTGTTCATGGTCCGGGTGGTGAGGCCATACTGCATCCATGGCCTGGTCAGAACCTGCAAGCCAGTAATTTTAGATAGGCATGGCAGGGGTGTAACTCCCGTGAAACAGGGTGAGAAACCAAATGTGGGCAACCCTCTAGAGGGACCCAAGGTTGACTAATCATGTCAGAGACCACCGGATACCAAGGCTGCGTAGGCCAGTCGGGTATGACAAGAATGCCTCTGGCAGAATCCATCTTGATTTTTTGTAATACCCGACTGATGAGGCAAAACGGGGGGAATGCATAGAAAAACCAATTCCCCCAGTCTAGCGAGAACGCATCAATCGCTAATGCCCCAGGGTCTGGTTTCCATGAAACATATGTCGGTACCTGATGGTTCAACCGGGACGCAAAAAGGTCTATATCCGGTTGGCCAAATTTGGCTGTAATTTGGGCAAATATTTGAGGATGCAGCATCCACTCAATACTATCATTGAATTTGCGTGACCTGGTGTCTGCCACAGTATTAAGCCTACCTGGCAAATAGGTGGCTGAAATCCAAATATCCCGATCAATACACCAGAACCAAATAATATTAGCCAATTTGTCACAAGAGACTGACCTGGTACCGCCCATATGGTTTAAATATGCCACCGCTGTGTTGTTGTCTATTTGGAGACGTACATGAGTTCCACTAAGATTAGCACAATACGCCCGCAGTCCGTGAAATGCTGTAAGCAGCTTCAAATAGTTAATCCCTTGTAGTAGCAACATGCTAGCTTCAAGGGGATCCCACCTGCCTCCACAACTAGAAGAGCTGTCCGCAGCTCCTCAGCCTAGAGAGCTTGCGTCAGTTTGCAAATATACCACCGGATTGGGCACAACAATGGGTTTGAATGCCCTGCCAATATTGGACACCCACCATTGTAGCTCAACCTTAGCATCAGAAGGCAGCCCCATAGGTCTGTCAAAATGACCAGCGTTCTTTTTTAACGCAGCAATCTTGGCCCTTTGCAGATTTTGATAATGCAAAGGCCCAAACCGGGCTGCCGGAAATAAAGCTATGATTTTCCCAATCACCTTAGCTGTATGCCGAATAGATGGTATACTGGCGGATGCGAGATCCTGACATGCAAGGGAGACATCCTCAACCTTGTGAAATGGAATGGTGGCCCTCATTTGAATAGAGTCCACCGTGAAACCCAAATAATCCATAACCTGGGATGGGTGAAACTTCGATTTGTCTGGATGGACTATAAACCCTAGCTGCTGAAATATAGTGACAGTAGCTTGAAACAGCCCTTTCAGCTGCTTCCAGAGTGTTGCCAATAATCAAAATATCATCTAAATAAGCCATTACAATATGATGTTGTATGCGTAATTGGGCCATAATAGGTTTGAGTAATTTAGTAAAGAGCCTAGGGGCGGTAGTAAGCCCATTTGGTAAGGCCCTATATTTTTGAAATGTGTGTATGTTACAAAAGTATTCAACTGGGTCAAGTCAATAATCACCCGACAACCTCCATCCTTTTTTGGCCTAGTAAAAATATTGGAGACGAATTCAATGGGCTCGTGAATAGTTTTCTCTATCACGCCTTTTTGTTCCAAACGAAAAATTTCAGCCGTGCCTGCTGCCTGCTCAACGGCAGACAGCGTAAACTTCCGTTTAGGCATATGCTGGGATGGAGGAATGTTCCCGTGAATAAATTCAATAGAATGACCCCGAATATTTTGTAAAACAAATTTATCTGAAGTAACTGATGTCCAAGCTTCAGCAAAGAACCGGAGTCGCCCTCCAACATGTGAGATTAAAGGGGCAGGAGAAAGAAAACCAGACCACCTTACCTCCATGGTCACCGGCGGTCCCTGACATACTTGGGTGGCCGAGGAGGTGCTGGGTTGGGCTGACGATGAGGTGGCTTCATCTTCCACTGGGGTCGCTGTGTGCCTGACCCCAAAAAAGACCGCTGCTGCTGGCCTTGTTGATAGTAGTGTTGAGTAGCAGCATATGGTCTTGGTGCTGGTGCGACCGGACCTCGCGGTCGAGCAGGAGGAGCTTTTGGCACCATCGGTCTGGGGGCGATCTGAGATCGCATAAGTCCCACCGTTTTGGCTACCTCGTCAAGCTCCTTGACCCTCTTCGGAAGGACTTCTCCGAAGAGTTGTCGGGGCGGCGGTGGCGGTGGTGGTTTACACAACCCAGCAAATTTTGGGTTGATAGAAGGGCGGATGCTATTTTTCCGAAAATCATTGATTTTGTGCTGGGTGGCACATAACAGCGCCAACGCATCCTCTTGGTCCAATGACAGATCAGTACCATCGACCGACCAAAGGCGGTAATACCGGCCGTGAGGAGTTTGAGGATCCGCTGGAGTTTGACCTCCTGATGGCGGACAGCCACGCCGATGTTGCCCCATATGGGCGTATTGACCAGAGGCACGTTGAGGGCATTACAGTTGGACGGGGGCTTGTGGCGCTGAGTGGCCTGCGAAAGTACTTCCTCCTGCAGCCGATGATTCGTGAGAAAGTCTACTGTTGCTGCCAGTTTTGGTTGAAGCGGAAGTCCAGTTGTGACTGGTGCAGCAAATTTGGCCGCCACGTCCAGTAGCTCAGCTGTCGGTGGCTCCGACGGTGTTGGTGTAGGGTCAAACCCTTCTTCCCCTTGTGGCTCTCTGATGAGAGAAGCTGGCGAGGTGGCCCTGTGCCTGTCGATATCCGTGGGTGCGTACTGCTGTTGATTATGGAGCAACAGCTCCAGCAGCCGCTCGATGCGGTCAATATGCCCACCACCCCGAACACTCAGGTGGTCGGAGTCCTCCGGCTCAGAAAACATGCCGGGGCTCCTATCATCGGCCCGCACCTCTGAGAAGTGATCTCGGTGCCGGAATGGATCACTTTCGGCCGCCGCAGCAAAACCGTGCGATTCCCGCGCGGGCAAGGTGTCCAACCGCCTCTTCTTGGCGGGAGCAGAAACCGTTGCCACAAAGGGCCCTGACGGCTTGGGGTCGACTCCAGCAGAAGCATGGAGCGACGCCCGCGCGGGCTTGCCGGCTGTCCACATTTTGGACGGTGCCGACGCATGGTCTCGTCCACCCATCCATGGGGGACTCGGCGACCGAGGCGGGACCGTACCCAAGCCCCCCGTCCCGGCGGCGGGGGTTGGGAGTTGGATAGCAGACCTTACAGACCCAGGTCCCGCCGTTGCACCAGACCGCCCCATGGCGGCTGGTGGAGCCTTGGCCCGAACCGGGTTAGGCTTACGGGCTCCTCTGCTGCCTTTTGATGAAGGGCTAGCGGAGGGGGGTCGGGCCGCAGCACGAGACCCCTTCCCCGTTGTCGCCAAAGGCGAACTTGTGGCAGGGTCCACCCTTTCAGGAGGCACCCCGTCGTCCTCCTCCACGCACTCCTCCTCGGAGCTGTGGCGACTCAGCGGGTCCCGACCTGCAGCAGCAGATGCCAACGGTTTCCCCGCCTTCTTCCCGGCCCCAGGTGTAAACGATGAGGGCGCCGGGCCGTTCAAACGACGACTTCGACCAGACATTTCGAATACTCCAATCCGCACCCTTGCTGAAAGACAAAACCGACAGCAAGGGCCAACCAACTTAAGGTTAGTTTAAACTTACCTAAGCGGCTCCTTATGAAGGGCTGGCGAGGAGCCCTCCGCCAGCTGTCGGCAGCAATGCGTTGCGACGATATGTCGCGCATGCGTGCCGGCGGGCTCTTCACGAAGTCACTCACGTGACTCCGAAATGAAATCATCCCATCTAAACAGTTGCTGGTAAGTTCAGCATTCGTAAAGTGCTCCAAGGTTTGTTGGGAGCTCTCTGTTGAACATAGTACAGGTCAGGTTCAGACACAAAGAGCCTTTGTTCAATGCAGCCATAATATTTATTACTGGACAACTATGAAGGGCATTAAAACCAGGTGAACAAATGCCATTGTTTTCACTTTCTAGGGCAATCAATAGAAGGGGATTTTTAAGAAACGGATTTATTTAACAGAAGGTTTGCAGTTCGTCAAATAATATGGAATACAAATATGTACTATAAATGAACCTACATTGAAGTATTTAAAGCCAAAAGCAAGACACGGTCTTCTTCAGTGGAATGTTTGGAAATGAATGAGGTTTATTTACAGCAAATAATGCACTGTCAATGATGTAAGCAGTATAGTGGCAGATTATTATATCATTCAGGAATTGCTCCCTCTAGCCACTAGGAGAAAACATAGAATGAGGAGATAGCGTTGTTTTATGCATGGGAGCTCTCCACGAGATATTCAAAGACTCTCGAAAGATAAATCTTCATAACAGTCTCTTGATTAATAGTTTCTTTATTGTCGAAGAAAAAAGTAAGATATTCATCCAACGTTCTTCTTTGACTTGTACACTTAAATCTTTGTCAAACTCCAGAATGTCGCTTTTAAACGTTAGAAAACTCCACATGTCTCCGCATGGTCGAAAGATATTCCTTTTCACCATGCTTCCTCCGAACTAAATTAAAAAGCTAACAACTTCTGCGCAAAAATCCCAGCAGCAAACACACCCTCAACTATGCGTTAAAGAAGGAACTGCAGATGCTGGAGAATCGAGGGTACACAAAAGGCTGGAGAAACTCAGTGGGTGCAGCAGCATCTAAGGAGCGAAGGAGATAGGCGACGTTTCGGGTCGAGACCCTTCTTCAACTATGTAATACATCCCACCCACATAATTACAGGAAGTCAACATTTAAAAGCAAATGCCATAATTTATGACACACAAAATTAAGCCAAATGGCCACTACAACCAGTTCATCAAATCCACAGCCTTTCTTTTTATGTATACGACATCTTAAGAAATAATTGAATTAATTGACCCTGAGAGTCCTTTCAGGTGAGGCAGAGGTTCACTTGCACCTCTACCAACCTCATCTACTGTATCCGCTGTTCCAGTTGTGGGCTCCTATATATCGGTGAGACCAAGCGCAGGCTCGGTGATCGTGTTGCTGATCACCTCTGTTCTGTCCGCCTAGATGATCTCCCAGTTGTTAAACACTTCAACTCCCCCTCCCATTCGCATACTGCCCTTTCTGTCCTGGGCCACCTCCATTGTCAGAGTGAGGCCCAGTGCAAATTGGTGGAATAGCACTTCATATTTTGCTTGGGCAGCTTACAACCCAGAGGTATGACCATTGACTTCTTTAACTTCAAGTAACCCATGCTTTCCCACTCTCCCCATCCCTCCCACCACCTAGTTCTCCGACCAGTCTGACTGTCCTCCTGATTAAATTTTACATTGCATGCCTCATTGTCACCTTACCCTAGTTAACAATGATTCTACATTTTCTTTTAACTTCATCCTCTTTGATCACTCGTTTTCACATTTTACCCTTCCACATCTCTTGTTTCCCTCTCCCCTCTCTCAGTCTGAAGAAGGGTCTCGACCCGAAACGTCACCCATTCCTTTTTCTTCAGAGATGCTGCCTGACCTGCTGAATTACTCGAGCATTTTGTGTCCATCTTCGGTGTAAACGAACATCTGCAGTTCCTTCCTGCACATAAATTATTTTTATGTAATATTTTCAATTTTCATAACTGCACAATAAGCTCTACCAAAATATTGCTCTGTAGTTGTGGTAAAGATTCAAACGACATTGTCCCATTTTAGGTACATATGACCATTAAACACTCTTGTCTTGACTACAGCTAACCAAAAGTGCTGACAGAGCAGTTGAGGGAAATAATTAGGAAAATACATATCACAATATACACAACACTGGACATTTAACATTTATTCTTAAATATTAATTGCAAAATTTCCATCATCGCAACAAAATTTACAGAGTCCAAGTAAGACTCTCATCCTCTAGACACTTTAATTCTCCATCACATTTCCAGTTTTGCAGCCTTGAACACTGTTTCAATGAAGCTCCTTGGTAAGTCACCCAACACCACCTTATCTTTCGATTAAGCGTGATATAGTCATCTAGATGCAATACTGAGTTTAGAAATCTCAGTTCATAACCATTCAGTAATAATTATACTCTGGCTGCTTACAGATCTTCTATGTCAATCATTGATATCTGTTGATTTAACATCCCTGTTACTTTGTACCATAATCCATTATTGGCATTTGATCTCTCGTACCTTCCATATTGTTCTCAATCTGTTACTTTTTTCCTTCCTTTTTTCCTTCCTTTTTACCTATTACTTCACCTCTTCATTCCAGTTTTATTGAAAGGTCTTTGATCCAAAACTAACTTTATTTCTCTTTCCAGGGGAGGATTTCAAAAGAAGCTGAAGGCTCGATTCAATTAATCTGATGTCAGATGACACTGGAAGGGCCTGAATACCATCACAGACTCCACAACAAAATCAGAGGTGGTCTCTGAAAATGACACACCAGATGAGGTCAATGCCTTTTGTACTCACCTTCATGTGAACAAAGAATTTCATTATATCCTTGTGTATATCACACTAAATTGATCTATCTAACAAATATCCCAGGATGTTTTTTACACTGGGACAGCTGGGTCATGAATACTCCCAATACAGTAAATGCCTATTCACTAATAAAATAAGCATAATTTTATTATTGTTTTCTTTATACTCCCGTACCTGTAAAAGAAGTCCACCATGGGAAATGTTTTGAATATTCAAGCCTCCCTAAAAGCGGTTGGTGCCGGTTTCTTATATTCCTTGAAAAAATGAGCATATCATTCACTAAAAAAGAATATTAAAGGATCCCTGGGAGGCACCGGGACCAAAGGAGATACTGAAAAAGACGACGCACTTTTCAATGCTAAATATCCTATTTCTATGCTGTAACAATCCATAACTTTGCTACTTACTTTAGAATTAGCTGCATCAACACACAAAGCAAGGAAATCTATCAGTGTGGTTATAATGACTTCATTCCCGGAGCCCTATTTAAAATAGTAAATGCACAGATTATCTCTGAAATATGACAATTATGACCTGATATAAAATTATTTGAACAAGTTCTGAATTGCTATTTGGCATAAATCAGGCCTTCCTCAGCAGGTGGTTAAATCTGAATGTTAGAACATACATTCTCAAAAAACAGACTTAAACTGACAAATATGTTTCTCTTCCTTACCTTTCCCCTGAGGAGGTGCTTGTTGGGTAATTTGATTGACAAAACTTCCCCCCCCCCCACCCCCCCACACAACCAACATTTTGATTGTGCCATTTTGTCTGTTTACTGTCAGTTTTTGTAAGAAATGGGACTTTCTCTCATGTAACGGTGAATCATCAAAACATAGAAACATAGAAAATAGGTGCAGGAGGAGGCCATTCAGCCCTTCGAGCCAGCACCGGCATTCATTGTGATCATGGCAGATCAACCTACTGTCTCCTCAGCCTCAAAATCACTTGGATGCAAAAATGACAGTTCTTTCCCTCAGTTCACAACCTGTTTCTGAGAAGAAAAAACAAAGTTCTGAAGGAACTCAGCGGGTCAGGCAGCATCTGTGGAGGGGATGGATGGACGAGTTTTTGGTTGGGATCCTTCTTCATACTGATACGAGTAGAGAGAGGAGGCCCAGAAAAGAGAGGTGGGAGCCAGACACAGACTGGCAAGTGATAGGTGGATGCAGGAGAGGGGGGGGGGTGGTGGGGGTTCAGTGAAGTGACAAGGGCTCGAGGTGAAAAGGGGCCAAAATGATGTCAGATAAGGAGAGAAGAGAAAGAGTGGGTAGACACAAAATGCTGGAGTAACTCGGCAGGTGGGGCAGCATCTATGGAGGGAAGGAATGGGCGACATTACAGGTCGAGACCCTTTTTCAGACAGAGGAAGAGTGAATTGTATAGACAGACAAAAGGGGTGGGTGGAAAGGGACAGGGGAGGTGAAAGTGGGGGGATAAAAGGGAAATGGGTGTCTGAAGGAGGAGAAAATCAAAAAGTCTTTCAAAAAATCAAAAGTCAATATTTAAAAGTCTCTCATTACCACACAGAATACTAGGTTCAAAATTTCAGTCAATGTCTGTTTATCACAAATCACATTCTCTTGCTGCAAGTTTTGCTACAGTTTTAAGCTCTTTGCAATGTTACGATGTTACTGAGATTACAATATAAATTCAAGTTCTTTTGTACTTTCCTTGCTTAAACATTCTTCTTTATTTCCAGAAAAAGAACAAAATGAACGTCAAACTGACATTAATATTTGAAAAGAATCCACTTTAGCAAAGTTAATGAGCCTGAAGTGTTATTAATCCACTGTTCTTTACTCGAGAACATTGAGTGCTGAAACAGTAAATGCATGAATCATATTTCTTTAGAATCTTTCTTTAGATTAAGTTCTTTAGAATCAGAAATTATATCAAAGGAATGATAAGTGGAATTGCAATAATATCAAACCAAAAGTGAATAATAAATCGTGAAACTATGGAGCAGTTTGGAATGGAATATCTGTAGGTTTCTGCGTGAAGGGTTTAATGCAAGGTTAACATTTCCTGGTTGGCATCATGTAGATTGTGGTGTATATTGCTGTTCTGCAATGGAATATCTTGTGTTTACCACTTATTTGAATGATTTGGATGTGCTTATAGAAGGTACAGCAAAATTAGTGACAAAATTATACGTGAGGAAGATTGCATGAGGTCATGGGAGATACAGGGTAACATGGTGGCTCAGTGGTACAGTTGCTGCCTTACAGCGCCCGAGCCCCGATTTCAATCCCAACTACAGATGCTGTCTGTACAGAGTTTGTACGATTTCCCCGTGGCCAGCATGGGTTTTCTCCGGGATCTCTGGTTTCCTCCCACAGTCCAAATACGAATAAGTTTGTTGGCTAATTGGCTTGGTAAATTGTTGAAATTGTCCCTCGTGCGTGTGTAGGATAGTGGTAGTGTGCGGGATCGCTGGTCGGCGCAGACTCGGTGGAGGGAAGGACCCGTTTCCGTGCTTCTAAACAAAACTAAACACAACAAGTAAAGTCACATAGCTATTAAATATTGTTAAACATAGATATGTATTAAGGACTATGGTGGAAGGAAACAAAATGGAAATAGTACAAATTGGTGGCTGGGATGCACAAACATAAGACCAGCTTCTTCCCCAATGCCATCAGACTCCTGAGCCAGTCACCTCTTTCACACTTAAATGTGCTAGCATGATAGACATTCGGCCCATCAAGTCTACTCTGCCATTTAATCATGGCTGATCTATCTCTCCCTCCAAACCCCATTCTTCTGCCTTTTCCCTATAACCTCTGACATTTGTACTAATCAAGAATCTATCTCTGCCTTAAAAATATCCACAGCCTTCTGTGGCAAAGAATTCCACAGATTCACCACCCTCTGTCAGATAACATAATGACCATGTCAGAAGACTCCTTTCCAAAGAAGATATTCTGGAAGAGCTCCTGAAAAACAAATGGTTAAATGTTCATGATTTTCAAAGAACTAAATGGAATAACTTTAACATTAACAATAACTTTGTAAATAATTTAGAAATTATAAATGGCAATGTTAAAATAAAGTTCTCATCACGGTGGCGCAACGGTAGAGTTGCTGCCTTACAGCGAATGCAGCGCCAGAGACCCGGGTTCGATCCCGATTACAGGTGCTGTCTGCGTTTGTACGTTCCCCCCGTGACCTACGTAGGTTTTCTCCGAGATCTTCTGTTTCCTCCCACATTCCAAAGACATATAGGTTTGTAGGTTAATTAGCTTGGTAAATGTAAAAAATGTCCCTAGTGGGTGTAGGATAGTGTTAATGTTCGGGAATCGCTGGTCGGTGCGGACCCGGTGACCCGAAGGGCCTGTTTCCATGTGGTATCTCTAAAACTAAACTAAACTACTCTTATCAAAACAGACACTTGCATTGGTACCTATTAGGGGTTTCATTGAATCGTTGATATCTCATTAAATTGACTTTGGTATAGAGCCTAACTTTGCAAAAAACATATGATCAAGACTTCTGGCCACCATCCTGTCGGGCAGTGCTTTTCAGATTCCAGAAACCTTCTTGGTGAAAATATTTGTCCTCAGTTCCCTTACCTTGGCGCCAAAACATGGTGACTTGCATGAGGTCTCAGTAAACAATTTCTATACATTTTGTACTCATCGAGGATTGTGCTTAGGGATGCCAATACTTTACCGAACTGTCTGCAAAAACATTTACTGTATTTCCGTACATGTGATAATAAAGAACCATTGACCACAGACCATGGAGAGTTAATTAATTTCCACATACCTTGACTCCAACCTATCCCCCCTGATCCAATCCCTCCCTGCCTATGTCCAAGACACCTCACAAGCTCTTCGTCTCTTCAAAGACTTCCGTTTTCCAGGCCCCCACTCCTCATCTTTACTATGGATGTGCAGTCACTCTACACCTCCACCAGGACGGTCTTAAAGCCCTCTGTTTCTTCCTCGACCTCAGAACCAGACAATTTCTATCTACTAATACTCTCCGCCGCTTAGCAGAGATGGGCCATACCCTCAAAAACTTCTCCTTCGACTCCTCCCACTTCCACCAAATCCAAGGCGTAGCTATGGGCACTCACATGGGCCCTTGCTTGGCCTGCCTCTTTGTAGGGTACATCGAACAAACTGTTCCAGGTGTACACTGGCCCTATCCCCGAACTCTACCTCCGCTACATTGACGACTGCATCAGTGCTGCATCCTGCACCCATGCCAAACTTCATCAACTTCACAGCCAATTTCCATCCTGCACTCAAATCCACTTGGACCATTTCCGACATCTCTCTAACGTTTCTGGAACTCACCGTCTCCATCACAAGAGACAGATTATTGAACGACAGCTACTACAAACCCACTGACTCCCATAGTTATCTAGACTACACTTCTTCCCACCCTGCTTTTTATCCCCTACTTCCAATTCCTCTGTCAAAAGTGAAAAAGTCTGCCGGCCCTGTTACATATGCTACATATTCATTGTAGCAGTCCCAACCTCCTGCACTACTTTGTATCAGGCACACTCACCACACACACACTGTGATTAGGTATGTAAGCACTTTCAGTATTACTACGCAAGGCAGACAAATGAGCCGAATAAAGGAGAGCAATAAGGCAACTGAAACAACCTGAATTGTGTTGTTTATTATCAGGATATCTAACACGAAGACACAACATGGTGGCAGCGGTGGGATTCGAAAAAACCGCGCTATTGTGAATCGCTATTGGGAATTAGGAACAGCGGCTGCAGAGAAATTGATTTTTTTTTTGTGCACCCGCCTAACAACACAAGATGGCGGCCTCCACAGCAGCAATGAGCCTCCACCCTACGATGAACTGGGACGCCGATGATGTGGTGGAGGCGTTCAAGAAATTCAAACAAAAGAGCCAGCTGGCATTCAAAAGCTTCCTGAAAGGAACTGCAGATGAAGAGAAGGTCAGTTATATTTTACTATGGCTCGGGGAGAAGGGTCTAGACATTTTTAACAGTTGGAGCTTAACAGAGCCCGACTGCAATAATCCGGGAATAGTCCTTGAAGGGTTTGCGAACCATATGGAGCCCAAATCAAACCACAGAATCCATCGGTATGAGTTCCAAGGGCTAAGACAAGACCCACAAGAAACAACCGACACTTTCCTGTCGAGACTAAGGAACGTGGCCAAGAAATGCAGATTTGGTGAGGAAGATGACAGAATTGTCGACCAGCTAATATGGGGGTGCGCCCACCAAGAGGTCCAAAAGTCCCTAATAGGGAAAGACACCCTCAACCTAAAAGACGCCGTAGATGCTGCCAGAGCTTTCGAAGCCACAAGGAAACAAATGTCCTCCCTCTGCCTTCAAGTTGGCTCATCTCAGAGCAGCACCAGAGTGAATATAGACGCTCTCTCAAAACGTGACCCTGGCTCCACATTAAAGGCTCCAAAACAGACATTTTCTAGGCATGCAAACAAACAAGCAAGCCAAAGAAGCTGCTGGAACAGCGGTACAGAGCATGCATTTGATGATCGCAGGGAGTGCCCAGCATACGGGACTACCTGCAACTCCTGTGGGAGGCCTAACCACTGGAAGAAAATGTGTAGGTCAACAAAATCGTACAGCACCAAGCCAAAGCAGCAATGGTCAAAGAACGATAGAAATACGAGAAGGAAACAAATACACGCACACATCCAACAGGAAGAGGAGATAACCTCAGATACCTCTGAGGAAGAATTCCTTTCCGTTGGGACCATTGACGTCCACGAAATGGGAAACGACAAACCACATAGCAACAGAGATGAAGCATATACTATAATACAACTACAGAAAAAAGTGGGAAAGAAAAGAACAACGATTAATCTAAGGCTCAAAATTGATACTGGAGCCCAGAGCAATATCTTACCAGTCAATCTTTACGGAAAGATATTCCCTGAACACATGACAAAAGATGGCAGCGTCAGGAAAGGAATCCTTGGAAGTAGCAATGTAGTCATAGCTGCATACGGAGGTTCCATAATCCCACAGCTAGGCAAAACAATCATAGCAGGAACATACAAAGGGAAAGAAGTGAAATGCCCCTTCTACATCACTAAATCGAAAGGACCTGCTATTCTTGGCCTGAACACGTGCCAAAGACTGAAGATTGTGTCAATCAACCATGAAATCATGACAAACTCCTGCAGAATTGACAGAAACATACCCATCAAAAACCGGCCGCCCATCAGGAACAAAGAAGAATTGATTGACATGTACCCAGAGTGTTTTGACGATACCGTTGGTTGTTTTGAGGAATAGTAAGATTGAACGAGAACTTACCAGTTCGAAGGTTGATCTTTATTTTATGAGGAGTCGAAGTGAGGGATTTCGTGAAGAGCCCGCCGGCGCGCATGCTCGACATACTTCAAAGTAGCGGCGTGGAATCACAGAAACCAACAAAGAAATGACTTCGCATAGTAAGATTGAAGTGACTAAGATTACCAGATGAAGGTGATTGAGGGTTGGGCGAGGAGGGCACGAAATCCCTCACTTCGACTCCTCATAAAATAAAGATCAACCTTCGAACTGGTAAGTTCTCGTTCAATCTTACTATTTCATTTCGGAGTCACGTGAGTGACTTCGTGAAGACTTCAAAGCTTCTGTGATTACACGCCCTGGACCACGTCCATGCTGACACACCACTACCAGGGATGGATGGGAGGAACAAACTTGCTCAATAGTTCATACTGCAAAACAAGAGCAGAGTTATTAATAACAAATCAAAACCCCTCATGCGGGGACATCTCCACGTTCGTGACCTGCATTCAGCACGGCTTCTGTAAACTGTAGAGGAGCAGCAACAGGCTTGTTATAAAAACGCTGGAACACAGCTTCATTAGCCCATCCTGCTGTGGCGAGCATTTTGTCCATGGGCACCTCCATGACCCTCGCCGTTGACGTCGATGCAGCCCTGTTGGAAAGAGACTTGAACACATTAGTGTCGATACCTGACTTACCCAAAACGACTGGAAGCCACATGGATATCGTCTGGACTGTCACTCGATGATGAGGTCTCTTATGAGTGACAAGCAGGTATCGCTCCATTCCTCTGATGCGTGCCGTCACCTTGACATAGTGGCGGATATGTGAGGCTACACATAGCCTAGCATCTGCGGGGTATGCCGGGAACTTCAGCTGCAGCCCTGTGCACCCAGGTCTATGCTGCTTTAGTAGCTCGTCAATGAAAAAGACTACTTCTGTGGGGGTAGACGTCATTCTGTCGACACGAAGTTTGTGTAGTGTCTGTACCCTCTGAGCTGAAGTCAGCGCTAGTAACATCACCAGCTTCATGGTGCGTTGGTCCAGTTGGAGCCCTTCCATGGGTGACCACGTCCTGAGCAGGGTTAATACGTCCCTGACATCCCAGGTGATATTATAGCGTGGTGTAGGCGGATTCATATTGAATATACCCCGCATGAGTCTGGACACTAGCCTGTTGGATCCTACCTCCAAACTGAGGTAGAATGATAGCGCACTTCTGGCGCTGTTGATGGCACTGTAACTTAAGTGTTCATCATGGTGCAACCCCGCGAGGAGTTCCAGGACGTCGGTTGTTGTCACGTCATCGTACGTGATGCGAGAGCGGCTGCAGTAGGCTTCCCACTTCTTAATATGCGAGCGGTATCTTCGCCTTGTAGACTCTCGACACGACGCCCCGGTGGTATCCATGGTCCGAGCCGAGAGGCCGTATTGGACTAACGGCCTGTTCAGAACCTGCAAGCCAACAAATTTAAATAGCCATGGCAGGGATGCGGCTCCCCTGAGACAGGGTGAGTAAC
Organism: Raja brachyura; assembly: GCA_963514005.1. The sequence goes on along the minus strand of OY740785.1, from coordinate 34,281,342 downwards.
CAATTGTGGGCAACCCTTCAAAAGGACCCAAGGTTCGTTGAGCATGTCAAAGACCACCGGATACCAAGGCTGTGTGGGCCAGTCGGGTATAATAAGGATGCCCTTGGCAGCATCTGCCTGAATCTTTCCCAATACCCGACTGATGAGGCAAAATGGGGGGAAGGCATAGAAAAACCACTTCCCCCAGTCCAGCGAGAATGCATCTAGCGCTATTGCCCCAGGATCTGGTTCCCATGAAACGTAGGTTGGTACCTGATGGTTCCACCGTGACGCAAAGAGGTCAATGTCCGGTTTACCAAATTTGGCTGTGACTTTAGAAAAGATCTCAGGATGCAACATCCATTCAATGTTGTCATTAAATTTGCGTGACCTGGTGTCCGCCACAGTATTAAGCTCACCTGGCAAATAGGTAGCTGAAATCCAAATGTCTCTTTGAACACACCAGAGCCAAATTGAGTTTGCCAATTTGTCACACGAAACAGGCCTGGTACCACCCATATGGTTTAAATATGCTACTGCTGTGGTGTTGTCTATTTGGAGACGGACATGTGCTCCAACAAGCTTAGAACAATACGCACTAAGTCCGTGGAATGCTGCCAGCAACTCCAAATAGTTAATCCCTTGAGTTAACAACATCGTTGATTCAAGGGTGTCCCATCTGCCACCACAACTAGAGCAATTATTCGTGGATCCCCAACCATTGGAGCTTGCATCAGTTTGCAAATATACCACCGGATTAGCCTCCCTAATAGGCTTGAATGAGTTGCTAATGTGACACACCCACCATTGCAACTCATTTATCGCTTCGGGCGGCAGCTGCATGGACCGATCATAATAACCAGCGTTCTGTTTTAACGCAGCAATTTTAGCTCTTTGCAAATTCTGATAATGCAAAGGTCCATATCGCGCTGCCGAAAACAAAGCTACCAGCTTCCCAATTATTGTAGCTAAGTGCCGAATCGATGGTATATTGGTGCGGATTAAATCTTGACACACCTGGGTAACCTCCTCAATCTTGTTAATTGGAATGGTAACCCTCATGCTTATAGAGTTCACCGTGAACCCTAGGTAATTAATCACCTGGGCAGGGTAGAACTTTGATTTCTCTGGATGGACAATAAACCCCAATTGTTGAAATATATTGACAGCAGCTGCAACACCCTGTTCAGCCAATTCCAGGGTGTGGCCCACAATTAAGACATCATCTAAATAGGCCATACTATATGGTGTCGTTGTCTCAAATAAGCCATAATTGGCTTCACTAATTTAGTGAACAATCTAGGGCTGTGGTGAGCTCATTAGGCAAAGCCTTGTACTGCCAGAGTTGCCCCATCCAGATGAATTTTTAAAACCTTCTGTCACATTTCTGGACGGATACGGAATAATATGCGTCTTTTAAACCGATGCATGCCATAAAACAACCATGAGAAATCAATGATTTGGTTGTTTCATCGTATCCATTTTAAAATGAGAATATGTTACAAAAGTATTCAAACGGGTTAGATCAATAATGACACGACAACTTCCATCCTTCTTAGGTCTGGTGAATATGTTCGAAACAAATTCAACTGGCTCATGCACCACTCTCTTAATCACTCCTTTGCTCAAGACTTAACAATTCCTTATAGCCGGCTGCCTGTTCTGCAGCAGATAATTTTAAATGTTCGAGCGGGCATGTGCTGGGATGGAGGAATGTCGCCATTAATAAACTCAATTTTATGCCCCTGAATATTCTGCAACACATACTCGTCACCAGTGAAATTACCTCATGCACCCAAAAAACCACCGAAGGTGACCACCAACATGTGAAGTTAAACAGAGAGAAAAGAGAGAACCAGACCCCCTCACCTCCGTGGTTACCGGCGGTCCTTGACACGCGTGTGTGGACGTGGAGGTGCTGGGTTGGCTTGAGGGCGCTGCGTCTTCGTTTTCCACCAGGGTCTCTGCCGACCCTGTCCTACAAAAGACCCCTGGTGCTGGGTCTGATGTTGCTGTCGTTGTGGAGCTTGAGGGTGGGTCCTCGTTGAGGTACTGGCAGACCCTCGTGATCGAATGTATGGAGACTTTGAGCCTGACGGTGTGGGGGCACTCTGAGGGCGCATGATCCCCACCGTTTTGGCTTGCTCGTCAAGCTCTTTGACTCTCTTCGAGAGGTCCTTCCCAAAGAGCTGACGGGGCGGGGGCGGCGGCGGTGGTTTGCACACTCCTGCAAACTTTGGATTGAGCGCTGGGCGGATGCTGGTTTTGCGAAACCCGTTAAGTTCGTGCTGGGTCGCGCACAGGAGGGCCAGGGCATCTCCCTGGTCCAAATTCAATTCGTCCCCGTCCACCGACCGCACAAAGGCGGTAATACCGGCCGTGAGGAGCTTCAGGATCCGCTGCAGTTTTACCTCCTGTTGACGGATAGCCGCACTGATGTTGCCCCATATCGGCGTATTGACCACAGGCACGTTGAGGGAGTTGCAATTGGATGGAGCCTTGTGACGGCTCATTGCCTGGATGAGGACTTCTTCCTGCTGCTCCAGGCTGATAGTAGATGTTTGTGAAGACGCCCTGTGCCTGTTGCTGCCCTGCTGTTGTTGACGTTGAAGCAGGAGCTCCAGCAGCCGCTCCATACGGTCAATACGCCCTTCACCCTGAACACTCAGGTGGTCGGAGTCCTCCGGCTCTGAAAAGAAAACCGGGCTCCTGTCATCGGCCCGCACCTCGTCGAGGCCCTGCCGGTGCCGGTAGTTGTCGCTAACAGCCGCCGAGGCGAACTGCGCGATTCCTGCGCGGGCGTGTTCAACCGCCTCCGTTTAGCGGGAGCTGAAGCCGCTGCCACTAAGGGCACTTGCGGCGAGGTGTCGGCACCAGCCGAAGCATGGCTGCCTGGGGCCCGCGCAGTCTTGCCGGCTGCCCACATCGTGGACGTTGCCGACGCATGGTCTTGCCCACCCATCCATGGGGGGCTCGGCGACCGTGACGAGACCCGACTCGACCGACCCGTCCCGGCGTCGAGAGTCGGGGCGTGCCGGCTGGACCTCACAGCCGCCCCGGGTCTTTCCCTGGAACCTGACCGCTCCTCCGTGTCAGGCAATGCCTTAGCCCTGGTAGGGTTAGGCTTCTGGGCTCCTGCCCTTCCCCTTCTCGGAGTGGAACAGGCCGTGCAGCCGCACGCACCCAGCTCGAGGTCGCCAGCGAGCCCGCTGACGACCTGACTGCCATGGCAGGGTCCCCCTGCTCTGGCGGCACACCACACTCCTCCTCGTCGAACTCCTCCGAGCTGTGGTGTGCTGGCGGATCTGGACCTGTAAACACAGGGCTTACCCACATCTCCGCCTGAGTCCCGGCCTGCGATGCAGGTACTGCCGATGGTAAAGGCCCCGGAACTGTTGACCGGCGAACTCGTCCTGACGTCCTCCGGCCCTTGGAACTCCCATCCATGTCCTTGCTGCAAGACAAAACCAACAACAAGGACCACCAACTAAAGGTAGAATACTTACCTCCGTGGCCCCTTCTGAAGGGCTGGCGAGGAGCGCGCTCCACCGCCAGCCGTCGCAGCAACGCGGTACGACGATATGTCGAGCATGCGCGCCGGCGGGCTCTTCACGAAGTCACTCACGTGACTCCGAAATGAAATACGAATACCATATCACAGTAGACCCCAGTGTGAAACCAGTGATCCACCCACCCCGCCGTGTTCCCCTTGAACTGAAAGAGAGGCTAAGGGAACAACTAAACGAAATGGAAAAAAAGGGCATCATCACAGCAATAACTAAACCAACTGATTGGGTAAATTCAATTGTTGTCAAAGAAAAGCCAAACGGAAAACTAAGGATATGCCTTGATCCCAGGGATCTGAATAATGCATTGAAGCGCAACCATTATCCAACACCAACCCTTGAAGAGATCACACCAGCACTGGCCGGTTCCAAGGTGTTCAGCAAGCTGGATGCTAGTAATGGATATTGGAACATCAAAATAGACCGAAAGTCATCAATGCTCACCACTTTCAACACGCCATTTGGCAGATTCAGATTCAACAGGCTCCCATTCGGACTGAAGGTGAGTCAAGATGTCTTCCAGCGGAAAATAGATGAAACATACAAAGGCTGTAAAGGGGCAATCGGGATAGCAGATGATATCCAAGTATACGGCAGAGATGAAAACACGCATGATTACAACCTACATGAGGCTATGGAAAAAACTCGAAGAGCCGGCATAAAGCTCAATGCAGACAAATGCATAATCAAAGAAAGGGAGTGCAAATTCTTTGGGCTGATTTACTCTGCAGAAGGAGTGAAACCGGACCCTACAAAAGTGGATGCTATCAACCACATGGAGGAACCCAAAGACAAGAAACAGCTAAGAAATTTCCTAGGGCTCATACAATACATGGGAGTCTTCATACCTAAGCTTGCTAATCACACAGCAAATCTCCGTGAATTGATGAAAGACAACGCTGAATTTGATTGGTGTGCTTCACATAGCCAAGATTTTGGGAAATTAAAACAACTCATCAGCAAAGAAACGATCCTGCAGTACTATGACAGACAGAAACCTGTAACACTCCAAGTTGATGCCTCCATGAGAGGAGTTGGAGCAGTACTGATACAAAATGGCCGACCTATTGCGTATGCATCCAAAGCACTCACTCCTACAGAATCAAGGTACGCAAACATAGAGAGAGAACTCTTAGCAGTAGTCTATGGCTGCGAGAAATTTCACACTTACCTATATGGAAGGTATTTCGACATTGAAACAGACCACCGCCCTCTAGAACAAATCGAAAAAAAAAACCTCACCAAAGCACCAGCCAGACTACAGAGACTATTACTGAGGCTACAGCACTACGACTACAACATCAGATACAAGCCAGGAAAAGACCTGCTGCTAGCTGACGCCCTATCCAGACTATCAACACATGACAAACAAGAGATGGAAGGGCTGAGCATAAAGATCCACCACATTGTGAGTGTGACAAGCGTGAAGCTGGAACAGATCAAAGAGGAAACAGCCAGAGATGAAGAACTCCAGCTCCTCACCCAAATGGTAATACAGGGATGGCCAGAAAAGAGACAACAAGTTCAGCCTCTCCTCCGCGAATACTGGACCATCCGTGATGATATTTCGGTAGAGAATGGAGTCCTGATGGCCGGATCACGAATAATCATACCCAAGTCCATGAAAAAAGAAATTCTCGAAAAGATCCACCAGGGACACTTAGGAATGGAAAAGTGCAGACTCCGTGCTAAATCCGCTGTGTACTGGATAGGCATGTACAAGGACATAGAAAAGCTGGTATCTACATGCCACATATGCCAAAAATACAGGAATTCACAACAGAAGGAGGAAATGACACCCAGTGATATCCCAAGCCGGCCATGGCAAACCATCGGAGCAGACCTGTTCACAGAAAACCAGCAATGGTATTTGATTATGGCCTGCTACTACTCCAAATTCCCATTTGTGAGAAACGTAAAGGACTTGAAAGCTAAAACAATTGTGTCAATTGTTAGAGGGTTGTTTGCAGAGCAAGGAATACCTGAGCAGATCGTATGTGACATTGGAACCCAATTCACATCTCGGGAATTCAGAGAGCTAGCCACCGAATACGGGTTCAAAATCACAACATCTTCACCACATTACCCAAAGGGCCATGGGTTTATTGAAAGGCAAGTACAGACAGCCAAGAAAACACTAATAAAATGCCGAGAGGCAAAGGAGGATCCAAACCTGGCACTTTTATCCTTACGGGCAACTCCACTAAAGGCTGACATGAAGTCTCCTGCAGAAATGCTAAATGGCAGGAAATACAAAACCACCCTGCCAAGCAAAATCCAACCCCCTATCGACCAAGAAGAAACAAGGGCAAAATTGGCAGCCGCCCAGGAGGAGGGGCTGAAACAATACAACAAAAATGCACAGTACTTGCCTGAACTATTTCAAGGCCAAAACGTACATGCTCAGGATCCAACAACAAAGAAATGGACCCCAGCACAAATCACCAGCAGGGCTGGAACCCCAAAATCATATATCATAGAGACAGAACCGGGCAGGCAGTTGAGACGAAACAGAATTCACATCCGCCCGACACCTGAAATGTCAACACCAGCAACTCCTAGGACACCACCCACAGCAGCAGCAACACCTGCCATTGATGACAACACATTCTCACAAACTGCTACCAGTGAGTCATATAGTCAACCAGCACCAACCAATGGCCAGGAAACAACTCAACAAGTTACCAATACATCGAGTGCAACACTGCAGGCAACAACCAGATATACTAGATCCAGGAGCAACATTTTACCCCCAGCGCGTTATCGCTAGCACTGGAAGGGACAAATCACGCCAAGACATGACTCTTGACTGGCTACGCACTACCTGAAAGAAAACAAGCTGCCATCATATATTCTGTTGTGTAGTATAGTAGAAAGCAGAATGCCATGAATGTGGGCAGAATAATCCCACGGTATCTGCTACAGGATTGCCACCCTCGCTCTGGCAATCCTCTAGTGTCACTAATTTTTTTTTTGTTTTTTTGTTCTTTCTTTTGAGAAGGGGGGATGTTACATATGCTACATATTCATTGTAGCAGTCCCAACCTCCTGCACTACTTTGTATCAGGCACACTCACCACACACACACTGTGATTAGGTATGTAAGCACTTTCAGTATTACTACGCAAGGCAGACAAATGAGCCGAATAAAGGAGAGCAATAAGGCAACTGAAACAACCTGAATTGTGTCGTTTATTATCAGGATATCTAACACGAAGACACAACAGGCCCCTCGCCCCCCGCCCACCTCACCCAACCGAAGAAGGGTTTCGGCCAGAAACGTTGCCCATCTCTTTCATTCCATAGATGCTGCTGCACCCGCTGAGTTTCTCCAGCATTTTGTGTACCCTCACCCAACCCATAGTTGGATTAAATCCAAATCAAATCAGATACGGGAGAAATACTAACATTACCCAAGGATATTAATGATATATTTTCTCAATACTATCAAACACTTTACTCAACCAAAACGACAGTGGGTTCTGCAGGAATTGATTCATTTTTACAGAAATGTAATCTTACAGGTTTAGATCTGAAAGAGAGGGAATTATTAGGGACTGAAATATCAGTAAAAGATATTGAAGATTCTATTAGATCTTTAAAAAACGGAAAGGCTGCTGGCCCTGATGGTTTAAATAGTGAATTTTATGAAAAAATGTAATGATCTAATCTCCCCATGCCTACAGACATTATATACTCAAGCATTCATGCAAAAGAAACTACCAGAAACTTTAAATTAATCAACAATAATACTTATACCGAAAATGGATAAGGACCCTGAAGACCCAGGTTCATATAGAGCAATTGCTCTCTTAAACACCGATCAGAAAATATTAACCAAAATTTTAGCCCATAGATTAAGTTTAGTGATTAATAAATTAATACACCCCGATCAAACAGGCTTTATTCCAAAACGTTATTCATATTATCATCTGAGACGCCTATTTAACATTATATACTCAAATAGAATAGCTAATGTAGACCTAGCAGTCATCTCATTAGATGCTGAGAAAGCATACGATCAAGTGGAATGGCCCTCTTTATTTTCGGTGATGGAAACATTTCAACGGGGTGAGAAGTTTTGTACATCGGTTAAGCTTTTATATACTAACCCAACAGCTAGAATCATTACAAATCAAATGTTATCAACAAAATTTGATTTATCTAAAGGTGCCCGTTATCCCCGCTATTATTCGCCCTTGTGATTGAACCATTAGCAGAAAGTGTTAGAGTATGAAGTGGGCGCATGTGCTCATGTGAGGGGCTCTTCTGGAGTGTGCGCATGTGCAGGACTTTTCCGGAGTGTGCGCATGTGCGAGGTATTTCCGGCGGAAAAGGCCTGCGGAATCAGCCATGTTTGCCAGACATTTCTGAGTTTATGTATTAAAGAAATAAGTTGTTTAAAGCTTAAATAAAATTAAGTAAATTACATGTAGTGAAAGTTTCGTTTACCTCACAACAATTTAAGCAACTTATCTTAGAAGTCAAACAGTCCGACTTGGGATGGAGAAACTATTGAAACCACAACGCTTGGATCTGGATCCCAACTCACCTGCTGCTGCAAAGAATTGAAAGCACTGGCTTTGTATACTAAATAACTTCTTTGAGGATTGTGGCAATGATGCACCAGACAGACTCAAGACATTAATAAACTTCGTCTCTTCTGATGTTTATGATTACATAGAGCAACTTATGATTCTGCTTTTGATGTACTAAGCAGACTCTTCGTTAAGACACCCAATGTGATAGTCGCTCAACACCTCCTTGCTACTCGGAAACAAAAACCTGGTGAGTCACTTGATGAATTTTTACAAGAACTTCAAAGACTTAGTAAAGACTGTGCCTTCAAAGCAGTTATGGCTGATCAATATCAACAGGAAGTTATTTGAGACTCTTTTATCAATGGTTTGGCATCGCCTTTAATACAACAGAGACTATTAGAACACAAAACCTTGGATTTTACTTCGGAGTCACGTGAGTGACTACGTGAAGAACCTCGTCCAGCTGCACGTGCGTCATTACGTCAGACGCTTTCGTGCAGGCGACCGGTGGAGCAGCGGAGTTCCTCCAGCGGTAAGTCTAAACTTCAGGTAAGTGATATTCCTTACCTGTTTTAGGTCTCCTGTAGGAACCTCAGAGGTTTTTGCGGGATCTTCGCGACGGCCGACGAGGGAACCAGCCTAGGGCTTTGGGGAAACCCTGGCCTGACCGCGGAAGCGGGGAGCTGGCGAATGCCAGTTTTCACAATCGGAGTCACTGATAACACGGTCAGTGACTCTAGATGTTGGGTTCCCAGGGAGGGGAAAGCCAATATATGTGGTTCAAGACCGCAGTAGTCCCCAGGATATGGGGTTAAACTGACCTGAACGGTCAGCCTGGGTTCCCAGGAAGGGGAAATCCAAAAATATGCGGTTTCCAGACCGCAGTAGTCCCCAGGAGATGGGGTTAAAACTGACCTAAACGGTTAGGCTGGGTTCCCCGGGGAGGGAAAATCCAAGCATATACGGTTTCCAGACCGCAGTCATCCCCAGGATATGGGGTTAAACTGACCTGAACGGTCAGCCTGGTGCCAGGAGGGTTACCGCAGGTATATATATATATATATATATATTTATATGGATTCCCAGGGAGGGGAAATCCAGCAATGCGGTTCCCAAATCACAGTCATCCCCAGGATATGGGGACAGCTGACAAAAATGGTCAGTCCGACAAGGAAAGATGTTGGGAGGGTTCCCCTCCGGGAATGTGAATATAGAGACACTCCTACCGCAGGAGTTGGGTCAGCGCGGGTTAAGGTGAGAGCCCGCGCCAGCAGTAAAGTTTATGACAGTGTCAGTCTATTGGAGAGGCTGTGCCAGCAACACCTTTTGCTCAGGGCTGCTTCATGGGGATGCCAAACTATGGCAGGCTAGCCTATTGCAGAGGTGGTGCCAGCAGTACCTTTGCTCAGGACTGCTCCAGGGGAATGCCAAGTTATGGCAGGCTAGCCTATTGGAGAGGCTGTGTCAGCAGCACCTTTACTCAGGGCTGCTTCATGAGAACGCCAAATCGATGGCAAATACTGGCCTATGGGAAGGGCCGCGCCAGCAGCACCTTTGTTCAGGGCTACTTCATGGACGCCAGCAGTACCTTGTTCGGGGCTGCTTCATGGGAATAGGCTGCTTAGTAGGGTATTCCATTTACAGTGATCATGGGGGGTGAGGAGGCATTGTTAGGATAAGGCAATATAAGAGAATGATGACAAAAAAGCATTCAAAGAGGACTATTCTCAGTTCAAAAACACTGGTTATGTATGTGCTAAAATCCACTGTTAAGTCTCAAACTATATTTGAGAAATTGGGCTCCTCTATCCAGTTAGATTAAGTTGCTATCAAATAAACTTGTAATTGTAATTGTAATTGGGATTTTAGCTATTCAATTGTCTGTTGACACCGGCCTGGGAAGCAGATTGCAATCAATAGACTCCTGTAACAGCTTTGTTGTTATAAAACAGCCTTCTAGTCGTTAGACTAATTGGCAATAGTATAGATGGGATTCAGCTGTGCAAGTTAGCGAACTGTTATCTTGTTAAATGGTAAACTATAAAGTGCCATGTAGGTCATTGTTAACACAACTTGTTATCACCAGCTGAAGTTAATAAAGTCATGATGATGGACAAACAGTATTCATTACTGCTCCAGTAGTTGTTAGGTAAATATTTCATGATATTGCAAAATGGTGCTAATGGCCCTAAATGGGAAATTGCGCCAGCAGCACCTTGTAGCAGGCCTGTTTAATGTCTCCCTCATGTAGGAGGAGAGCATGCCACGTCTGTATTAGTCTGACGCCGGGTCCATGGCAAAGTCAGCATATTGCTGAAGCCGCGCCAGCAGCACCTTGTTACCGGGCTGCTTAATGTCTCCCTCATAGAAACACAGAAATTAGGTGCAGGAGTAGGCCATTCGGCCCTTTGAGCCTGCACCGCCATTCAATATGATCATGGCTGATCATCCAACTCAGTATCCCGTACCTGCCTTCTCTCCATACCCTCTGATCCCCTTAGCCACAAGGGCCACATCTAACTCCCTCTTAAATATAGCCAATGAACTGGCCTCAACTACCCTCTGTGGCAGAGAGTTCCAGAGACCCACCATTCTGTGTGTGAAAAAAGTCCTTCTCATCTCGGTCCTAAAGGATTTCCCCCTTATCCTTAAGCTGTGACCCCTTGTCCTGCACCTCCCCAACATCGGGAACAATCTTCCTGCATCTAGCCTGTCCAACCCCTTAAGAAATTTGTAAGTTGTAAGAGGAGAGCATGCGGGATCAGTATAGTCTAACGCTGAGTCTGAGGGTATAGCCGTGGAGCATGCCCAAGGGATGCAGGGCACCCGCCAGAGGTCTATGCCTGGCAGCAAGTTTGCCATCCCAACACATTTGCAGTGAACACCACTATCAGTGGGATATTAGCCAACAATAAATATGTGGATTTCAACTATGTTTGAAACACTACACCTGGAAGATATGAGACTCCGCCTGGGAGGAAAATCAGATCACTTTTATAGGACGTGGTCTGCATTTATAAATTTACTACAAGGATAAGGTGCAATAGTACTTTAAAAAGGCACCGGCGGCAGGTCTTGGTAAAGGGGGATGAAAAATTGTCAAGTTGGTATATTCCTTTTGCGTGATGTTTATAATAAAGCAACTGTCTTTTCCTTTTTTTTTCTTTCTCTTTCTTCTTTTCTAGGGTCTATTTCTTAATTTCCTTTTTCTAATTTCTCGACTAAGGGGTCTTTCTTCTTTCCCTTCATCACGCTTCTTCACTTTCACAATTCTCTCTCACTTTCTCTATTTTCTCTATTTTTACCCTTTTTTAATAGCTTTAAAAAACAGAGGGGTACAATAAATGTAATAATACATACGGGACATGCATTGATGTAATTTACTGTACGAAAGAAAGAAAGAAAGAGAGAGAGAAAGAGAGAGAAGGTCGGTCGGTCGGTCGGTCGGTCGGTAGGTAGGTAATTAGAGCTGGCTGCCGAATCTTCTATTCAGGTAAGACCTTTCCATAGGGGAAACCTGGAGGATGAAGCACAAGCTATTGGAACAAGTAAGATTTCATAGTTTCAGCGACAACACACCCCACGTCTTCATCGGCAGTAAGCGGTTCACTGAAGCTGGTGGCAGCATGAAAGCTGGCCAGAGGTTCCACGCACTCTACCTGTGCTACTCTACAACTAAGGGACCACTTCCAACTTGGTAAGATGTACACTTAAGTTATACAATACAAATCATTGAGACATTATCATCTACTTCGAGGGGTCTAACCTTGTAAAAATGGACAATACTAGCATTCCAAGCAGGTTAGAATTGGGCAGGCTCAGTATAAAGGCCAGGATTGTATTGCAACTGGCTCGGAAATCGGGCCACAGTTGCCGTTTACGGCAGACACGAAATTGCGAATATCATCTCGAGTTTGGAGGTGGAGCAGATTTGCATGATTTACCAATTCTTCTCTTATTGGTATTAACTATCTATAAACCCTATGGGCATTGTATGGGTTAAAGAGTGATTGAGCAAATATGCATATCTGCATGCTCAACTTCATGTTGACACATTATGATGGGGGCATATGTTAGTCAGGTGGGTGCAATCAATTAAAGACCCCTGGAATGGTTACATAATCTCGTTTGCCACAGGAGAATCATCAAGTATAGGTCAATGGCAACACAGAATTGGCGTTTAATCACACTGTATTATGAAACTCTGGTTAAATGGAACACCAAATATAGATATGTTGTTTTCATGTTTGGAGTTCATGTTAAATGATGTTTTGTTAATTATTGAGTTGTACGGCCATTAACTGTGTCAATGTGCTTTCTCATTGAGTTGGCTGTAGCAAACAAGACCCGTTCTGTCGGGTTCACACTGGATATCAACTTGTCAGGACATCTTCAACACAAGGTCTCCCAGGACCAGTACAATGCCGTATGGGATGTTGACATTTGTGAATGCTATTTCACCAGGAGGCTCCAGCTACATCCTTAAATTGGTTGGAACTCATTAGGTAGTTATCCTTCTGGTGCTGGTTTAGCGCAGCAGGTTCAGTCGCTACATAATTGCGACGGTACAAGATGATTACATCTGTAAATAATAACATAATATTTTATGTTATAAATACTTGAGCAGACCAGAAGGGGTGTCAGGTCTCAAAATAGTTACAGGGGCGCCAGGGGACCTTTGGTAACGTAGCACACATATATACAACAATACGTCAAAGTCACCAAGAGCCTTTGAGGTTCTGGACTAGCAATGTTGTTAGTCACAAAAAACTTAGAAGAACGTATCTGTTCAGGCCACTCCAGATGATAAAACTGAGTTTGTGGTATGTAGGAATGGATTCTGATTCCAGATCTCACTCCACCAGGGCTGCTACAACATCAGCATCAAGGGTATTTATGTTCCACTGGGCCACATCCTTAGGCTGCAGCATGGTCCAACGAACGAATCTACAAACATTTATAATTACCCATTGCTGAACCAGGGGTATTTGTCAACTCTATCTATGTTCTGGCTATACTTTCCATCTGGGTGAGAGATGGAAATATTATTACTTCATTTAAACAGCATCAAACTTCAAACTGGTAAGTTCTCATTTAATCTTACTATTTACAGTCAGTTTACAATTAAGCTTGCTCTTTAAACTTTGTGCAGAAAAATTCAGATGCTTATGGCTCATCTAATGTGTATTCTGCCTCAACTACTACAAAATAATTTCACCCAAGTACTAATATGGAGAAAACTGAAACAAATTATACTGATAAAGGTGCCCTTGCTGCAGCATATAATTATTCAAAAAGGAACTGTTACTTTTGCGGGGGGTAATATTCATGAGAGAGATATGCCCTGCTCGAGAGGCAACTTGTAATAGTTGTGGCAAGAAGGGACATTATTCTAGAGTATGCAAGTCCAAAGCAGCTACTAAAACTACTAAAATTGTGACTACTGCCATGTAAATAGAATGAGAAATGGTATTGGGTAGACTAATGGGACTGAAGGATGATAAATCCCCTGGGCCTGATGGTCTGCATCCCAGGGTCCTCAGGGAGGTGGCTCTAGAAATAGTGGGCGCATTGGTGATCATTTTCCAATGTTCAATAGATTCAGGATCAGTTCCTGTGGATTGGAGGATAGCTAATGTTATCCCACTTTTCAAGAAAGGAGCGAGAGAGAAAACGGGGAGTTACAGACCAGCTAGCCTGAATTCGGTGGTGGGAAAGATGCTGGAGTCAATTATTAAAGAGATAATAATGGAGCATTTGGATAGCAGTAAAAGGAATAGTCCAAGTCAACATGGATTCATGAAAGGGAAATCATGCTTGACTAATCTTCTGGAATTTTTTGAGGATGTGACAAGTAAAGTGGATGAAGGGGATCTAGACTTTCAGAAAGCCTTTGATAAGGTCCCGCAGGGGAGACTGGTGACTAAAATTAGAGCACATGTTATTGGGGGTAGGGTGTTGACATGGATAGAAAATTGGTTGGCAGACCGGAAGCAAAGAGTAGGAGTGAACGGGTCCTTTTCAGAATGGCAGGCAGTGGCGAGTGGAGTGCCGCAAGGCACGGTGTTGGGGCCGCAACTGTTTACCATATATATAAATGATTTGGAAGAGGGAATTAGGAGCAACACTAGCAAGTTTGCGGATGACACAAAGCTGGGTGGCAGTGTGAACTGTGAAGAGGATGTTAGGAGGTTGCAGGGGGACCTGGAAAGGTTGAGTGAGTGGGCAGATGCGTAGCAGATGCAGTATAATATAGATAAATGTGAGGTTAGCCACTTTGGCGGCAAAAACAAGGGGTCAGATTATTATCTCAATGGGGTTGGGTTTGGTAATGGGAAGGTACAGCGAGACCTGGGTGTCCTTGTACACCAGTCACTGGAAGATGGCGTGCAGGTACAGCAGGCAGTGAAGAAAGCTAATGGAATGTTGGCCTTCATAACAAGAGGATTTTAGTACAGGAGTAAAGAGGTTCTTCTGCAGTTATATAGGGCTCTGGTGAGACCACATCTGGAGTATTGTGTACAGTTTTGGTCTCCTAATTTGTGGAAGGACATCCTTGTGATTGAGGCAGTGCAGTGTAGGTTCATGAGATTGATCCCTGGGATGGTGGGACTGTCATATGAGGAAAGAGTGAAAAGACTAGGCTTGTATTCACGAGTTTAGAAGGATGAGGGGATATCTGATAGAAACATATAAAATTATAAAAGGACTGGACAAGCTAGATGCAGGAAAAATGTTCCCAATGTTGGGTGAGTCCAGAACCAGGGGTCACAGTCTTAGAATAAAGGGGAGGTCATTTAACACTGAGGTGAGAAAAAACTTTTTTACCTAGAGAGTTGTGAATTTATGGAATTCCCTGGCACAGAGGGCAGTGGAGGCCAAATCATTGGATAGATTTAAGACAGAGTTGGATAGAGCTCTATGGGCTAGTGGAGTCAAGGGATATGGGAAGAAGGCAGGCACGGGTTATTGATAGCAGACGATCAGCCATGATCACAATGAATGGCGGTGCTGGCTCAAAGGGCCGAATGGCCTCCTCCTGCACCTATTTTCTATGTTTCTATGCATATGCATTCTTTATGTGCAATTACTTGTAATAGTTGTGGCAAGAAGGGACATTATTCTAGAGTATGCAAGTCCAAAGCAACTACTAAAATTGTGACTGCTGCCATGTATATGCCTTCTTTATGTGCAATTACAGCTGCACTTCCTCAGAGCTTGTCTCATGCAGCTACAACGGTATCCATTAATGGCCATACACTTAATGTATTACTTGATTCTGGCAGTTCAGAAAGTTTTATAAGTGAACAAATTGTGTCTCGAATAAATTTAACTAATTCCTTCAAATAAGGAAATCTCGATGGCTCTGACAACTCTCAACACTCAAATTATAGGATCTTGTATTGTAGACTGTATTCTGAACAAAACTAGATATAAACTATATGTCTAGGTATTTTGAAAATTTTGTGTAGCGATGTAATTCTAGGTCAGGATTTCCAGAAACTGCACAGATCACTTCAAATAATGTATGAAGGAACTATGCCTGATCTTGTATTGTCAAAGCCACCAGTATTGTGTGGTGTTTCTGCTGCATCTGTTGAATGTCCTTCATTATTCACTAATTTATCCTCCAAGTGCAAGCCAATTGCTACAAAATCAAGACACTTCAGTAAATTTGATCGGAACTTTATCAACACAGAAATAACTAATCTTTTCCAAGAAGGTATCATAGAAACCAGCTCTTCCCCTTGGAGGGCACAGGTTGTCGTGGTTAAGGACCCCTTGGCGAGACATAGAAAGAGACTCTGCATTGATTACTCTCAAACTATAAACCAGTTCAAGAAGCTTGATGCATATCCATTACCTCGAATAGAGATTATCAATACATTAGCTAAGTATAAGATATTCTCTACTTTTGACTTAAAAAGTGCTTACTACCAAATTCCTTTGAAGGAATCAGAGAAGAAATACACTGCGTTTGAAGCAAATGAAGTTATATCACTACTGCAGAGTTCCTTTTGGTGTAACTAATGGCATGGCTGTTTTTCAGGGAGAGATGGACAAGCTTGTTGAACAGGAAAACCTTAAAGATACTTTCCCTTATCTTGATAATATAACTATTGCAGGAAAATACCAAGCTGAGCATGATGAAAATGTACAACGCTTTTTAGATGTTGTAGATTCTAAAAGTCTAACATTAAATGAGGCAAAGTCAATAACATCAGTGTCATCAATTAATATTCTTGGTTATTGGGTTGGAAATGATATAATCAAGCCTGATCCAGAAAGACTCTGCCCACTCCAAGAGATACCTGTTCCAGCTACATTAAACTACGAAGGGTTCTTGGGATGTTTGTATATTATGCCAAATGGATACCAAATTTTTCTGACGAAATTCAGCCTTTGATTAGAGCAAAAGCCTTCCCCCTTGACTCTACAGCAATTGGTGCCTTTACTTCTTTAAAGAAACAATTAGAATCTGCGACATTATACGCCATCGATGAGGATCTCCCCTTTGTTGTTGAATGTGATGCCTCTGATTTAGCATTATCAGCAACATTAAATCAAGGAGGACCAGTGGCTTTCATGTCTCGTACTCTCCAAGGTAGTGAATTGCACTACCCACCCGTCAAAAAGGAAGCTACAGCAATCATTGAAGCAGTGAGAAAATTGAGTAATTTCCTTGCTCGCCAGCACTTCACTTTGATAACAGATCCGCATTCAGTAGCATTTATGCTGGGTAATCGGAAACTAACGAAGATTAAAAACAGTAGAATTCATGAATGGATGATTGAATTATCTGCATATAGTTATTCAATTGAATACCGCCCTACCTTCTGCACTCACTGATCTTCACAATGGGCTGTGTCATCCTGGAGTCGCTCGTTTGTTACAGTATGTTCGTTCCAAAAACGTACCTTTCTCTACAGAAGATGTGAAGATGACGTGTGCTTCATGTAGATTCTGCGCTGAATTAAAACCAAGGTTCTTCCATCCTGAAGAAGGAAGATTGATCAAAGCTACTCAACCTATGGAATGTTTGAGTATTGACTTCAAAGGACCTCTACCATCCTCATCTCAAAATGTTTATATACTTACCTTAGTTGACGAATATTCGAGGTTCCCATTTGCTTTTCCTTGTCCAAATATGTCAGCTGCTATGGTTATCAAATGTTTAGATCAACTGTTTTCATTCTGTGTATTTCCAAGTTACATACATTCTGAAAGGGGCACCTTATTCATGTCAAAAGATTTAAAGGACTACCTAAGAGAGGAATTGTAACAAGTAATACAACACAATATCATCTTATTGGAAATGGTCAGGTTGAAAGGTATAACGGAATCATTTGGAAAGCAGTGAAACTGCCTTTGAGGTCAAATGACATACCAGATCAGCAGTGGGAAAGTGTTCTACCAGATGCATTACACTCCATCAGATCGCTACTGTCAACTGCTACCAATACTACTCCACACGAGCGTTTTTTTAAATTCAAACGGCATTCTTCTAGTGGTACTTCTCTGCCATCATGGTTGACTAGCCCTGGGCCTGTGTTGCTTCATCGTTATGTCCGATTAAATAAGAACGAGCCTTTTGTTGATGAAGTTGAACTGACTGATGTCAACCCTTCTTATGCAACTATCAAGTATCAGGATGGACGTCAGTCAACTGTTTCACTTCGTGACCTTGCACCATGTCCGTCTTCTCCATCAGCTCCGTCACTTCTTGATAACACTAATCGAGAACTTCCTCCACCAGCTCCGTCACTTCTTGATAACACTAATCGAGAACAAATTAGGAGTAGTGAAAGTTTCATTTACCTCACAACAGAGCACATCCAGAAATATATGGGTATAATATTAAAAATACAGTGTATAAAATCTCTCTATATGCAGATGATGTATTACTATATAGTACAAACCCAGAAATCAGCATTCCAAACTTGTTAAATCTTATCTCAATTTGGGGTTTTTATCGGGATATAGAATTAATTGGAATAAAAGTGAGATTATGCTAATAACGGAACCTAATTTATACATATTGCAACAATCACCTTTTAAAATAGTCAATGAAAAATTTAAATACCTAGGAATTTACGTGACCAAGAAATATACTCCTTTATTTAAATCAAATTTCACGCCTTTACTTGATAAATTGCATAAGAATGTTCAATATTGGAAAACACTTCTCATTTCAATGCTCGGTAGAATTAATGCTATAAAAATGATTTTCCTTCCGCAATTACTATACCTCTTTCAATCAATTCCAATATATCTCCCAAAAAAATTATTTTAAAAAGTAGACTATTGTGACAAGTTTTATTTGGGATTATAAGAATCACAGAATAAGCAAAAAACACATGCAAATCCAAGACGAAAGGAGGATTAGTCTTACAAAATTTCTTATTCTACCTTTGGGCAGTCAATGTCAAAAAAAAGAATTTTTGGTTGGAAGATATGGATCAACAACCAGACTGGTTAAAGATGGAAAAGGAAGATTGTCTGCCCGATTCTGTTAGCTCCCACAAAATTGAATTTAAAAAAATCAATAGTGAAAATCCAATAATATACAATGGTATTCGAATTTGGAAACCACTAAAAAAGACATTAAAATTGGATAATTTATCACTTTCGTTCCCCATTGCAAATAATCCTTCATTTAAACCTTCAGTGTTGGATAAAGGTTTTGTACAATGGAAAAATTATGGAATTAAAAAGATGGGACATCTTTATAGAAAAGGTATTTTCTTTTCATTTCTGGAGTTTCAACAGAATTATGGATTACATTCCAATAATTATTTTAGATATTTACAACTTAAAGATTATGTTAAATCACATACACAAGAATACAGAACTAGAGAGCCAGCGATTCTAGATGAATGTTTGAATAAACACCCCAATACAGTCAAATTAATATCTTACATTTATAATACTCTTTTAGATAGTGAGATTCCGTCGACGGAATTATATAGACTAGCATGGGAAAACGAATTAGCTCAACCCATGACGAAAGATATTTGGGATGGAAAGTCTACAACATATACATCAATGTTCGTTAAATGCCAGACATTCTTTAATACAATTTAAAGTACTACATAGACTGCATTATTCTAAAACAAAATTAAATAGAATTTTTCCTAATATCTCTCCTACCTGTGATAAATGTCAATACTCTATGGCTAATTTAACCCATACTTTTGTAAATTGCATAAAAATTAAACATTTCTGGATGGATATTTTTTTAATTATTTCCGTAGTTAATACCCAACTGGATCCCGATCCTAAATTAATAATATTGGGCATATCAGAACAATACCTAAAACTTACAACAAACCAAATAAATGTCCTTGATTATAGTATAATAATTGGGGAAAAATTAATACTAAAATTTTGGAAAAACCCAGCAACCCCCACAATCAAAATGTGGATTATGGAGATTTCAGAGACCTTACATTTGGAAAAAATTAGATTTGTCTTAATTGACAAATAGAATTATTTACTAGAATATGGTCTCCATTTATAGATTATTTGAAGGGGTAGATTGGGCTGGCGCGGAAGCCTGACTGAAACTTGAATCCAGGACTAGATGAATAGTTAGGTCCATAGGTCAGAGAACATATCTCCTAAGTTGTATTATTGACAATTTATTCTATTTTTCTAATTTCCTTTTTTTTCTATCTATAAATATAAATAAATAATTAGAGACAATGTTAATATGTAACTGATAAATGAGGATCCCAGCTACATTGGTAGCGGGGTCCCTGGAATCCTGGATACTTAATATGTAATAGTTTAGCAAAGTTTGTAGTGGTTTGGACTATGATATGCATATGTCTCTAATAAAAATGTATATTCAAAAACATTTTAAATCAAATTTTGTGTTGCGCCATACTATCCTTGTAAGAATTTGGTAAAGGGTGTCCATGTCTTGAAAAATTGATCTGTTTTTTCTGCCACGACAAGCCTAATATTTTCCAGATGTAGTGTCTCAGATATGTTTGTAATCCACATCTTTACAGTAGGGACTAATGTATATTTCCAAAATTTAACTTAGTTTTTTTGCCATTATCAGGCCATAATTAAGGAAACATCTTTGAAATAATGTTAGCTCGGAGCAGGCTTCTGGTCAAATGTTTTTTCTGCATCTAATGAAATAATTGATAAGTGTTCTTTTATCGTTCTATGCGAGTGCATTATATTAAAAAGGCGTCTCAAGTTGTTGAACGAGTTGAACCCAGTTTGATCAGAATATATTAATTTACTAATGTATTTGCTTAGTCTTCTTGCCAGGGTTTTAGCTAATATTTTTTGATCTGTATTTAGCAGAGCTATTGCTCTATATTATCCCGGCTCTTCGAGATCTTTATTTTTTATGGGTATCAGTGTAATAGTTGATTCGGCTAAAGTTTGTGGCATCGTCTGTTCTTTAAATGCATGTATATAAAGGACTTGTAAACGCGGGGAGATTAAATCATAATTTTTTTAATAAAATTCATTACTAAACCCGTCTGGGCCTGGCGTTTTACCATTATTCAGTGAATTTATAGTCTCTTCAATTTATTTTATTGTGATCTGCACTCCTAATTCTTCACGTTCCGCAACGTTATGTGACGGAAGGTTGCTATTGTCGAGGAAGTTTTTAATTTTTATTGTTTCTACTGAAGTTTTAGATGTGTATAAATTTTGACAGAATTGTAAAAATCTTTTGTTAATATCTTTAGGGAGTGTAAACAATTCACCTTTTTCTGATCTAATTTTTTGAATAGTATGATCTTTTTTCCATTTTTCTCAACTAGCGTGCCAGAGGTTTATGCGGTTTGTCGCCGAATTCAAAGTTGTTCTGTTTAGTAATTTGAAATAGCCTGAAAACTCTTGCAGAGAGAATTTGATTTAACTTGAATTTTAATACTGCTATTTTATTATGTTTATCCATAGAAGGATCTATAGCATTTTCTGAATCTAGCTGTCAGATCTGTTCGTTTAATTCCAGTTGTTCCATCCTATTCTTTTTATTTTGATATGCTTGATATGAGATAATAGAACCTCTAATAAAGGCCTTAAAAGATTCTCATAATAACAAAGCCGAAATACCTGGTGTATCATTTGTCTCCTAAAACAATTCCATCTGTTGCTTCAGATATTCACAGCAAGCTGGGTCAGTTAATATTTGGGGATTAAATCTCCAGAACGTTTTTTTAATTGTACATTCCTTCTAGTTTAAGGGAGAAAGTTAGAGGAGAATGATCGGAAATAATATTATTATGATATTTCGGATTTGTTGTAAAAGGTATTAATTTTGTGTCCACCAGAAAATAATCAATACGTGTATACGTTTTATGCACGGCTGAATAAAAGGAATATTCTCTTCCAGATGGATTCGCAAACCTCCATACGTCTGTTATATTTGTTTTTTTTATATACGTGTTTAGGAGTTCGCTAGATTATGATTTTGTATTATATCTCCTTTGTTGTGAGGATTTATCCAGATATTTGATCCAGGACACAATTGAAGTCTCCTCCAATTATCAGATTTTGCTCGGTGGAATCTGAGATTATATTAATTATTTTATTTAAAAATTGTGGGTTATCAAAGTTGGGAGCGTAGATATTCACTATAGTAAGTGGATAGAATATATCTCCCCAGATACTATGATGTACCTACCTTCCTTATCTGCTATAGTGGCTTTATGTTTAAATGGTATACCTTTATGAATTATAATTGCAGTACCTCTAGCTTTGGAAAGGTAGAGTGATATAATTGGCCGATCCAGTTAGCCTTCAGCCTGTTATGCGCTCTTTGAGGTGCGTCTCCTGTAAAAATATTATATCAGCATTAATCGATTTTAAGTGGGCTAGAACCTTACCCCTTTTACTTGGCTCGTTAACACATGACTATTAAGTATTAAATTAAAATAGACAGCTTAGTTTGTTTGTTAATATGTTATATAATTATTATGTTTAAATTGTTTTTGCAGCTGAATTGTTCAGGGAGACCTTGATCAATCTCCCTGCGCGTCTCCCACGGATCCTCCTTACATTAGTCTAGTAGTCCGATAAGTTAGTCTAGACTTAACCGCCTGTTAGCCTGTTGGCGATCTTATACAAACCTTTTCACACATTTTTAAGAACACATTATATCACTCTACCCCCTTATAAATACACATAAAAGGGGTAAATTAAGCACACCATATAACAAGCAGGATAAATAAAGCATAGCCCTGCTAGTAATTAGTTAAAGTAAATGCATTTTCATGCAGAGCTATGCCAAATGTCATTTATCTACTTGTCCTTTGCTATATCCTTTGCTATGTCTTGCGCATATTTAAATGCATCTTCTGGGTCGGTGAAGAAATGCTCCAATTCTCTGTATGTGACCCTTAGTTTGGCTGGATACATTAGTCCATATCTTAAGCCTGATATGTCTTTGAGCATAACACGTGACTTGGTGAAAAGTGCTCTCTTCTTTACAACATCTGCTGGATTGTCTCCAAAGATTCTTATATTGTCTCCTTCAAACATCAGGGTTCTTGCGCTTGCAACTTTCTTCATGATGTCTTCAAGAACTGGTGGGTGATGTAGTTTCAGAATAAGTTGTCTTGGTGGAGCTCCGGCTTCTGGTCGAGCTCTCTGAGCTCGATGTGCCCGGTCAATTTTGGGTCTCTCAGGCAGATTAAATACCTGTTGGAGTAAGTCTGCAGTAAAGTCTCGAGAATCTTTCCCATCTTCCTTCCCTTCCTTCACCCCAACAATTCTTAGATTTTGGCATTTAGAACGACCTTTGATCTAGGCATTTTTCGGTCATTCTGGCCAATTGGCCAGCGACACAGTCAAGATCTTTCTTCATTCTTTGAGTTGGCTCAGAAATATCCGTAGTTGCAGCCTCCAGTTCTCTGATGGCGTTGTTTTGTTTTTTTGAGGTGAGAAGAATGGGTTCCAACTTACTACTGATATCCTCTTCGACCATTTTAATTTCTCCTTTCAAAGAGGAATTCACCTCCTCGATTCGAGCTTGTAGAGTTGTCAATTTTTCCACAGATTTTTTGTTTTCCCAGCATTGAGTTGAACATCAAGTTATGTTTCTAAGTTTCCAAGCTTTTCAGCCAGCACTTCTCTAAAGTCTTTTACCATAGCCAGTCTTAGAGCTTGATCATGTTCTTGTGCTTCCATAGTAGAAATGTCTTTCTTCCCCAGATTCTTGAAAAGTTTCTTCACCTTCCTCTTGTAGAATCTGCCTTCGAGTTCTGTATCTTCTCAGAGGTGGAGTAGGAAGATTCCCCTTTCAAGCCCATCTATTCATTTAAAATACCGGTATCCAGTCGCTATCGCGTCGATTTCTGATGACGTCACTTACGCGACGTCTAGCATCTGCCGGTAAGTGTTTTTCCTTCAGTCCGGTTTTATTTTTCGGGTGTTTTAATGCGTTTTATCGCGTTTTTCGGAGCGGAGCAAAATGGAGCTCCTCTCACTGTTCCATGGCACCACCGGAAGTCACCGAGAATCTTTTCAGGTGAGGCAGAGGTTCACTTGCACCTCCTCCAACCTCATCTACTTCAGACATAGATGCTGCATCACCTGCTGAGTTTCCCCAGCATTTTTGTCTACCTTCGAATTTTTCCAGCATTGCAATTCTTTCTTAATCATATTTCGCTTAGGTAGTTTAGACCCCAACGGTATGAACATTGACTTCTCTAACTTCAAATAGCCCTTGCTTTCACTCTCCATCCCCTCCCCCTTCCCAGTTCTCCCACCAGTCTGTCTCCAACTACATTCTATCTCTGTCTCGCCCACTCTGTCTTGATCACTCGTTTTCACATTTTACCCTTCCACATCTCTTGTTTCCCTCTCCCCTCTCTCAGTCTGAAGAAGGATCTCGACCCGAAACGTCACCCATTCCTTCTCTCCGGAAATGCTGCCTGTCCTGCTGAGTTACTCCAGCATTTTGTGTCTACCACGGAGAGTAACCTCGGGCAGTAGACCGTGACCATTCTGGAGATGCTGAATTTATGCAGAGTTTTTTAAATGAAATTCTAGTCACCTTAATGTGTTACTATTCTTATTCAATGTAATGATGTCAACGCACTTTAGATATACGAGATATACGATGCTGGAATCGTGAGTGAAAACAAGGTGCTGTAAAACTCAGCAGGACAGGCAGCATCTGTTGAAGGAAATGGACAGACGATGTTTCACAAATCGATGCACTGGTTCCTGGCCTTTCATCGGGTTGAAACATTGTCTATCTATTTTGCTCCACAGATGCTGCCTGACCCGAGTTACTGCAGCTCTTTGTTTTTTACATTCATGAAAGAAATGCTATAAAATAAAGATTTTGCATCACTCCCTTTCCTACACCTGCAAGATTCTTCCAATTCATGAATTAAGGTCAGTCGCAGTAATAATGAGCGGTCTGTAGCTGTAAACCTCAAATCCATTCTGGACAGGTTACCTCAAGCCAGGCACGTGCCGTAATTACTCAGGGTAGACACTCAGTCCGCTTTAAAAAAAAATTAAACCGCGCATGCGCAGTTTGTTCTCTCCGTTAAATAAATAAATAAATGAAAACAGTGACATTTCAATTTGCCCAAGGCTTCCTAGTCCTAGACCAATTGGGGGAACAGTTCCTTTCACAGCGTGTGTAGAGTCTGTGCCAGGGCTAAAGTTGTGGGGAGGGCACGAGTGTTGAGAAGGAGGGTGTCGGGGATACTGCCAGTAACTCACTCACTCACCGCTACCGCAGCTCTCCAGGCGCGAAGCCACGCACTGTAACTGGGGATAGAAGCAGCTCGGGGAGCTACGAGCGGCCACTGGGACCCGACAGCAGAACTGGCCGCCATTTCAGCGCCTTCTGCCGGCCCGCTCACCTTTGGCAGTGCTCTCCACAGATGCGCAGTACAGCAGAGGCAGAATTTCTGCTGCCTTCAGGCAAACTGACGGCTTCAGGCAGCGCTGACGGCACGTGGGTTGCACAGAGCTTCCCGTGTTACAAGCACTGCGGATGAAAGGCACGGAGAATTATGCCTACATAGGCATAATTCTCCCATGCCTTTACTATTTATATTTAGTTATTACTATGTTATAATTTTAGTCAGGGTAGGCAGTGCCTACCTTGCCTACCCTGACGGCACGTGCCTGCCTCAAGCCCTAATCTGCCATTACTCAAATTGCTGAGCTGTCAAATTTCTAAATACTCCATTGATTGATTATTTTAAAAGTTGGTCATGCATTGTGGATAATTCATTCCAGCTTTGTCCTGATTTTAGTTTAAAGCTCTCAATTCTGTCCACTATTGTCATTTCCACAAGATGACTTCTGTTCCAAGATGAACGCAGTATTTTAATGTTGCCACCTGGGGGCAAAACTCTACTAACATTTCACTTAGCTACACCAACCAGGAATTGCAGACAGAACACACCTTGGCACTAAGATAGACATGAAAAGCTGGAGAATCTTGGAGAAAAGATATAGGTGACGTTTCGGGTCAAGACCTTTCTTCAGACTTCGACCCGAAACGTCACCTATTCTTTTTCTCCTGAGTCTATCTTCGGTTTAAACCAGCATCTGCAGTTCCTTCCAACACATCTTGGCACTATCAGCTTTTCAACAGAACTCCCATTTACACAAATTGATGCAATGGCTCCTGGTCTCTTTAGGTCAGGTCAGATGTAAATCACATTTATTTTATGAACTACATACCTGTTATTTTGTATTAAAATTAACATTATTCATTGTACATTAGGCGGGGAGCCTGCGGACGCTTGGTTAGGGATCGACTTCGGGAGCTCCATTCGCAGGAGCTTCGACCGCCCCAATCGCGGGAGCTTTGATCGCCCCTCGTGGGAGCTTCGATTGCTCCAACTGTGGATGGTTCGACTGCCCTGACCGCGGGAGAAAAGGAAGGAAGACAATAATACGTTATTGCCTTCCATCACAGTCCGCTGTGGTGGACGTTTATGTTAATTTTTATGTAGTTGTGTGCCTTGTTGCTTTTTTGGTATGGCTGTATGGCAAATCAAATTATTTGCAACTTTTTACATTCTTGGCTAATAAATAAAGTACAATACATTACAATATATGGAATGAGCTGCCACAGAAAGTAGTTGAGATGGGTACCATACATCATTTTTAAAAATGTGGACAGTTACGTGGATGGGAAAGATTTAGAAGGATATGGGCCCATTCCAGGCAGATGGGACTAGCGTAGATGGGGCAGCTTGGACGGCATGGCCAAGTTGGACCGAAGGGCCTGTTTCTATGCGGTATGACTATGACTAAATAATAGTCATATTTTTAATAATAAACAATTCATAATTTTTGGTTCATTGACCTTGGATTGTACTGGTGGTGGTGAAGATGATAATGGAGATAGTTTCAAAACTGCATTTGTTTCCCAGTGTCATAACAGAGTCATAGAGGCATACAGCGTGGAAATAGGCCGATCGACCCAACATGCTCACACCAACCAACATGTCCCATCTACACTTGTCCCACCTGCATGCGTTTGGCCCATATCCCTCTAAACCTGTCTTATCCGTGTACCTGTCTAAATGTTTATTAAACGTTGCGATAGCACCTGTCCCATCTACCTCCTCCAGCAGTTTGGTCCATACAGCCACCACCCTTTGTGTAAAGAAGTTACCCCTCAGGTTCCTATTAAATCTTTCCCCACTCGCCTTGAACCATTGTACTCTGGTTCTCTGGATAATTCTGGTCTTGTGCTGGATGATCCCGGTCTTCCCCATGAATAACAACAGTTTAGGTGACAGTCATCTCAAATAATATATAGGGAGTTACAGGAATGATGAAGGATTAATCAAGTCCTGGTGTTGTATGGTTTATAAGTGATATGTTCCCATTATATTTCTGTGCAGGTTCTTCTCAGGGGAAGAGATTGTAGGGTAACTAAAATGGAAACTACTGGAAAAGATATACTGGTGAATCCAGCTATGTGGCCACAACAGACCGCTGTGAAAACTACAGAAAGGCTTTAGTGCAAAGTTCATGTTAATCATTCTGAGTGAAGTACACAGCTTTAATCATGTGATCAAATTAGGACATTCGGCCCATCGAGTCTACTCCGCCATTCAATCATGGCTGATCTATCTTTCCCTCTCAACCCCATTCTCCTGCCTTTTCCCTATAACCTTTGGCACCCTCAAAAATCAAGAATCTGTCACTTTTAAATTACCCACTGACGGCCTCCACAGCTATATGTGGCAATGAATTCCACAGATTCACCACCATCTGACGAAAGAAATTCCTCCTCATCTGCCTAAAGGTGCGTTCTTTTATTCCAACAAAACATGAAAGCCTCTATGGAAATCTCCACTGCTATTGAAAACATGGCTGCCACCTGTTGGAAGAACCCTCTACCTGCAACCAGTTATCTATGTCAGAAGAAGGGTCTCAACCCGAAACGTCGCCTATCTCCTTCGCTCCTTAGATGCTGCTGCACCCGCTGAGTTTCTCCAGCTTTTTGTGTAACCATCTATAGAAAGACATTGTATTAAATAAGGAACTGCAGATGCTGGAGAATCGAGGGTACACAAAAGGCTGGAGAAACTGAAGAAGGGTCTCGACCCGAAACGTCGCCTATCTCCTTCGCTCCTTAGATGCTGCTGCACCCGCTGAGTTTCTCCAGCCTTTTGTGTACCATCTATATAAAGACAATTGGATTAACCTTGAATTCAAAAAGTTAATAGACAATAGACAAGAGGATCAGGAGTAATCCATTCGTCTCTTTGAGCCAGCACCGCCATTCACTGTGATCTTGGCTGATCATCCACAATCAGTCCCTCGTTCCTGCCCTCTCACCACATCTGCTGACTCCGCTATCTTTAAGAGCTCTATCTAACTCTCTCTTGAATGCATCCAGAGAATTGGCCTCCACTGCCTTCTGAGGCACAGATTTCCACAGATTCTCAACTCACTGTGTGAAAAAGTTGTTCATCTCCGTTCTAAATGGCCTAGACCTTATTCTTAAAGTGTGGCCCCTGGTTCTGGACTCCCCCAACATCGGGAACATTTTTCATGCCTCTAGCATGTCCCATCCCTTAATAATCTTGTTTCAATAAGATCCCCTCTCATCCTTCTAAATTCCAGAGTATACAATCTCAGCCGCTCCGTGCTATCAACATATGACAGTCCCCAGGGCCGGCCTTAGGCCGATTGGACCGATTTTTCCAAGAAACCCTTCTTCAGACCCAGTTATTTCCTTCGCTCCATAGATGCTGCCTCAAGCCCTGTCCCACTGTGCGAGTTCACCCAAGAGCTTAAAATCTCTGTGTAGCATATCTGTACCTATCTTCAAATTCCCACTTTGAAATAAAATACAACATCGACTTGACCATTTCGCAGCAGGATCGCGATTAGTTGATTTCTACGCATTTTCAATCATCGTTCGATTCAGTGTAATTTTAACACCTGGTTGATGTAGATTTTTTCTTAACGATACAGTACATTACAATAAATTGTTTCAAGCATACCCGGTGCTAAATGCACATATATTAAGGTGGTTACTGATATAATTTCAAAGTGAAATAGGAGATTTCAGTGGAAACAATATTTAACCAGAATATAAGGTGAGGTCGCTGCAAAATGCTCACTTAAAGCAATACGCCGTCAACTCAGGATTGTTTCTTAGCCCTCTGACAGGTGTTTCAATCTAACCTCGTAGCTCGCTGTTAATCGATCCATAGCTATTAATTTTCATTCCTGGTCCGTATCAAACTTCTCCAATGAGATGGATTATCATTCCACATCAAATTTCTTAGACAATAATACATTTTATGCAATTATCACAACTTTTTGTTGGATATGGATCAACCTATGGTACATGCTCGTAAATTAGTAAAACAAATGTTCTTTAAGTACTGTTGTTTCTGGGATGGGTTTTCTGATAACAAATAACCTACATTCTATATTTTGTCATAATGTGGCTGAAACAATGGCATATTTTGTGATATTTATTGAGATAGAAAAATACAACTGAGTTTGGGCAAGGTATTACCTTGCAACATTCTGTATGTCTGATAGATATTGTGAAATGGAACTCAGAAATTATGGGAGGATTACATAAAGCTACAATTCAAAGGTAATGAATATGCAGAGTATTCCTATTTCCATCATGAACATACAATAGTGATATAGGACACCAGGTCCTACTATGGTAAACTCACGAGCTACTACGGTATGACTAAGTGTTAAAAAGTATCTCAGCATTGCTGTTTCTCCAGCATTTTTTGTCTACCTTTGATTTTTTTCCAGCATCTGCAGTTCTTTCTTAAATAGATTTTGGAGAAAACTGAACCAGCGGGCAGTGGCACAAATGAATGACCGATGGTGGCGCCCCCGGTTTTGCCCCGGTGGTGGAAGTTTTCTTGTAAGTTATACTATGTTAACACATTAATAATAACATTAATATTAACGTGTTAACATAGAAAATGTCATTGCAATCACGGTACAACTAGAGAAAATAGCATGACCTTTTAGCAAAACGGCAAAAAAAGGCTGATTTAGGCACTCGATCATGAAAAAGGTATTATCCTGGTGAAATCATCAAAAAAGGCATAACAATGGCTCTAGATATAAACAACTGCAGATGCAGCTTTACCAAAAAAGTGCTGGAGTAACTTAGACCAGGCAGCATCTCTGAAGAACACGGATAAGTAGCATTTCGGGCTGGGACCCTTCTTCAGAAACATTACATGTATATGGCTAAGCAAAAATGTTGTTAAAGTTTTGCAGATTCAGAGTAAAATGGCAAATCCAATGCACTGTTATTTCTGTACACAATTCATAGATATGATCAGAAATATCTGAGCATTTCCCAAAGAATTTAAGGAACACCGATATCTCTTGCCTGAGTAGACAGGTAGACAAAAATGCTGGAGAAACTCAGTGGGGAGGCAGCATCTATGGAGCGAAGGAAATAGGCAACGTTTCGGGTCGAGACTTGCCTGAGTGGTGAGAATGAATGGTTTCAATCATTAACAGATGATGGGAACATGACTGGAGAATGCTTGTTAATAACACATTTGTCTCAAATAAACTATAACCAGTCACAACTCTTTTAAAAGAGTTGAGAGCAATTTATTGTAACGGCAAGTCCATCTTTTAAATCACTATTTTTCTTGCCTGTAATCTTTGAAACAACTCTCCAAAACAGCTGCCTACTTTTGTGCTTTCACAAAGTTCCAATAAACATTTATCTCTATTCCTTTTGAAAGCTGTGGGGGGGGGGGGTTAATAGTGTGGAAATAGACACTTCAGCCCAACTTGCTCACACCGACCAACATGTCTCACCTACACTCGGCCC
Source organism: Raja brachyura (assembly GCA_963514005.1). The sequence goes on along the minus strand of OY740785.1, from coordinate 34,250,944 downwards.
ACCTGCCTGCGTTTGGCCCATACCCTCTAAACCTGTCGTATCCATGTACCTGTCTAATTGTTTCTTAAATGTTGCAATAGTCTCTGCCTCAACTACTTCCTCTGGCAGCGCACTCCATACACCCACCACCCTTTAGGTGAAATAGTTACCCCTCAGATTCCTATTAAATATTTCCCCCTTCACCTTAAACATATGTTCTCTAGTTCTCAATTACCCTACTCTGGGCAAGAGATTCTGTGCGTCTACCCGATCTATTCCTCTCATGATTTTATCCACATCTATAAGATCACCCCTCATCCTCCTGCGCTCAACCTCTAAATAGCTCAGACCCTTGGGTCCTGGTAAAAGATCCTTGTAATGCATTCCACTTTCACAAGCGAACGTTGCAGACACACAGAAAACATTTCAAATTTCACATGCAATAAAACTTTTAATTTCACACGCATGTTTCGGACTTTGTTGGTGCCAAACGAGCACATCTTCCAGATTAATCGGGTTTATCAACCCCACCCTTAATACGAAATCTTTTAATTCGCCTTTTTGAAAATTTACAGTGAATTCAGTGAACTGAAAGGGAGTGCAGGAAACGTCACCTAATGAGGCAGGCAGCGAACTGTTGGCATATATGTTTTAATTTTGTTTGCAGTATCAGCACTTTCAAACTCTAACCATCCCTTTCCACTCTATCCTCTTGAGAATATTCTCTGTCCGCACCAATGACTGAATCTGCTGATGGAGCCCATCATTTTTTCATACCATATATTATCTTAAAGCCCTCTTCTATTTGCAAATCTTTATTCGATACAATGTACTTTGACTAATAAATCTTGGAATGTTTTGCTGTACTGTAGATATCTGAGAACAACAAGATTTTGTTGATGTAATGTATTATGGGACTGACTCACTCACTATGTGCAAGTTTCTCAAACCTCCCTGTGGCAAGTTGCGAAATCACATTGATGGTATTGTTGAGGCATGTCTCCAGTCTGTACTCTCACCCAGAGAGCAGTGATTTTCTCCTCAACCCAATGAAGAGGTTCTTTCTTGTGTGTGGGGGAAAAAAATGTCATTTGGGAGAGAAGTATGTTGAAATAAATATCTTCAGTTCGACAAACCCCTTAATCATCTCATCTCATTTCACAGAAGCACACAAGAATGAACCAAATTACTATGTTTTTTATTACATGCCAGAGATGTGAAAACACTGGAACCATCATCATCACTGTTCGTTCCTATTCACCGGACGGTTTCACAAAGTCCTAATATTCCACGTTCTTTACACGCAGTACTACTGGTACTGAAGTACAGGGGATCATTCCCAAGTCTGTGATTACCAAATCAACAAAATCAGGCGGCGTCACATCATATACCAAGTTAAGAAGGCGCAATTTGGGATTTGCCTGCCAATCCTGAAGAGGAGTTCTTCCACGTCGGGTTACCAAAAGATCATCAGGGTCATCTGCAAAACACCATTTTGAAAATTTGCTGAGTAATTGTTACCTACAAGTAATTGCATTTCAGCAGTCATCAAGCTCTTTCAGTTACCCAGAGTACATGAAAAGCATTGTATTGCCAGTCAGTCATTCTGGGTCTGTCAGCTGATTCAGTCATTGATGCAAAAAGGGAATATTCTCAAGAGGATTGTGAGAAAATGGGTGGGGTTAACACAAGAATATCTGATTGCCACAGTGATTTTTCACATACAATAATTCATTGAAGAAAAACATATTTTATCTTATTTAATTGCAGGCACATATTTTTGTCCAGAAGGTACAATTGTCGTTGATAGCACTGAGGTGAATTACTTGATATTTTTGTTAAAAAATTAAGCATATGCAGATCTTACAAAATCAAACTTCACAGAGCTGGCAATAGAGTGAAAAAAAACCTCTTTGAAATCATGTTTCAACAGTATTAATTTTTTTGTGTTGCTCTCACTTTCAATAGGGACAACTGGATTTAGTGGGGAGGGGACGGCATGTACGTTTCATAACTTTAAGAAAATGGGTGCAATACATTGAATACAGTGGGTGAAGAAATGGATTCTATTCTACAAAATAGAAAGGAAAGACCCTTCAGCCCACAAGTCTGTGCCAAACATGAAAAACTGTTGATCCTAAATTTTCACAATATGAACCTCAGCAATGATGCTTTTTAAGTCTCCTCATTTAAAATAATAGATTAAAAACTTACCCAGTTCATTCGATACAAATGAATCTGTTTGAACTCTTTCACAAAACTTGTGTGTTTCACAGCATACCAGGACTGGTACATTGTATGCTTTTGCCACAAGAGCTATTTGTGACGTTCCCACACGTGACATTACATAACCATTGGCAAGAAGGGCATGGGCTCCCAAGAACACCTTAGAAACCTGTGTAGAAAATGATAATGAATAGCTTAAAGGAAAATAAAAAATAAATAATCGTCTCAATTAATTGATGCCAGTAAGGCAAGAACTTGTTGGCACTACTTAAACCCTGTACTAACTTTATCAACCACTAAAAATGGGCACCCACATGAACAATACAATTTCTCTTGTATTTTCCAGACTGTGAAATGCATTTAATGTTGACAGATCACTGAAAGTCAATTCAGCAATACTGAGATTTAAAGTAAAGTTAAGGGGAAGAGTACAATATGCTCTCTTTGCTTGTCTTTCGTGCTCTTGCTCCATTCGTATCAGGTCTTCTGACTTCCAATTATGTCTTTCAGTGGATCAATTGTAATTTACTACCACTTAATTCTGTGTTACTCCGTTATGATTTCTGCACACTTAACATTACATTTTTCACAATCATATACATATTTTTATAAATGTATTCTATCTTTCTGCCGTATTCCATTTTTTAGCTCCTTGCTGGAGCTTCTCACTGCTGGAAAATAAGCATTACCGAACATGCACTAATATCTTAGGTACACAAAAATGCTGGAGAAACGCAGCGGGTGCAGCAGCATCTATGGAGCGAAGGAAATAGGCAACGTTTCGGCCCAAAACCATTCTTCAGACTGATAGGGGGTGGGGGGATGCGGGGAGAAGAAAGGAAAAAGGAGGAGCCAGAGGGCTGAGGGAGAGGTAGGAAGGGGAGGAGACAGCAAGGGTTAACAGAATTGTGAGAAATCGATGTTCATGCCACCAGGATGTAGACTCCCCAAGTGGAATATGAGGTGCTGTTCCTCCAATTTCTGGTGTTGCTCACTCTGGCCGTGAAGGAGGCCCAGGACAGAGAAGACGGATACGGTATGGAAGGGAGAGTTGAAGTGCTGAGCCACCAAGAGGTCAGGTTGGTTAATGCGGACCGAGCGGAGGTGTTCGGCGAAACGATCGCAAAGCCAACGCTTGGTCTCACCGATATAGATCAGCTGACATCTAGAGCAGCGGATGAGGTTGGGGGAGGTGCAGGTGAACCTCTGTCGCACCTGGAAAGACTGCTTGGGTCCATGAATGGAGTCGAGGGGGGAGGTAAAGCGACAAGTGTAGCATCTCTTGCGGTTGCAAGGGAAAGTGCCCGGGGAAGGGGTGGAGCGGGAGGGAAGGGAAGAATTGACAAGGGAGTTACGGAGGGAGCGGTCTTTGCGGAAGGCAGACAGGGGGGGAGGTGGGAAGATGTGGCGAGTGGTGGGGTCACGTTGGAGGTGGCGAAGGAGGACTATTTGTTGTATGTGCTGGCTAGTGGGGTGAAAGGCGAGGACAAGGGGGACTCTGCCCTTCTTGGGAGTGGGGGGGATGGGGAGAGAGAGCAGTGTTACAGGGTATGGAGGAGACCCTGGTGCGAGCCTCATCTATAGTAGGGCAGGGGAACCCCCGTTCCCTGAAGAATGAGGACATTTGCGATGCCCTGGTGTGGAACACCTCATCCTGGGAGCAGATACGGCATAGACGGAGGGATTGGGAATAGAGGATGGAGTCCTTACAGGAAGCAGGATGGGAGGAAGAGTAGTCAAGATAGCCATGGGAGTCAGTGGGTTTATAGTGGATGTCGGTCAGGAGTGTATCACCTGCGATGGAGATAGTGAGGTCAAGGAATGGTAGGGAAGTGTCGGAAATGGTCCAGGTGTATTTGAGCGCCGGTTGGAAGTTAGTGGTGAAGCGGAAGTCAGTCAATTGTGTGTGGGTGCAGGAGGTGGCACCAAAGCAATCGTCGATGTAGCGGAGGTAGAGGTCGGGGATGGGACCCTGGTACGCCTTGAACAAGGGTTGTTCGACGTACTCGACAAAGAGGCAGGCGTAGCTGGGGCCCATGCGCGTGCCCATAGCTACGCCGTGTATTTGGAGGAAATGGGAGGAGTCAAACTAGAAGTTATTGAGGGTAAGGACCAACTCCGCTAGGTGGAGGAGAGGGTCAGTGGACGGGTATAGGTTGCTCCTCCGGTCGAGGAAGAACCAGAGGGCTTTGAGACCATGCTGGTGGGGGATGGAGGTGTAGAGTGACTGGACGTCCATGGTGAAGATGAGAGGATGGGGGCCTAGAGAATGGAATGCGCGGAGACGACAGAGAGTGTCTGAGGTGTCTTGAACATAGGTGGGGAGGGATTTAAGCAAGGGGGATAGGATGGAGTCAAGGTATGTGGAAATTAGTTCGGTAGGGCACGAACAGGCAGAGACAATGGGTCTACCAGGACAGTCAGGTTTGTAGTCAGGTTCTCCAGAGCCTGAGAAAACTCCTCAGAAGCTAACTATGGAGAATTTAAAGGGGGGTTACACAAAAAGCTGGAGAAACTCAGCGGGTGCAGCAGCATCTAAAGAGCGAAGGAGATAGGCGACGTTTCGGGTCGAGACCCTTCTTCAGACTGCTGAAGAAGGGTCTCGACCCGAAACGTCGCCTATCTCCTTCACTCTTTAAATGCTGCTGCACCCGCTGAGTTTCTCCAGCTTTTTGTGTAACCCTCGATTCTCCAGCATCTGCAGTTCCTTCTTTAACAACATGGAGAATTTAAATATGTTAAGCTATAGATCCAATTTGCTGGTCATCCAGCTAGACATATTTCACTGACCTAGGCGAAGTGAAATAGAGGAAACAGTGTTTCGAGTTACTTCGGTTTTTAATACACAATTAACCTCCTGGCCTACAGTGTCAGTAAATTAAAAAATTCTAAAAACTGCAAATGCTAAAAATTTGCAAACAAAAATGTTGAGTGTTCTCAGCGTTTTTCTAGTTTTGATCCTTTAGCATCAGCTACATAACTTAAATACAATGGGAATCACTCTTACATTTATTTATTTTGTCGAGTTGTTTTTGTTCTACTACTTTTGGCTATATTCACATGTATTAATAATTCAATTTTCCAAACAGGATTCTTACAATATGACAGTCATTTCTTAACAATAAATAGATAGCAAAGAATTTAATAGCGCACCTCAGGCAGAATATAGGACACAGCGCCAATAAGAACATAGGTGCAGTGAATCCCATTCTTTACTAGTCTCCGGAGTGTCTCTCTTCCTTCTAGTTTAGGCCTACTGTCCACCACTACTACCTTGAACTTTTTCCGCTTGTGGGCATCACAAAGGATGGAGGTTACTAACGATGAACTGAGAAAAGAAAATGAACTTTTTAAAAAGGGAAATCAATTACAGACATTGTTTTGCAATTTACATCTCAGTGACACAAAGGAACAAAGAAACAGCCACGATGGCCCAAATGCCTTTCCTCCATGCTGTTTAATTCTATTATTTATGCTTCTACTTCGGTATTCCGACTGCGCATGCCCAGGTCATAGGTCACTTGCTATAAACAGTCTCGGCAACGTTGGTGCTAAATTGTGTGCAGGCTTGCGTTTCGTCTGTGGTCGGGGTCGGGCCTGGCTCTCCGGCACTGCAGGCGTTATTGATTTGCTGCTGGGCCGTCCCCTCCCGGGTGTCCCGTCCCGTCCCGGTCCGGAGGTGTCTGAGGTGGCCCCGTACTTGCAGCCGGCGCTGCAGCCGCTGGCTCCAGCTTGGCTCTGCCTGTCCCGCCGGGTTCGTCGGGAGCCCTGGACTGGACTGGCGGGGCCGGGCCTGGCTCTCTGGCGCTGTTGAGTTACTGCTGGGCAGTCCCTGTCCCCTCCCGGGTGTATAGGTAGGAAAAGGAAGGAGGTTCTGCAACAAGAATTTACAGAATTGGGCAAAAGACTGAAAAGCAGGTCCTGCTGGATAGTGATCTCAGGATTGCCTCCAGTACCTCATGCTAGTGAAGGTAAGAATGGGAAGATAGGGGAAATGAATGTGTGCCTGAGTAGTTGGTGCAGGGGGCAGGGATTCAGATTTCTGGATCATTGGGATCTGTTCCAGGGATCAGAGGGCATGACATGAGAATTAAGGGACAGAAGTTTAGAGGTAACATGAGGGGGAACTTCTTTACTCAGAGAGTGGTGGCTGTGTGGAATGATTTTCCTGCAGAAGTGGTGGAGGCAGAATCGATTTTAACATTTAAAAGTAAAGTGGATAGGTATATGGACGGGAAGGGAATGGAGCGGTATGGTCTGAGTGCAGGTAGATGGGACTAGGGGAAAATAAATGGTCGGCACGGACTGGAAGGGCCGAGAAGGCCTGTTTCCGTGCTGTAATTGTTATATGGTTATATGGTTCCGGGGCAGGGTGACCTGTATAAAAGGGACGGGTTGCATCTAAACTGGAGGGGGACCAACATCCTAGCGGGAAGGTTTGTTAATGCTACATGGGAGGTTTTAAACTAGATTGGCAGAGCTGTGTGATCTCGTGCAGCACAGAGGCACGTGAGCGGTTAGAAGTTGGTATGGAGGGTGGTGTGGGAGAGGTTAGTGGAATAGGCAGGTGAAAGGGGGAGAGCGAGTAAGGAAGTTGGTTTAAACTGCATGGGGCCGGATGGGTAAGGCAGATGAGCTGAAGGCATGGATAGGTACGTGGGACTGGGACGTTGTAGCCATGACTAAAACCTGGTTAAGGGAGGGGCAGGCCCTGCAGCTCAATGTTCCGGGGTACAGGAGCTTCAGGAGAGACAGGAGTGAGGGGAAAAAGAGGAGTGGGGGGGGGGGGGGGGGGGGGTGCATTGTTGGTTAAGGAGGATGTCACGACTGTGTTCAGAGGTGACATTACAGACGGTTCGTCTAGTGAGGCTATATGGGTGGAGCTGAGGAACAAGAAAGGGATGATCACCTTGTTGGAAGAACAAATGTGCCGGGAGATTGCAGACAGCTGCAGGTCAAATAAGGTTGTTGTAGGAGGGAATTTTAATTTTCCCAATATAGACTGGGAAAATCATAGCATGAAAGGTTTAGACTCAAAGTGTTCAGCAGAATTTTCTGCTGAACACTTCCAGCAGAAGCCCCCACATGTGAGAGGCCCCCACACGTGAGAGGGCAACACTGGATCTAGTGTTGGGAAATTGGGAGGGGCAAGTTAATGAAGTGTTTGTGGAGGAGCCTTTTGAGACCAGTGACAACAGTTCGATTAGGTTTAAGATGGTTATGGATAGGGACGGAGAGGGTCCACGGAGAGTTGGGTAAGCCCAACTTTGAGGGTATGAGAGAAATGAGAGAAAGTCTCGCTCAAGTTGACTGGAGTAGCTTATTTGAGGGGAAAGGAACATCGGCAAGTGAGATGTTTTTTAAAGTATACTGAAGAAAAGCTCAGGATGTGTACGTCCCCATTAGAGTGAAGGGCAAAACAGGCAAATGTAAGGGAGCTTGGCTGACGAGGGAAATTGAGACATTAGTCAAAAACAAGAAGGATGCATGGGACAGATATAGGCAGCTGTGATCAAGTGCATCCCTGGAGGAGTTTTGGGAACTAAGGAGTGAACTAAAAAAGGAAATCAGAAGGGCAAAAAGGGACCAGGAGATAGCTCTGGTGGATATCATTAAGGACAATCCCAAAAGATATTATAAATACATAACGTGGAAAACGGTAACTAGGGAGAGAGTGGGACCTCTCAGAAATCAAAGCAGTCACCTCTGTGTGGAGCCACAGGAGACTAAGGAAGGAAGGGCAAGGAACTAAATGAGTATTTCTCCTCTGTATTTACCAAGGAGAAAGACAGTAGGACAGAGGAAATTGGAGCAGTCACTTGAAGTGTTTTGAGACCAGTCAGGGTTACTGTCAAAGAAGTACTGAAGGTACTGTTGTGTTTGAAGGTAGACAAATCTCCAGGGCCTGATCTGAAGTATCTGAGGACATTGTGGGAAACTAGAGAGGGAATTGCAGAGGCCTTGGTTGAAATTTACGTGTCGTCTTAAAAACAGGAGAGGTGCCAGAAGACTGGAGGGTGGCAAATGTTGTGCCTCTTTTCAAGAAGAGCTGCAGGGAAAATGCTGGGAACTTTAGGCCAGTCACCTTAACATCTGTAGTTGGTAAGTTACTGGAGAGTATTCTGAGGGATAGGTTATACAGGCATTTGGTCAAGGGCTGATTAGGGATAGTCAGCATGGTTTTGTACGTGGAGGTCGTGTCTCACAAATCTGATTGATTTTTTTGAAGACGTGATCAAAAGGTTAATAAGGGCAGAGCTGTAGATGTACAGGTAAGGCATTCGACAAGGTTCTGCATGGTAGGCTTCTCTGGAAGGTTAGATCGCATGCGGTACAAGGAGAGATAGCTGAATGGATTAGCAAATTGGCTCCATGGAAGTAGAGGGTGATGGTGGAAGGTTCCTTCTCAGATTGGAGGCCTGTGACTAGTGGTGTGCCTCAGGGTTCGGTGTTGGGCCCATTACTGTTTGTCATCTACAGCATGAATTTGATGAGAACATTCAGGGCAAGATTAGCAAGTTTGCTGTTGAGTTAGTGGTTTTGCAGATAGTTAAGATGGTTGTGAAAGATTGCAGTAGAATCTGTATCGTTTGGCCAGGTGGGCAGAGGAATGGTTGATGGAATTTAATACAGAGAAGTGTGCGCTGTCGCATTTTGGGACGTCGAACAATAGTAAATGGTAGGCCTCTGGGCAGTATTGTAGAGCAGAGGGATCTAGGAGTACAGGTGCATGGTTCCTTGAAGGTCGAGTCGTAGGTAGATAAGGTGGTCAAAAAGGCTTTTGACACTTTGGCCTTCTTCAGTCAGAGCATTGAGTACAGAAGTTGGGGGGTCGTGTTGCAGATGTATAAGACGTTGGTGAGACCGCATTTAGAATATTGTGTTCAGTTCTGGGCAACATGTTATCGTGAAGATATTGTCAAGCTTAAAAGGGTTCAGAAAAGATTTATTGGGTGTCGATTCCATGGAGTGCAGGAGGATGAGGGGAGATCTTATACAGATACACAAAATCATGAGAGGAATAGATCGGGTAGATGCACAGAGTCTTTTGCCCAGAGTTGGGGAATCGAGGACCAGAGGACATAGGTTCAAGGTAAAGGGGATAGGGATCCGAGGAGTAACTTTTTCACACAAAGGGTGGTGGGTGTATGGAACAAACTGCCAGAGGAGGTAGTTGAGGCTGGGACTATCTCATCATTTACGAAACAGTTAAACAGGTACATGGATAGGACAGGGTTGGAGGGATATGGACGAAGCGCAGGCAAGTGGGATTAGTGTGGCTGGGATATTGTTGGCCGGTGTGGGAGAATTGGGCCGAAGGGCCTGTTTCCACGCTTTTTCACTGTGAATCTATAACAGCAAATCTATTAAAACTGACCTATTTCTCTACATAACCAGTTTGGTTTTCATTTTCCGTGGGGAGGAGAGGAAGGTGGGGTGGATAGTACTTTCTGGAGCTGCTATAATATTTCTAGAACAACACTGAACATGGGCAAATGTTTTAGTACTTGTTGTAACTTACCATGCGTACACCAGAATGACGTCACCTTCATTAATCTTCTCAAAAGCAGATTTTGATATCGCTTCCGCAGCCAAATGAATCTTCTCCTTTATATATTTATCTATGCATTCAAACAATATGGCTTTTGCCTAGAAGTAATACAGGAGGTAATGTTATAGACAGATTGGAAGAAATAATTATCCTTACATCAAGACTGAAGCAATAAATCCTCATGGATTGCCAATTAAAGCAAACAGGCTGTGCATTATGTCTCGATCCTCCTTCAAAAAGATCAAAAGCAAACAAACAATGTAGGAACAAAGAATTGCAGATGGTGATTTACAAAAGAGGACGCAAAGTGCTGTCGTTACCCAGTGGTTCAGGCAACCTCCCTGGACCTCCGTGGATAGGCAAAGTTCTCACTGCGTTTAGATTCCTGAAACGTCGCCCATCGATGTTTTCCACAGATTCTGCCTAACTGAGTTACTCCAGCATATTGTGTTCTTTTTCAAACAAGGATAAGCTTTAAAACTACTCATTGTTCTAGATTTAACAAAAATGAGGCAACAAACCACCTTAGAATACATAGTGGGATCCTAAATTATGACACCATCATAACAAGGTAATGCAGAATGAGCCCAGGGAAAATACTAGATAGAACTATCCCGAATATCCCGATTACACTCTTGAAAATATGTTCCAACCAAAGGAGGAATCAATAAACGAGATGAATCAGTTACTCCGGTGCGGTAGTGAGAGAAACTTGCTGCTTTCATGGATTCCACCTAATTTAAGTGGAATATATTTAGTATGAACTCGTCCTACCAGATCCATACAATTTGACCAAATATTGGCTGCTTGACAACAAAATAACATCATGTGAACGCATGCACCAAACTGATTCAATCAGGCCAGTAGTAAGCTTGTCTGCTCACGTATCTGCACTGACCTTTCCAAAAGATATATTCATGAATCTGCCTGCATCAAAGGGTTTAAAAAACTTTATGTAAACAAATTAGGGAAGTCAAGGAAACATATTTATCTCATGAAAGCTTCCTGTGCATTAGCAAATCCACCCATCTAATTCCATCCCCAAGGCCAGAAAATGATGGATTGGTGTCAGCATGGACATCTAACAACAGAAAACTCTGCCAAGTCATCCCATTGAAAATACCACAGTCAATAGGGATGGAGAGAGATCTGTGATAGAAACTGGGTGGTGCCAAAATGAGTAGGAAAAGTGTATAAATATATCATATGTATATAACTAAAAGTCTCATCTTGACCACTTCCTGTCAACGCTGTATATTGATTTCAGACAAAACTTTACCGTATATCGCTATGATTTTTGACCATCTTACCTACAGTCCTCCTCTAGCTGAGGCAGCCCTGAGGACTTTTCCGATCGATGAAGAATAAAGAAGTTATGAGTGTTTTAAAAATCTTGAGATCAGCTGATAGGTCTTCTCGCCTGTCAATCACCATGATGAAGGGAACGCCCCTTCTGGGGGGGGGGGGGGGGCAGGACTATAAAACCCCGGATACCCGGACGCGAGTCATTTACTCTGGACGATTGCGAGGGAGAGTCCACAACTGTGATTCTAAGCTGTGAATCAACTGAGCTGTGAGTCTGCAATGTACTTGCAATAAATGATTTGTTAGCCCTTAATGACAATGCAATGAGTTGTTTGGCAATTTGGTAGCCTGCACTCTGCTTTAAGTGCTATGAAATTGAATTTGGTGCCCTGCACTCTGCTTGAAATGCTATGAAATTGAATTTGGTGGCCTGCACTCTGCTTGAAATGGAATTTCAAGGAATAGCCGTGAGTGAACTGCCACCCCACCAGCCCTGAGTGACTGATCTGCCAGCCCACCAGCCCTGAGCGACTGAGCAGCCAGCCGACCAGCCCTGAGCGACTGAGCTGCCATCCCACCAGGCCTGTGTGAATGAGCTGCCAGCCTACCAGGCCTGCGTGACTGAGCTGCCAGCCCAAGAATCCATTCGGCCCACAATGTCCATACTAGCCCTCTGAAAACCAGTCCCTTCGGCCCACAACTCCCACACTGGCCACCAATATTGGAATTGGTGGAGAGGTGGAATATTGCTTTGGGGAACCAGCCCTCCCATGTGAACATGGGACCAAACGGGTCCCACTTAGTCTTGTACCTATTAAAAGTCTGATCTTGTATATGTGTATATTTGTTTGTGTGTTTATTTGTTTGTGTATAATCACATCTTCTCGAAAAAACAAAACGCTAACGGTAACATTTTTTACATATTCCGGTGGAGATTTTTTCCGTGGAATCCAAAATCGCCTTATCTGAAAAAATCATGCTTTCTTTCTCGAGTTATTTATGAAAATAATCAAAAATCTGAAAAGACTTTGAAAAATAACTCCACTGTCTTCTTGCTTGCGTTGCGAGCAACGTCACCACCTTCCCCCCCCCCCCCCCCCCCCAACCACTCCCCACCCATACTCGAGCCCTGCCGCCTGGGGCCTGCAGCCGGGAGCGAGGGAGTATTGCGTTCGGGAACCAGCCCTCCCCTGTGACGATGCGCCCCCCCCCCCCCCAAACTCTACCTCCTCCCTCTCTGCCTCCCCAGCTCCCTCTCTGCCCCCCTCTCACTCCCTCTGCCCCTGCCTCCCGTGGGGACTACGGGTAGGGGACGTGTGCGTTGGACCAGGCCTCCTGTGTGACAGGGACCCAACGGTGCAGTTTACATTTTTTCTGTGATCGCATGGATCTATCCAGTATGCTCCAGTTTCCTGCCACATGCCAAAGATGTGCTCATAGGTTAATTGGCTACTCTGAATGACCACAAGCATAAGTGGTGAATAGCAGGAGAGTCAGGGTGAGCTAGTACACTGCACATGTGAAAGAGAACAAGTTACAAGGTAATAAGTGTCTGAAGAAGGGTCTCAACCCGAAAAGTCATCTATTCCTTTTCTCCAGAGCTGCTGTCTGACTTGCTGAGTTACTCCAATTTTTTGTGTCTATCTTCAGTGTAAACCAGCATCTGTAGTTCCTACCTACCGGTAATAAGTGTAGGAATTGGATTACTCTGAGAGCTAGATTAGACTCAAATGGGCCAAATACATAGAAAATAGGTGCAGGTGTAGGCCATTTGGTCATTTGAGCCAGCATCGCCATTCAATGTGATCATGGCTGATCATCCACAATCAGTACCCCGTTCCTGCCTTCTCCCCATATCCCTTGATTCCGCTAACCGTAAGAGCTCTATCTAACTCTCTTTTGAATGCATCCAGTGAATCGGCCTCCATTGTCTTCTGAGGCAGAGAATTTCACAAATTCACAACTCTCTGGGCGAAAACGTTTTTCCTCCTCTCAGTTCTAAATGGCCTACCCCTTAGTCTTAAACTGTGACCTCTGGTTCTGGACTCCCCCAACATCTGGAACATGTTTCCTGCAACAAGCGTGTTCAATCCCTTAATAATACCCTTTAGGATCCCCTCTCATCCTACCAAATTCTTGCGAATACAAGACCAGTCGTTCCATTCTTTCATCATATTACAGTCGCGCCATCCCACAAATTAACCGTGAACCTACGCTGCATTCCCTCAATAGCAAGAATGTCCTTTCTCAAATTATGAGACCAAAACTGTACACAATACTCCAGGTGTGGTCTCACCGGGGCCCTGTACAACTGCAGAAGGACCTCTTTGCTCCTATACTTAAATCCTCTTGTTTTGAAGGCCAAAATGGCATTAGCTTTCTTCACTGCCTTTTGTACCTACATGCTTACTTTCGGTGACTGATGTACAAGAACAACCAGGTCTCGTTGCACGTCCCATTTTCTTAATCTGATACCATTCAGATAATAACCTTCTTGTTCTTGCCACCAGTGGCTAACTTCACATTTATTCACATTATCACCCTGCATCCTCATGGCATCCTATTCACAGTTCACACTGCCACCCAGCTTTGGGTCATCTGCAAATTTGCTAATATCACTTTTAATTCTGTCATCTAAATCAATAATATATATTGTAAATAGCTGCGGTCCCAGCACCGAGGCTTGTGGTACCCCACTAGTCACTATCTGCCATCCTGAAAGGGACCCGTTAATTCCTACCCTGTTTCCTATCTGCCAACCAATTTTCTATCCATGTCAATACCCTACCCCCAATACCATGTGCTCTAATTTTGACCACTAATCTCCTGTATGGGACTTTATCAAAGGCTTTCTGAAAGTGCAGATACACTATATCCACTTACTCTCCCTTATCCATTTTACTGTTACATCCTCAAATAATTGCAGAAGATTAGTTAAGCAAGATTTCCCCTTCATAAATCCATGCTGATTTGGACGGGTGCTGTTACTGCTATCCAAATGCGCCACTATTACATCCTTAATAATTGACTCCAGCATCTTCCCCACCACCGAAGTCAGGCTAACTGGTCTACAATTCCCTGCTTTCTCTCTCCCTCCTTTCTTAAAAAGTAGGATAACATTAGCTACCCTCCAATCCAAAGAAACTGATCCAGTATCTATAGAACATTGGAAAATGATCATCAATGCGTCCACAATTTCAAGAGCCACCTCCTTCAGTATCCTGGGATGCAGAGCATCAGGCCCTGGGAATTTATCAGCCTTCAGTCCCATCAGTCTAAACAACACCATTTCCTGACTAATGTGAATTTCCTTCAGTTCCTCTGTCACCCTAGATCCTGTCCCCTAGTACATCTGGGAGATTGGTTCCGTCTTCACTAAGGAAGACACAAACAAAGTACTTGTTCCTCGTCTGCCATTTCCTTGTTCCCCGTAAAAAAATTCACTTGTTTCTGTCTTCAAGGGACCCGCATTTGTCTTAACTAATCTTTTTCTTTTCACATACCTAAAGGGGCTCATGTTGTCGACCTCCCCGTGGTGAGCCCTGTCAACTGACCTCAGTCAGGCGAACGACAACAGAGACAGCAGCAGCGCCGCAGCTTGGCGCCAACCCGGAGCATGTGCCCTTTTTAGGGCGGGCACCTACAGATGTCGTCCACCGTCATCCCTGCTAGGGTCTCTTTCCAGTCAACTTTGGCCAGGTCCTCCATCATGCCTCCATAGTCCTCTTTGTTCAACTGTAATGCTGATGACACTTCTGATTTTGCCTTCTCCCTCTCAAATTCCAGACTAAAACTTATATTATGGTCACTACCTCCTAATGGCTCCTTTACCTCAAGTTTCCTGATCAAATCCTGTTCATTACACAACACTAAATCCAGAATTGCCTTCTCCTTTGTAGGCTCCAGTACGAGCTGCTCTAAGAATCCATCTCAGAGGCACTCTACAAACTCCCTTTATTGGGGTCCAGTACCAACCAAATTTTCCCAGTCTACCTGCATATTGAAATCTCACATAACCACCATAGCATTACCTTTGTTACATGCCAATTTTAACTCCTGGTTCAACTTGCACCCTATATCCAGGCTACTGTTTGGGGGCCTCTAGATAACTCCCATTAGGGTATTTTTGCCCTTACAATTTCTCAGTTCTCTACATCTTCTGATTCCATGTCACCCCTCGCAAAGGACTGAATTTCATTCCTAACCAACAGAGCTACCCCACCCCCTCTGCCCACCCGTCTGTCTTTTTGAGAATGATCTCCTTTTATGTGGACTGCAGATGCTGGTATTTTGTCGGATAGATATAAAGTGCTGGAGTAGATCAGCGAGTCAAGCAACATCTCTGGAGAAAAAGGATAGGTGACATTTCATTTTTCAAGGAAATATGAAATATATATTAGCCTAAAGCGAGATGTTAATTTCAGCATAAATGCTACCTAAACTACGCTTTTGGCTGCTAAATCGTTCTTATGGTAATCGCATTTCCATATATAAAGAAATACTTTCTGCTCACCGGCTGTAGTTTTTAATTGCTCATATTAACCACCGGGGGCGCCGTCGAGTATGGCTGCCCTGCCAGCAGCTGTTAGTCCTTTCACCCTTTTTTTTTATTTCTAGTGAGTTAAAAGTGTTTTTTTTGCAGGTCTTCTAGTCTTTTTATGTGGGGGGTGGGGGGGGGGGAGGGGGAAACAATTTTTCTCAGTCCCTACCTGGTTGGAGATGTGGCTTTTCTCTGAGCCGTGTTTTCGCCCCTTCCTCGCGACCTACCAACAGACTGGAGCGGCGTTTTCCTGCCGGGTCCGACCAGAACTTCAGCTTCGGCGGCAGCACAGCGCTGAGGCACCATCACGGAGCGGGCGATGCCTTACCCGGGTCGCTATGTGGTGGGCTCCGAAGTGCTGTGACTGCCGACTCCAACATTGCGGAGCTGCGGTCTGTGGAGCTTTCAGCTGCGGGTGGCGCTGAACTTTAAATAACGCGAAGCCTGGGATCTCTCGCCGAGATCGCCAGTGTTGGAGCTCCGACCAGCGCGGCCCGTTGACTTTGGGAGCCGCCGTCTCCAGGGAGGAAGCGGCCGCTCCAGACACTCCGAGCTGCTGTGAATGTTCTTCTCAAACTCGTTCCATCATCTGACGAGAGGGCCTGAAGCATCGGGCTGCCATAGTGGTGACTGCGGAGGCCTCAATTGGCCCGACTATGGGTGAACAGGGGATGGGACTGGACTTTGCTGCCTTCCCTCACAGTGGGAACCATTGTGGGGGGATGTTTTTTATGTTTATTGTTAAATTCTTTAATGTTGTGTCTTATCTTTATTCGTGTGCTGCAATGGCAAGTCAAATTTCACTACACCAATTGGTGTATGTGATAATAAATGTCCTTTGTAATACTAAAAATTACTTAGTAAAAGACCAAGGTGGGTAAGAAATGAATATTTGAACATCCCGATCAGCTACATGTTTGAGACTTAAGCAATCATTTATCTTTCCCTCAGCAACAGAACACATGTTGGAACACATTTGCTTCAGCAAATTTTTTCTCCAATGATATTTGGGCAATGATTTTTTCCTTCCTGTTCAAAGCAAATGTCAATTACCCACAAGCTAAAACATGTCGGTTGCAAAGCTGTACTCTTTTGATAAAGTAACCTAATTGGAGAGTATTGTGGCGGTCCCTGGGGGTAGGCCACTCCTTGGATCATCACCCTCGCCGATTGAGTGACAGGGGCGTTGGTCTGCCACGGGGTTTCCTGACCACCCCTGGGTGTGTGCTGGCAGTTGGTGTGGTGTGCTCTCGCTGTAGGGATTAAAGGACCACTGTTAAAACCTACCTAGCATCCTGACCTCGCCTAGGCCGCTACAGTATCAGCATTTTAAAAGTATTAAGCATTGATACACGTGGATATGCAGGGAATGGAGGAGCATGGATCATGTGCAAGCAGATGAGATTACTTTATTATGGCATCATGTTTGGGACAGGCTTGTTCCTGCGCTGTACCTTTCTGTGTTCTATTTCTATATAAACAAGATAATAATTTTGCATGTTCACATAGTGAAAATACATTGAGGATTGGCAACTACATTTATTTTTGACTCAAATAAATAAATCTTGAAAAGTCGAACTGGACATAGAATCAATATCTAATGAAGTGATTGACACAAAAAGCTGGATAACTCAATGAGTCAGGCAGCATATCTGGAGAAAAGGAAAAGGTGACGTTTCAAGTCGAGACCCTCCTTCAGTCTGAACTCTAGACCCGAAATGTCAGGCAGCATCTCCAGAGATGCTGCCTGACCCTCTGAATTACTCCAAATTTTTGTGTCTATCTTCAGTATAAATCAGCGTCTGCAGTTCATTCCTACACATCTTATGAGTTGAGAAGTGTTCTATGTTCTAAAGTTAAATTCCATTCAAAATCTGTCTTAAGACACAACAAAACCCCAATGAGTATCTCTGAAATTGAAAGTACCTATGCTTTTGCTCTAAAAATAAATGTGTAAAGTAATATTCTCACCTCATCTTCTCTGCTGCTTCCGGCAATATTTGAGATTTCCTTTTTTATGAACTTTATAGCATTGCCCATACTTGCTGAGAGTGATCGACACTGATTCAAAAAACTTGAAGAGAAAAACACATAATCAACAAAAATAAATACTTCAATCATTCATTTTCAACCAAGATTATACTGATTGATAAGAATCAATGGATAAACATACATCATCACCTAAATCAGATAGGCATGGCGAGGTCTCAAATGTGCATGATCATGATGAACTGTTCGATTAGCAAACAATTCTGTGGCATAAACACAGCAGGATTTGTAAAGAGACTTTTTGCAAGTCACTTCAACATCATAAATATCAGTGATGATGCGACCTACACTATAATTTGTAGTAATTCTACTATGAGCATGCCCTTCAGTTGCTGCCTTTTATCCTCCATGTTCACTGTGGCTACTGCACTAATGTAAGGATACTTTGGAGCAATTATCTCCCAAAGAATATCTCCCACTATGCTAACTTCCCAAATGCTTACTTCATTAGCAAAAATCCAGGTGTTGTGTCTTCGAACTATGGACTGAAATTCCTCCGATTTCAAAAACATCTTTAAGGTTTTTTTCCCATGTAGTTAATTACCTTTCAGTGATTCCATCTGTTTCAATTTAACTTGCATTCCAATTTCACAAGTTCTATTAAGCTCATTCTTGTGTACGTCCAACAATGCATTAGATGCTTTGACAAATTAAAACAATTCAGTAAGCCAGATCATCACTGGAATAACAAATCTTGCCCCTTCCTTACTTTCTCTTTCTTCCTTCATATTTGCTAGCAAGTACAAGACAAAGTAAAAATTTGCTGCAAAGATTTGACACATCTCATTAGATTTACATTAAAACCAAGCCATTGTAAGCTGTTTGTGGTGTGAAAATGAGAAGCTAGTGCGACTGGGGTGGGGGGGGGGGGGAGATGGAGAAGGAATGTCAGGGCCTGAGGGCTGAGGGAGAGGTGGGGAGGGGAGGGGGCAGTCTGGGTTAACAGAATTGAGAAAATTCAATGTTTAAGCCCAGAGGATGCAGACTCCCCAAGCGGAATATGAGGTGCTGTTCCTCCAACTTGTGGTGTTGCTCACTCTGGCCGTGGAGGAGGCCCAGGACCGAGAGGTCGGATACGGAATGGGAGGGGGAGTTGAAGTGCTGAGCCACCGGGAGGTCGGATTGGTTATTGCGGACCGAGCAGAGGTGTTCGGCGAAACGATCGTCCAGCCTCCGCTTGGTCTCACCGATGTAGATCAGCTGGCATCTGGAGCAACGGATGCAGCAGATGAGGTTGGAGGAGGTGCAGGTGAACCTCTGTCGGACTTGGAATGACTGCTTGGGTCCCTGAAAGGAGTGGATGGGGGAGGTGAAGGGACAAGTGTAGCATCTCTTGCGGTTGCAAGGGAAAGTGCCCGGGGAAGGAGTGGAGCGGGAGGGAAGGGAAGAATTGACAAGGGAGTTGCGGAGGGAGCGGTCTTTGCGGAAGGCAGACAGGGGGGGAGATGGGAAGATGTGGCGAGTGGAGGGGTCACGTTGGAAGTGGCGAAACTGGCGGTGGACTATCTGTTGTATGCGCTGGCTGGTGGGGTGAAAGGTGAGGACCAGGGGGACTCGGCCCTTGTTGTGAGTGGGGGAATGGGGAGAGAGGGCAGTGTTGCGGGGTATGGAGGAGACCCTGGTGCGAGCCTCATCTATAGTGGGGGAGGGGAAACCCCGTTCTCTGAAGAACGAGGACATTTCTGATGACCTGGTCTATTAAGACATTTCTGATGACCTGATCGTATTAGCACGTAAGCCCCTCTCCTCCCCCTCCCCCCTTCAGGCTCCAATATTCACAACTCTTGAATGCTTTTGGCTCACACCTTCTGTTTTTTAATCTCTGGCCTTTGTCCAACCATCTACGAATCAAAAAGCCCACTCCATGCATTCCTGTGTTCACCTATTACCTACTATGCTTTGTCCAGCCTCTCCTCTCTTGCAGCTTTCTTCCCCTTCCACATTAGTCTATAGAAGGGTCCCGATTTGAAACGTCATCTATCCATGTTCTCCAGGAATGCTGCCTGACCCACTAAGTTACTCCAGCAATTTGTGTCTGTCTTTTTTACAAAGCAGCGCCTGCAGTTCCTTGTTTCTACTATTCATGAGTGCAACTAATTCACCCCTCCAATTCCCCTTCTATTTACATTCCTTCTTCTAGCATCACAATTCACAACTCTTCAATCCTTTTGTATCACACCTTTTCTTCATCTCTCGCCTTTGTCCAACCATCTCCCTATCAAAAACACGCCCTCACCTCTATCCACCTATTTCTTGCCAGGATTTGTCCAGCCCCCTCCTCTCTTCCAGTTTTCTTACCCTCACCCTCCACCACAGTCAGTCTGAAGAAGGATCCCAAACAGAAACATCATGTATTTGTGTTTTCCAAAGATGCTGCTTGACCCACTGAGTAACCCAACACTCTGTCTCTATTAGTGAGTGTTCAATAAAGAAATACCTGATGTATGGTTTGAGTTTATTGACCAAATCTCTTGACAGCTCTTCATTGGGTGGAGTTGAGTAATCATGGATAACCTGCAGAGAGGCAGCAAAAGCTAGTCACTAATTGTATTTGAAAAATAACACCAAATACAAGAAAAACACAATTAGCCATCTTGTTTTATCAAAATAATGCAGATCCTCCCCCCCCCCCCCTCATTTTGTTTGTTCTAGATATGCAGAATTTGATAATACATTAATCTAAACTCAAAGTGTTTAGCTCCGCTCTGGTACTGCTCACAGATGAAATGTTTGTAGAACGTTGGATAGAACAAAAATGCCACAGCAAATAGCTGCATATTTTGAAAGTTACACACTGGTGGATCTCATGCCTTCAGCAAATGATAAGCACAGGGCCATAGCAATAAAATACATTCAAATACTGTGTGGATATAGTCAATGCTTTTTCTAATTTTTACCCCAAATAAAAACCCAATAAGGTTACACATCAATAATTTTGTTCTCTTCTATAATTTAATCTCCCTGTGTACTACTATAATAGTTTATTTTTAAACTGCAGATGCTGGAAATCGGAAACCAAAACTTGCATTGCATTGCATTGGCTTGCATTGGCTTTCATAGCAAAAGGATTTGAGTATAGGAGCAGGGAGGTTCTACTTCAGTTGTATAGGGTCTTGATGAGGCCACACCTGGAGTATTGCGTACAGTTCTGGTCTCCAAATCTGAGGAAGGACATTATTGCCATAGAGGGAGTGCAGCGAAGGTTCACCAGACTGATTCCTGGGATGTCAGGACTGTCTTATGAACAAAGACTGCATAGACTCGGTTTATACTCTCTAGAATTTAGGAGATTGAGAGGGGATCTTATAGAAACTTACAAGATTCTTAAGGGGTTGACAGGCTAGATGCAGGAAGATTGTTCCCGATGTTGGGGAGGTCCAGGACAAGGGGTCACAGCTTAAGGATAAGGGGGAAATCCTTTAGGACCGAGATGAGAAGGAATTTTTTCACACAGAGAGTGGTGGGTCTCTGGAACTCTCTGCCACAGAGGGGTAGTTGAGGCCAGTTCATTGGCTATATTTAAGAGGGAGCTAGATGTGGCCCTTGTGGCTAAGGGGATCAGAGGGTATGGAGAGAAGGCAGGTACGGGATACTGAGTTGGATGATCAGCCATGATCATATTGAATGGCGGTGCAGGCTCGAAGGGCCGAATGGCCTACTCCTGCACCTAATTTCTATGTTTCTAAAACAGAAAATGATGGAATAATTAATCAGTCAATCAGCATTCATGGACGAGAAAAATCAAATCTACATATCATTTTTAATAATGTCTTCAACCTGGGAAATTAATACAATTAGTTGTATTTACATATTGGAAAGGTTGGGGGTGTGATAAATAGCATACAGGAGGAGGCCAGGATTGTCATGGTAATATGCTGTTTGTGAAGCATCTGGCTAACTTAGTGAAATTTTAAAAAAAGAGAGAGAAAAAAGGGCTTATAAAAAGCAAGACAGAGCTGTTATAGAGAATTGAATCCAAAACAAGAATATTAAAAAAGCTTAACAGATGGGATAGTGGAGAGAGACAAAATGAGTTAATATACCAGTTGGATAACTTGACCAGTTCTGACATGCTGGGTCTGTGAAATTATTGAATTCCATATCAAATCCCGAGGGCTGAAAAAATGAGTTGCGGTTCCACGAGCTTGCATTGGCTTTGTTGGAGTAACAGTGGAGGCCAAAGACGGAAGAGATTTGAGTTGGAGCGGGATGGAGAATTAAAGTGACAGCCAACTTAAAATGTCTGTGTTGTCCCTGAGGATTGAATGCAGGTGCTTCCCCCCCCCCCCCCAATCTGCTCTTAGTTTCTACAGTGTAGAGGAGGACTGTAGCACTAATTGTAATAAAGTAAATTGGAAGTGCGTGAATCACTCCTCTTATCCATCACTCCTCTACCCTCCCTGCAACACAAAACTAAATTTTTTGCACTCGACCAGTTCAGGTGAATAGTGTTTGACCAAAAGCAACAAAAGCGTTTCACTGTACCTCGGTGCATGTGACAATAAACTAAACTGAACTGAACGGAAACATTAACTCAATTTCTCTTTCCAACCCGTCAAATGCTTCCAGCATTTTCTATTTTTATCCCCTTTGAACTAGTTTGTTCCTTCAGTTTTAATCCTTTGTCATCAAATCTGACAGGATACATAGTTATTTGAAGAAGTGATCTCAATAACACACGGCATTCTGCCAACTTTTATGACTCCTCTGGTTTCCTAGAGCTTTAACTGCCACAAAATATTTTAAAGACTGCATCAAAGCTCATCCATTTCGGGTACACTTCTTCCCAGAGTTTCTAACCTCAGATTTGCCATCCTGTGTAGCTTCGTTTGAGCTGCGTCTCAAAATAAATAAGCAAATCTCTTCTGGTCGATTGAACATTTCAGTTTATTTCAGTTTGAGTGAATAATTCTTTTCCCACATTGGTGGGAGTACTTTTTCCCCTCTTGTCTATTTCCTTAATTTATACAATACACTTCCAATTCCCTCTGTAACTCTCGTAATTTTAACACCTCAGGCTAGTATTGTCTATATCTCAGTAAAATTATAATCCCTCTACACCTCAAAATCTGGGCTGTCATTTTCTTTACTCAAGAGCTGCCCAACCATTTTCCATTCATTACTACCTTATTTAATTTGCCCGAACTCACTCTTACCTTGAAGATCTTTTTTTCACATCAGTCATGTATTCCAAACAATGAGAATTTAAATAGATGTCAAACTATCATTTTGCAGTGTATTTTACTCTGGTTTCGCTTCAGGCCTTCTCTTATGCTACTGTGACGCAGTCTGTACTTAGTATGATATTTCTCCCTCTCTCACATAAACACACTGAAGAAGGGTCTCGACCCGAAACGTCACCTATCTCCTTCGCTCCTTAGATGCTGCTGCACCCGCTGAGTTCCTCCAGCTTTTTGTGTAACCCCCCACACTCTTCCAATATTTCTTGTACTGTACCTTCCACTGAAATTAAGTGACATATTGATATCTAAAACCAAATAGAATATGTCCCAATCATTTCCTCTGCATAACAGAGCTTCCAAAAATATTATCTTTTTAAAATATCTACCAAAGTTTCCCTGCTGCAGTGAACAACTCTCCTTTTCTGGTTTTATTAATATGCTAAATATGACTTTCACCTTTCCGTTTCAAAGAACAACAAACCAATACACCTGGTGTCCTTCTCCTTGGTTTTGTGTCTTTTTAAAACTCCACAAAGTTAATGCTAATATTTTTAACTTTAAGGAAATAAGTGCATGGCACAATCCAAAGAGCATTGGACTTGTAAATCAATGTCTGAGCAAAAATCAATGGAAATGTTGAGGTAAATATTCTGTTAAACTGGCGCAGAAGGAACTCTGCAATACATTTACCAAATTTACCAGAGGAAATCTGGCATTGCAAGAGTTTACCACAGGATGAGAGCAGTTCAGCAGCATACTAGTTCAAGCACAAAAACTTAAACTATCCCATCTCAGAATGTTATGCATGGAGATGAAAAGTAAAAATAGCAGACAAACACAAACTGTACCATACTTTTGGTGGTCTCCTTTCTGTGGGATGCCGAGCCATTATATACCTATTGTATAGCTATTGTAGAAATATTGGAATATCTTCAATGACCCGTTTTCCAGGCCCCCACTCCCTCATCCTTACTTACCATGGATGTCCAGTCACTCTACACATCCAACCCCCAACAGGAAGGTCTTATAGCCCTCCGCTTTTTCCTCAACCGCAGAACCAGCCAATTTCCATCTATTAATACTCCTTTCTGCCTAGCAGAGATGGTCCCTACCCTCAACAACTTCTCCTTCGACTCCTCCCACTTCCTCCAAATCCAAGGCGTAGCTATGGGCACTCGCATGGGCCCCAGCTATGCCTGCCTCTTTGTAGGGTACATCGAACAATTAATGTTCCAGGCGTACACTGGCCCTATCCCCGAACTCTACCTCCGCTACATTGACGACTGCATCGGTGCTGCATCCTGCACCCATGCAGAACTCACTGACTTCATCAACATCACGACTAATTTCCATCCTGCACGCATATTCACTTGCATCATCTCCGACATCTCCCTACCGTTTCTAGATCTCACTGTCTCCATCACAGGGGACAAACTATTCACCAAAATCATCCACAAACCTACTGACTCCCATAGCTATCTAGACTACACTTCTTCCCAACCTGCTTCCTGTAAAGCAAGGGTTCCCAGCCTGGGGTAAATGTGGTTGCCTACCCAGGGGTAAATTTGTTGATTCTGGATTTGTACATATTTTTTCTCATTGACTGACTGTGTTTGGTTCTGGTATACCGGTTCATCATTAGTTGATCATAAATAAGTGAAATAACATTGTTATGTGCTATTAAAGTGGCAGGGGTAAACGGGACGAAAAAAGTTGGGAACCGCTGCTGTGAAGACTCTATCCCCTGCTCCCAATTTCTCCGTCTACACCACGCCTAGGATGAGGTTTTCCATACTAGATAATCAGAGATCTTCATTCTTTAGGAAATGGGGGCCCCCCTCTTCCATTATAGATGAGGCTCTCACTAAAGTCTCTTCGATATCCCGCAACTCTGTTTTTGCTCCCCCTCCCCCCATTTGCAACAAGGACAGAGTCCTCCTTGTCCTCACTTTCTACCCCATCAACTGTCACATACAGCATATAATCCTCCAACACTTTCGCCACCTCCAATGGGATCCTATCACTGGCCACATCTTCCCATCTCCTCCCCATTCTACATTCTAGAAACAGTTCTCTCCATAGCTCCCTGGTCAACCCGTCCATTCCCACCAAAAACCACTCCCTCCCCAGGTACTTTTCTCTTGCAGTCCTTTTACTTCCCCCTCGACTCCATCCAAGGACCCCAACAGTCTTTTCAGGTGAGGCAGAGGTTCACTTGCACCTCCTTCAACCTCATCTACTGTATCCGCTGTTCCAGGTTTCAACTTATCTACATCGGTGAGACCAAGTACAGGCTCGGCGATCATTTCGCTAAACACCTCCGTTCAGTCCGCCTTAACCTACCTTATTGCCCAGTTGCTCAGCACTTTAACTCCCCCTCCCATTCCCTATCTGACCTTCCTGTGCTGGCCTCCTCCAGTGTCAGAGTGCAGCTTAGCGCAAATTGGAGGAAAAGCACCTCATATTTCACTTGAGTAGATTACACCCCAGCGGTATGAAAATTGACTTCTCTAATAGCCCTTTAAATAGCTTTAAATAGCCCTTGTTTTCCCTTCTCAGTTCTCCCACCACTCATTATCTCCGACTACGTTCTATATCTGTCCCACCCACTCCCCTGACAGTCTGAAGGTCTCCACCCAAAACGTCACCCATTCCTTCTCTCCAGATCTGCTGCCTGTCCCACTGAGTTACTCCAGCATTTTGTATCTATCATTGTATTCCATACCTGCTTAAAAGCATGTAGCAATGCTATACACCGTGCATTCGATCCTGTGATAATGCCTTGTGAGTATTGCAGTCCTAAACGCACAACAGCAGGATGCACAGTTGAAAGCGTGCTACAAAGGATCAAAGAAACAATTAGGTGCATAAGTTTATTATGTATATGAATTAGCAATGTTACAAAATTTTGAAATTTAAAAAATCAAGTCTGCAATTTATCCCATCAGGTAAAGCATAAAAAGAAGTTTAATTTGACACCTAATTCACTTTCATATCTTCGGTATTAAAAAAGTTATGGCCATTTTCATACTCGGAAATTAGCATCTTGTTCCCCATTGCCTTTCCATTGACTTAACTCAAAAGCTGTGATCTACAACAGTCAAAAGCCCATAACTTTCTTAAAAATTAAGAGAACTCAATGAAATTTTCAGTTATTATAGATTGGAGCATTCTGAAACAAATATGAAACAATCTTACTTGGATGACCTGAAATTAAAGCATATAATTAGTTAGTTATCTAATTGTAGCTAATTACAAAATTCAATTACTAGATCTAAACATCTATCCATTTCTTAAGAAAAGATAAACTTTTTTAAATTGCCTAAGTGTCCAAATAACATTGACACAATAATCCACAATATAACATGATTTTTAAATGTCATTTTCATGATTTTATAGGCCAAATGGAAGGAATTTAGTGTTTAATGCCTGTAAATTAATGGCCATTTAAATCAACCAGCGAGTGGGTTTTAGTGGAATGCGGTGGATTGGAATGTTGCGGTTTGCGGTGAAGTCGGTATGAAAAATACTGTTGGTTCATACATTTTTTTTGTCCCCTTTTCGCAACATGAAAATGTGATTAAAGGCTTCCTAAAAAACAAGTTTTTATGTAAAAATAAACAGTGCACTTTATTTTCTCCCCTCCATTAGGTCCGTTCTGCTGTCGGCGTTCAAAGCTTTAGAAAATAATTTATAAACTAAATTTATAAATAATCTAGCATAGTTTAAAAATAGCTTCATGAATGAAATGTCGGAGCAATTTCTCTTTAGCGACTAAGTGGCCCGACATGGATCGATTTGAACTGTCTATGGAAAAACGGCATTTTAAACCTGCCCCCCTCTGAAAGGCACCAAAGTTACGCACACGGGGAGCAGCAGAACTGCAGCGCCGCTAAAGGTAGGTATTGTAACATACCTATATGAATCGCAATATATTAAGGAAATTAGCCAAGAGCCTCAATACTATCAGAAACAGTACATTGGTGTCAGCCAATTGCTAAATTGTTTGCTCATAAACTACTAGATTTAAATTAAAATTTAATAAAACGTTTATGGATTATAAATTAAATTTTGCGGGAGGTGATTAAATAGTCAGATATGTTTAAACTCATAACTAAGCGGCTGTATGGATTTCAAACAGTATTGAGAGTTAATTACTAGAGATAGATCTTGTTTAATAGCAAATAAATCAGCAAATCTGTTCAATAGTGAACATACAAACAACCATCACATTATCAGATGAGCTAAGTACCAACCCATTCAGATGAAGTAATAAAATATAGTTAATTTACAAATCTACTACTGTCATTATAAACTATATCCTAACAGAAATCCTCAAGACTATTCTTTTTTAAGTTCTTTCATGAACCTTCAAGAACCTGCTAGATCGGTATAGTGATAGATAAACCTGCCACCTTTTCCACGTGTACCAAGTTATAGACAATAGACAATAGGTGCAGGAGTAGGCCATTCAATGTGATCATGGCTGATCATCCCCAATCAGTACCCCGTTCTTGCCTTCTCCCCATATCTTTAAGAGTCCTATCTAGCTCTCTCTTGAAAGTATCCAGAGAACCGGCCTCAACCGCAAACAAAACTGGAAAGGACCAATACAGGACTGTATTGTCAGCGGATATTCCTGTGCTTACATCTCCAAATAATATGTTAAATGATTCATAAAAATATAACTTTTCAAATGGAAAAATAATCTTAGAAAATAATTACTTATTATAATTACTATTATTATAAACTCCTAGACCAAGTGGGACTCGTTGGGTCCCGTCCCCTCAACGCGTGGTTGCGGGGGGCGGCCTGCGGCATCAAACACACTAACACCCACACCCCTCCCCCCCAATGATATTATATTAATATTATTCATTCACACCTTTTCCCCCATCCCCCGCCCTGTCCACTCACACATAGCCCCCAACTGCGCAGGTGCGGCTAAAGAGGGAGGGGGTTAGAGAGGGAGGGGATAGAGAGGAAGGTGGAGGTGTAGATAGGTAGAGTGGGAGGGGGTTAGAGAGGGAGGGCGTAGAGAGGGAGGGGGTAGAGAGGGAGGGGGTAGAGAGGGAGGGGGTAGAGAGGGAGGGGGTAGAGAGGGAGGGGGAGGGGATTGAGAGGGAGGGGAGAGGGTAGAGGGGGGGGAGGGTTGCAGACGGAGGTGGAGGGGGTAGAGAGGGAGGAGGTACAGATGGAGGGGGAGGGGGTAGAGAGGGAGGATAGAGGGAGATGGAGAGGGGCAGAGAGGGATGGGGGTAGAGACCTGGAGGCAGAGAGAGAGAGGGCAGAGAGAGAGAGAGAGAGGGCAGAGAGAGAGAGAGCGAGAGAGGGGGTAGAGAGAGAGGGGGTAGAGGGAGGGGGAGGGGCTAGAGAGGGAGGAGCTAGTGAGGGAGCAGGGCTCGAAATTAGCGGTTGCCCGGGTGCCAATGACCACCCAAAGTGCCGCCGGGCAACCTAAACGCCGACTCATTTCGCCCGGCTTGGCAAGCAAATACTGGTTTATACCGATAGGCACAAAAAATTGGAGTAACTCCGCGGGTCAGGCAGCATCTCTGGAGAATAGGAGCATGATGTCTCGTGTCGACGGCGGCGGCTGTATTCCTCTAGTATCTTTGGTTGCGGGGCATAGATACTAGGTGCGTGGTGACGAAGGGTCGGAGCGAATGACGGGTCCTCCTTCCACCTCCTCCTCCCGCACCCCGCCCGGCGGAAGGAGACCTCCCTCTCCCTCCCTCGCGTGAGAGGGGTTGTTTTGAAAGCGCAGTTGGTGGATTTGCAGCAGTAGCTTTTGATTTGCAGGCAGCGGCCGCTGTCGCCCTGATAACGGCCGCTGCCTGCAAACCCGTTAGCAGCGCTTTCAAAACAACCCCTCTCGCACGCCAAGGCAGGGAGGAGGGAGGGAGGGGGAGAGAGAGAGAGAGGGGGGGGAGGTGGAGGCCTCCTTCCGCCATCTGAAGCAGCTGCACTAAAGATCCTATAGCGATAGGATCTTTGAGCTGCACCGCTCGGCCCCGCACCTTCCTGTCGGTTGTAGGAGGAGGGGAGGCGATGGCGACGAGTCTCTACCCTCATTCATCCTGTAGTGATCGCCCATTCATCCTGCACAGACCCTCCCATCCACACTGTCCTGACCCCCCCCCCCATTCATCCTGTACTGATCCCCCCCCCATTCATCCTGTACTGATCCCCCCCCCCCCATTCATCCTGTGCTGATCCCCCCCCCAATCCATCCTGTACTGATCCCCTGTCTGGAGAAAGGTCTCGACCCGAAACGTTGCCTATTTCCTTAGCTCCATAGATGCTGACTCACCTGCTGAATTTCTCCAGCATTTTTGTCTACCCCCATTCATCCTGTACTGAACCCCCCATTCATCCTGTACTGATCCCCCCCGCCCATCCATCCAGTACTGATCCCCCATTCAACACCACTGACATCTCCCGTGCTCTCCCCTCACAATTGTACATACTCCAACCAACACGTACTAATTCACCTGCCTCAATCCATCCATTCCGCATCAATTGCCTTCTCAACCCCCCCCCCCCCCCACCCCCCGCCATCTATCCACCCCGCGCTTATTCACACATCCCTGACCCTATTGTGATTCATGGTCTTCACAGCGAACATTGACTATGTTTGATAATGGAATGCAATCAAATGAGTTTTAATTCCCAATGTTATTATTTGTTTTGACACCTTTAAACATATTACCAAAAGAACATTTGCTGCAGTTATGTCCTTTGGCCATCTCTTGTCAGTTAGTGTAATGTTTAACCTGTCAGATGGGTATCGTTGGTTTTATCATAATTATCAGCTATTATCATAAAATGTCTTTAGAAATTTCCTTGCAACCTGTATATTTTGTTATGGATAAATGATGTGGGAAGCCAGAGTGTTTCTGTGCCAATAGCAATAACGACCCATGCTATGGCCATGTCATGGTAATTTTCGGTCCTTCACAGAAAACATGCTTCCATCAATCTGTAGTGTGCATGGTCCAGGATATATTGACACAGGTTGATCATTTGCTGAATAATCCAACCACATTTTTGTTTGGAAGTGGAAAGAACTAATAGAAATTGCATTCATTGCAATGTGTAAAAAGAGTTGAGATATTGTATTATAGTTTTGCTGCATGTCATTGTGGTATATATCATGTCTTGATTGGTGAATATGTTTAGTTTGTGAGTTATTTGAAGCAGAAATAATATGTGTATGTAGACAAAAGTGCTGGAGAAACTCAGCGGATGCGGCAGCATCTATGGAGCGAAGGAAATAGGCAACATTTCGGGCCGAAACCCTTCTTCAGACTGATGGGTTTCGGCCTGAAACGTTGCCTATTTCCTTCGCTCCATAGATGCTGCTGCACCCGCTGAGTTTCTCCAGCACTTTTTGTCTACCTGCGATTTTCCAGCATGTGCAGTTCCTTTTTTAACATAATATGTGAATGCTTCATTGAGCATAATTCTGACAGTTAACTACGCACTTCGTCCGAGCACATTATCGCACGTGTCATGCAAACCGTCTTAAATGACCACCTAAACTGTCATTTGGCAACCTAAAAAGCTGTCACGGTTGCCTGGCTGGCAACAGGGAAAAAAAGTTAAGCAAGAGCCCTGGGGAGGGGGAGGGGGAGGGGGTGTGGGTAGAGGGAGGGGGAGGGGGAGAGAGGGAGGGGGAGGGGGAGAGAGGGAGGGGTAAAGAGGGAGGGTAGAGGGAGATGGAGAGGGGCAGAGATGGATGGGAGTAGTGACCTTGAGGGAGAGAGAGGGCAGATAGAGAGGGCAGAGAGAGAGAGTGAGGGCAGAGAGAGAGAGAGAGAGAGAGAGAGAGGGCAGAGAGAGAGAGTGGGCAGAGAGAGGGAGATTGACAGCAGAGAGGGAGATAGAGCAGAAAGGGAGAGTGGCAGGCAGAGAGAGTGAGAGGACTTCGAAGGAGGGGCCTTTCCACTTGATGTACAGGTCCTTGTCATGATCCTCCAGGAAGGTGAGTTTCTCCTTCTGGGTGTAGTTGGCCACTGCCAGCACATTACCGAGCGAGACGCTTTTAAACCCCACCGTCTGACAGATATCGTCGTAGTTGGGGATATTGATGCCGGATGGGATGCCGCTGCCAGCAAAGGTGAGCACGTCGAGGAAGGTGAAGTCAGGCTTGAGTGTGGTATTGAAGGAGGTGAGCACGTCGAGGGAGGTGAAGTCAGGCTTGAGTGTGGTATTGAAGGAGGTGAGCACGTTGAGGGAGGTGAAGTCAGGCTTGAGTGTGGTATTGAAGGAGGTGAGCACGTCGAGGGAGGTGAAGTCGGGCTTGAGGAATTGGTCCTTGTCAAAGGGCTGGGGCCAGGGTAGCTGGAGCAGCAGCCGCTCAGCAGAGACCACCAGCCGGGTGAACTTGGCACTCAAGTCCTTGTTCACCACCGCCACAAACCCTTCAAACGCCCCTCTGGAGCCATAGGGGTCACGGTAACTTTCAATGAAGCCTATGTAACTCTCCACGATGGGCCCCTCATCCCGAATACAGTGCTTGGAGCCCTCCTTGTGTGAGCGGAATCGAGCGTGCGCGGCCGAACAGGTCCCAGCGGGGCCGAGCAGGTTGGAGTACTGGGGGCGGAGGGAGAGGGAGAGGGAGGTGAGGAGGGTAGAGAGGGAGAGGGGCAGAAAGGGAGGGGGTTAGAGAGGGGTAGAGTCGGGGGAGGGAGGGTAAAGATGGAGAGGACGAGGGATCCCAGCTAGACCGAGCGAGTTGGAATGCTGGAGTGCCCCTCACGCCTGGAGCGTTTGTATGTATTGTGACGTTAGTCGGCATTTTATTCTTCAAAGATAGAACGTTAAAAACGTTAAGATTTTGAAGCTGTTTTTAAAAGGTTAATAACTTGTTAAGTATACGTGGAAATGTGACGGGAAGATATGTATCCGGTCGGGGGAGAAAATGAGAGTAGTATGTGTGAAAATGGGAAGGCGGTGGCCAATTTGGAAGAAGATACAAATTAAGGAGATTAAAAGAAAGCTCACACAGACATTTAGATGTTGAGAACAAAGGGAAGAGTTTTAGTATAATAGAGATAGATGATCCCCAAAAAGGACATTTCTAGTGGATAGAAATAGCTACCATAATACATCAGTAAATTCATCATGGTTAAAACTTAATTGAAGTAATTTCTAATACCATACTCAGCCATACAACCAATATATTAAAACAAATCTTACGTTAGTTGTTGGGTTAGTGGCATTTTGCGGCTGTATTGGTGCAAGTGTAAAAACAGACCAACTTTATTTCCATAATCTTGTCTCTGTGGAATCTGCAAATAAATGGAAGAAATCCTTTTATATCCATTTATAAAGTCAACATATTTGTGATAATATTTGTGCTAATCAAATCACCACCAAAGAACATTGAACAGGATATCACAGGAAACTCCCCTGGACTTTCTAATAGTGCTCACTGAACTTTTATTTCTACCTCAGAGAGCAGATTGTGCATTTGTTTACCATTTGTTTTGGGAAAAATCACATTCTTTCAGATGCTGCACTTCATCAGATCATAAGTGATAGGTATAGAATTAGGCCATTCAACCCATCAAGTCTACTCTGCCATCCAATCATGGCTGATCTATCTCTCCCTCCTAACCCCATTCTCCTACCTTCTCCCTATAACCTCTTCCACCCATACTAATCAAGAATCTATCTACAGTACATTCAGAAAGTATTCAGACCCCTTCACTTTTTCCACATTTTGTTATGTTGCAGCCTTATTTAAAAATGGATATTTTTAAAAATCATCATCTATACACAATACGCCAGAATGAAGAAGCAAAAGCATGTGTCTAGAAATTTTTGCAAAGTAATCACAAAGAAATAACTGAAATATCACATTTACATAAGTATTCAGACCCTTGGCTATGACAGTCCTAATTGAGCTTAGGTTCATCCTGTTTCCACTGATTATCCTTGAGATGTTTCAACACCTTGATTGGAATCCACTAGTGGTAAATTAAATTGATTGTACATGATTTGGAAAGGCACACACCTGTCTATATAAGGTCCCACAGTTGACAGTGCATGTCAGAGCAAAAACCAAGCCATGAAGACAAAGGAATTGTCCGTAGACCTCTGTGACAGGATTGTATCGAGACACAGATCTGGGGAAGAGTATAAAACAATGTCTGCAGCATTGCAGGTCCCGAAGAGCACAGTGGCCTCTGTCATTCATAAATGGAAGAACTTTGGAAAAAAAAGGATTCTTCATATAGCTGGCTCCCCGGAGAAAATGAGCATTCGGGGGAGAAGAGCCTTGGTCAGGGAGGTGACCAAGAACCCAATGGTCACTCTGACAGAACTCCAGAGTTCCTCTGTGGACGTGTGGAGATGGGAGAACCTCCCAGAAGGATACCTATATCTGCAGCTTCTTCACCAATCAGGCCTTTATGGTACAGTGGTCAGTCGGAAGAAACTCCTCAGTAAAAGGCACATGACAGCCTGCTTGGAGATTGCCAAAAGGCATCTAATGGACTCTCAGACCATGAGAAACAAGATTCTCTGGTCTGATGAACTCCAGATTCAACTCTTTGGCCTGAATGCCAAGCGTCACGTCTGGAGGAAACCAGGCACTGCTCAAAGCCGCGAAGCATGGTCGTGACAGCATCATGCTGTGGGGATGTTTTTCAGCAGCAGGAATTGGGAGACCAGTCAGAATTGAGGGAAAGATGAACGGAGCAAAGTACAGAGAGATCCATGATGAAAACCTGCTCCAGAGCGTTCTGGACCTCAGACTGGGGCGGAGGTTCACTTTCTAACAGGACAACGACCCTAAGCACACAGCCAAGACAACGCAGGAGTGGCTTCGTGACAAGTCTGTGAATGTCCTTGAGTGGCCCAGCCGGAGCCCGGACTTGAACCTGATCGAACATCTCTGGAGGAACCTGAAAATTGCTGGGCATGGATGCTTCCCATCCAACCTGACAGAGCTTGAAAGAATCTGCAGAAAAGCATGGGAGAAATTACCCAAATATAGGTGTGCCAAGGTTGTAGCATCATACCCAAGAAGTCTTGAGGCTGTAATCGCTGCCAAAGGTGCCTCAACAAAGTACTGAGTAAAGGGTCTGAATACTTATGTAAACGTGATATTTCAGTTATTGCTTTTTAATTACTTTGCAAACATTTCTAAACACCTGTTTTTGCTTTTTTTATCATGGGGTATTGTGTGTAGATTGATGATTAAAATAAATAATTTAATCCATTTAAGAATAAGGTTGTAACGTAACAAAATGTGGAAAAGGGGTCTGAATAGTTTCTGAATGCACTGTATCTCTGCCTTCAATATATCCACTGACTTTGCTTTCACTGCTTTCTGTGCTAATGAATTCCAGATTCACCACTCTCTGACTAAAGAAATTCCTCCTCATCTCCTTCCTAAAGGAACGACCTTTAATTCTGCGGCTATGATCTCTAGACCTAGACTATCCCACAAGTGGAAACATCCTGCCCACATCCACTCTATCCAAGCCTTTCACTATTCTGTTATGTTTCAATGAGATCCTCCCTCATTCTTCTAAACTCCAGCAAATATAGGCCCAGTGCCATCAAATGCTTATCATATGTCAAGCTTATTACTTGTGTTCAAACCAAAGATTTTTGTAGCCAAACGTTGAGGGTGGGACTTGAATCTACAACCACTAGCTCAAAGGCAAGTATGCCCCAAAATGTTCTATGATTGACCTCTAATTTCAAACTACTTACATGGAACACCAAACTCTTGTGGACTTTTTGTTCCTAAATTCCTGAAAATTACATAAGTATTCCATAATATGGCTATCTTCCTAATAAAATCTGAGAAAATAAGATCATAACACAGATAACTGGACAAAAATCATTGTCTTTTTGCAGCACTAAACCA
This sequence comes from Raja brachyura, assembly GCA_963514005.1. The sequence goes on along the minus strand of OY740785.1, from coordinate 34,216,220 downwards.
TTGTAGAGCTATTAAGAAATACTCCAAGTAATGATCCAACAGATTTATTAGCATATAGTAAAGTTACACAGCAAGTTGTCACCTCTGTGACTTCATCCCGACTTACCGGTAGTGTCTAGAAGCGTTAGTAATACCTGGTGACAGTATGGTAAAACCCGGACTGCATTATAGATCCGAGTGGTGTGTTAGTATTAGGTAAGATAGATCTACAACCATTGAAACATTTCAATATATATTTGGTGGGGATGGGGTAGAAGTTGGAGAGGGAAACATGAATTGAATTAGCTATGCCCCAGCTATACCTGAGAATATTGCACATGAAAACATGAATTGTATTCTCTTTGATTAGAGAGAGTCTAAAGCAACTAGTTCTGCAAGGTTAGGGAAATATTTTACTGAGTAAATCAATTATTTTCTGATCAATTTTCATCAGTCAAATAAGTAAAAAGGGCAACAAGTAGTGAAAACAAAATAAAATCACTGCATATTACATCATTGTTGTAAATATTATTAAGTAATCAAAGAAACACCTATTTTTGAATATTGTTTCCATCCTCGACACTTTCCCTCACACCTAAAATCAGCAAAAGGATTCCCTTGCCCACCTTTCTGCTGACCTACAATGAAACACTATTTCCAGCATGAGCTGTATGATGCCATAACTAAAGACATCTTCCTTTCTCCCTTCTGGTTTTCTGAAGGTACAGTTTCCCCTTCAACATACTAGCTGGCTCCTGATGATCATATTTCCTTCCATTCCCTTGTTGCTACAAGTCCACCCAAACTCACGCTTACACAATATATGTGGTCTCCCCATTTTAAATTAAAGGGTTGAAAACCTGATGAAATCATGTCAGTAGTCTTCATCATCTGGGTATCTTTCTTTTGATATTTAATAACCGAAAGGACAGTTGTATAAAAGGAACACTGGATTAAAACAAAATATTTAAAAGATACCTGTTGCCGTCCCAATTGTCTGGCCACCTTTTTACAAACCGCAGGGTCATCTGCCTGAACGTAATCTGGGAGTCGTTTCACTACTACATAAAAATAACACAGCTATTTCATTGCTCAGGACAATGACAAACACAATTATATAAAACAGTAAAATATATATTAGGTTTTCAATTTCTTCCTTTAGAACCTCAAAACAAACTCATTGTATTCTCTTGTATCATAATGGCAGAACATAATATAAATCTCAGATCTAAATCAAAAGCCATAAACATTTCATCTTCCACGTTTTATCATGGTCAGTTCAGAACTCTCAGAAGCACATTGGCTTTCAACAACAACTGAAACATGTTTTATAGGAATACAAGGCTGAAATAATATATTGCTTATTGTACAAGGCTTGCACTAATGACCAAAAGAGTTAATGAGGTTAACTACCTCATGTTTTATGATAGTAAAGATATTGACATTCTGGCAGAGAATGTGAAATCGACATCGACAATTGGGAAACCAATGCCAAGGACAGGAAACTCTGGCAAACCATCATCCAAGAAGGAACAGCGACATTCAAAGCCAACAGATGCGCAGAATTAGAAGACAAGAGAAGAAAAGGAAAGAGAGGCAGCAACAACCAAAGCCAGATCTGCCATCTGGAATTACATGTCCAGAATGCTGAAGAACATTCAAAGCCAGGATTGGACTCATAAGCCACCTGGAGATTCCACAAAAACAACGGAACGTAGCCTATCATCCTCGGCCTCGAGGGATAGCCACGATGACGATGATAGTAAAGATATTGACATTCTGACAGAGACCTAATGGACCACAAGGCCTCTTCCTGCAATATATTTTTTTATTTCTACATATAAATAGAGAGCTTTACAGCAGATAAGTACTAATTGGAATGGAACTGCTTAATTCTCAGCAGTATTTAAGTTAAACAAGGCAGAATGGTGACAGTGTAAGCAATGGTAACAAAAAGTTTGCAATGATCACATTTCTACTTTTTTCTCAGTATACTCCAAAATGATTGCACCTGATGTTTTTACCTGGCTGTGGCTCGCTAGGGACAGGCTTTGTCTTCGTTGATGCAGCCTGCTGGCCCTGATCCAATTTTTTAGATTGTTTTGCACGTTCATGTTTTGCTTTTCCAGTCAAACTTTTCTCATTACCAATAGGCGTGTCGCCTGATGCTGCATTTGCTGTTGCATCTGAAAAAAAGATTATGGGGTCAAAACTAATCACAATGTTTTAAATTTAGTTTTAGCTATTAACTTCTTACATTTTCCAACAAAGTGAAAAAATATGACATCTGAATATTGATTAACCTTCACTTCCACAAGTATTTCGTGAAATGTTTTTCAGATGATGTGATCAATGGACATCCTTTCAATTCTTCTCAAACAAACCTAATAAGCATCACTGGACAATAATGTAAATAAAAGGGAACAAACATATATAAAGTGCTAACTTCACTTGCCACTACAAAATCAAAATTAGGAATGATCCTGAAATTCATCAGAAGGCTCTACCATTTTGCCATGCTATTTCAAAATTCTTCTACTCTTTTAGGCGATGAATAAGTCAACGACTGCTCACCCTCTAAGTCTTTCCAAACTGCCTGCCAAGAAGAAAGAGTCAGTGCACATGACCTGACAAGGTTCACCTGTTTCTTCTCTTTACTCCTGCTAGGAGTAAACATGATAACTAGGCCTCAACGGAGAATACAACATTAAATAATTTGTGCTGAAGTTACAAGTATGGACACAATCTTCCTCTCCAAAACAAATAAATTACTAATCAAAGCAACCTCGACAAAATCTTTTCAACTTTTTGAATTAATTTACCATTGCTACACTACTGAGACAGATAGAATTTTACCATTTTAACAATCAACATATATTTTACCATACTCCTAATTGTAAATATTTTAAATCTACTCACCACCACAAAGCTCTGCACAATACAAATTTAAGCATTGAAGCTGACCAGTGAAAATTTTCTTGGAAGCACAAAGAATTGCAGATCCTAGAATCTTGAGTAAAACACAAAATGCTGGAGTAATTTAGAGGGTCAGAATCTTTCTTTTGGGTCTGAAGAAGAGTTCCGACCTGAGACGTTGCCTATCCATTTCCTCCAGAGATGCTGCCTGACCTGCTTCTTCTTCTTTGGCAGTTCCTTAAGGTTGACTTCCTACCACTCTGGTTCTGAATGACTAAAGAGCTCCATCTAGGATTTTGGACAGAGGCTAGCACATTTGGAAATAAAGTGCGTTGCAGAACTCATGGGTGGATTGTTTCACAGGTTCTGGGCTCCATCTGGCATTTTCATTTGATGTTTGCATATTTCTTCTTGTTGAGCAATAATGGGGCAATGATTCCCATAAAGACTCAAAATAATTGGTACATTTACCTGGCCAAGGTAAGGTTATTTTTCCCTCTATATGACCACAAGGTGCTACTGCTGCATGAGAAGCAAAGATGAATTTCATTATCAATATCTATCACCACTGAAAGGTGGCTCCTGATACAAGAAAACTGATCCATATTTTCTGTGGTCTCCATTGTCATCTGATTATGAGAGACAGGAGTAGCAGGATGCTCTTGGACGTTTGCCTTCTTGATATTTATGAGAAGGTTCATTCCTTCGAATGCCTCAAATTGGATTGTTTTTTCTGGAACGGGTAACTGAATGTGGATGATCAGCCATGATCACAGTGAATGGCGGTGCTGGCACGAAGGGCCGAATGGCCTACTCCTGCACCTATTGTCTATAACATTGAAGGTAGAATATATACAATTCTGAGAGGTAAAGATCGGGTAGACAGTCACCTATTCCTTTTCTCCAGAGATGCTGCCTGACCCGCTGAGTTACTCCAGCATTTTTGTGTTTATTCTGCATCACGTACATGCAGATGAGATCAGTTTAACTTTGCATAATGTTTGGCACAAACATTGTGGGCCAAATAGCCCATTCCTGTGCTGAACTGTTCTATGTTCTAAAGCAAGGAAAAATAGTGCAAAGTATTTGTGAAAAGTGGAGCAATGCAATTGCCTTGTTTGACCTGAATCTATAGAGGGATTGGATATGTGGTGAAGTCCATTGTTTAGTAACAATTTAGTAACTTTGTATGCTATATACAGTGCCCTCCATAATGTTTGGGACAAAGACCCATCATTTCTTTATTTGCCTCTGTACTCCACAATTTGAGATTTGTAATAGGAAAAATCACATGTGGTTAAAGTGCACGTTGTCAGATTTAAATAAAGGCCATTTTTATACATTTTGGTTTCACCATGTAGAAATTACAGCAGTGTTTAGTCCCCCCATTTCAGGGCACCATAATATTTGGGACACAGCAATGTCATTTAAATGAAAGTAGTCATGTTTAGTATTTTGTTGCAGATTAATTGCATGCAATGACTGTCTGAAGTCTGCGATTCATGGACATCACCAGTTGCTGGGTATCTTCTCTGGTGATGCTCTGCCAGGCCTGTATTTCAGCCATCTTTAGCTTATACTTGTTTTGGGGGCTAGCTCCCTCCAGTTTTCTCTTCAGCATATAAAAGGCATGCTCGATTGGGTTCAGATCGGGTGAATTTACAATGTTCTAGCTTTGAAAAACTCCTTTGGTTTTTTAGCAGTATGTTTCGGATCATTGTCATGCTGTAGAATGAGTTTTGAGGCATTTGTTTGAACTGGAGCAGATAAGATGTGTCAATACACTTCAGAATTAATTATGCTACTACCATCAGCAGTTGTATCATCAATGAAGATAAGTGAGCCAGTACCTTCAGCAGCCATACATGCCCAGGCCAAAACACCTCCCCCACCGTGTTTCACAGATGAGGAGGTTTGCTTTGGATCCTGGGCAGTTCCTTCTCTCCTCCATACTTTTCTCTTGCCATCAGTCATATAAGTTAATTTTTGTCTCATCTGTCCACAAGACCTTTTTCCAGAACCGTGGTTGCTTTTTTAAGTACTTCTTGGCAAACTGTACCTGGCCACCCTATTTTTGCAGCTAACTAGTGGTTTTTACATCTTGCAGTATAGCCTCTGTATTTCTGTTCATGAAGTCTTCTGCGGACAGTGGTCATTGACAAATCCACACCTGACTCCTGAAGAGTGTATCTCATCTGTCGAACAGGTGTTTGGGGATTTTTCTTTATTATAGAGATAATTCCTCTGTCATCAGCTGTGGAGGTCTTCCTTGGCCTGCCAGTCCCTTTGTGATTAGTAAGCTCACCAGTGCTCTCTTTCTTCTTAATGATGTTCCAAACAGTTGATTTTGGTAAGCCTATGGTTCGGCTGATGTCTCTAATAGTTTTATTCTTGTTCCTCAGTCTCAAAATGGCTTATTTGACTTTCATTGGCACAACTTTGGTCCTCATCTTGATAAACAGAAATAAAAGTTTCCTAAGGTGATGGAAAGACTGGAGGAAAGACTAAGTGCTGAGCGCTCTCTTATACCTGCATTAAGGAGGCATTTAAACACACCTGAGCAAGTACAAACACCTATGAAGCCATGTGTCCCAAACATTATGGTGCCCTGAAATAGGGACACGATGTATAAACACACCTGTAATTTCTACATGGTGAAACCAAAAGGTATAAAAATACCCTTTAATAAAATCTGACAACGTGTACTTTATCCACATATGACTTTTTTCTATTACAAATCTCAAATTGTGGAGTGCAGAGGCAAATAAATAAATTGTGGGTCTTTGTCCCAAACATTATGGAGGGCACTGTATGTATTTACAGATTTAAACAATTACCCCTAAACAATAAGGAGTTGTTTATTTTTAATGTTTTCTCAGTGGATCATAAGACCATGGAACTCTGTTTCTATTATCCTTTCAGGAAGAGAGACTTGAATATGTTTTACTTTATGGAAGAGGTACACTGACTCTGGATAGGAGGGTGAAGGGTAGATGGAAACATTGTTAGGGAAACAACCAGATCATTCATGATCTTATTGAAAGGAGCTGGACTGAGGGTTCAAGAGGTCTCCATCTAATCCATATCTTTATAATGTGGTGCAGGCATTTAGCACCTCCAAATTTGTCCATGAAAGGTTTTACATTACTATTGAGTAAGATAAAACAAGCTTTTTCCTAATCCTTAACACTGTAAAGCTAACACTGTGTGCAAAAATAAATGATTAGTAGTAAACGTACCTTTCTGTTGTTTTTTTGGGACCTCTGTTGCAAAAAAAGTTCCCACGTCTGCAGTCTTGTTTTCCTTCCTGTTTTTCTTCTGTTGCTTTTTCTCCTTTCTTAATCGTTGTTTTTCTTCTTTGGTCAATTCTTGACTTGACTATGAAGAAAAATTAAAAATAACAACTGTTACATGGCAATAGATTTGTTTGGTCGAAGATTTATCTTGTTCATGTATTTCCTATGGTACACCAAGTATTATTCAAGGCTGAGACTTGGACTCAATTCACTAAACTACCAGAACATAACAAATCAGTAGTGAGCAAACAGAATAACTCAGTTTTATCTTTTATTGAAGGGCAGTGATGAATGGAGAACATTTGAAGAAAAACAGTAATACAAAATCTGCATCTAGTAATCGTGACATATATCACTCAATAAACTTTTAAATTTCATAAACTTTAAGAAATATTGTTTAAGATAAACTGAGCATCCTGGACAATACAGCTCACCCCCTCCATGACACACTGGTAAACTTGAGGAGTACCTTCAGCAACAGATCGGTTCCACCAAGATGGAGGACAGACCACCACAGGAGATCCTTCTTCCCTGTGGCTATCAAACTTTACAACTCCTCCCAGTTCTGTCGTGGGGTAGACTGACTCCCCTTTCCCCCCTCTCCTCCCCATCCCCAATCTTTTCCACTCATCACTTTAATTTCATGTTTCATGTATTTTGTGTTTTTATGAATGTTGGCAGATCAATTTCCCTCCTGGGATAAATAAAGTTCTATCGTATCATATCGTATATCTCTGATATTTTAAAGGTTAATGAATGACACATGATACTTGAGGTGTGTTTGATGCCTGCTAACTTTTGTAAATGTTTCAAATTTTATTAACTGTCAGCACTTTAAAACAGTTGAGTTTTGGCTTATGATGGCATAATGCATTCAGTTGTAAAGTCACACATTTTATGAAGCCATTGTACACACAAGGAACTGCAAATGTAGGTTTACAAAAAAGTACTGGGTGCTGGAGTCACAGGAAAAAGCATGCTGGAGTAACTCAGCAAATCAGACAGCTTCTCTGGAAGATGTGATAAGCAATGTTTTGGCTCGGGACCCTTCTTCCAACTCATTGAAGCCATTGCATTTGGGGGAATACCTGGGACATTTTACAAAGTCCTTGCATCTGTCTTCTTCAACAGTCCCTCCAGACTGAAAATAGTTTACTTCTACACCAGTTTTTGTTGGGTTTTAGGTGAATCATGGGGTTAATGTGGGAACCAGAGACTTTGCCACATATGGGACAAAATAACAAGACAAGGCAGGTTAGCAGGTAAATTGTAAGGTAATAAAAACATTCCATGTAAAGGTTCAGTGTGCTCCCAGTACATGGCAGATTCTCAATGCCGTCTCAAAGTTTCCAATATCTGATCGAAGAATAGTGATCACTTCATTTTTGTCTTAATTGTGTGATTGTTCAATTTTAGACTGCATTTTAGATATGCCCATAATTCGAAACATCCTCTTCATATCCTATCAACAAAACATATACGTTTCATTCAAATCCCCTCTTACTGTTCTAAATTGCAGTGGATACAAGTCAAGGCTGTGCAATCTTTCCCTGGAAAACAATCTGCCTCCCTGGAATATGGATTCCTTAGAGAAATATGTTGCAGCTGAACAAAATACTCAACTTTCACGTAATTATTTTTTGTAGTGTTGTAAAAATCATCACTCTCCACCCACTCTCCAAAAAAGCCACTTTCTTAAAAATGTATTAAAAACTCAAACTCCTGGTGTTTCCAACATTTTTCTATTCTTGTTTCGGATTTCTAGAGTATGCATTTTTTTATTACTCCAATCATTATTCAAACTGATAGTTTTGAAACAAATCATTTGATTTTGCACAGGTTTGTCTGGAAGTTATAGTTCTCAAAGGTTGTCAGAAACGTTTATGGTAGGTTAAGGTAGGCTTACAATGAATGCCAAAAAGGTTTTAAACAAGGTTGGTTAACATAAACATGTAGGCAACAAAAGTTAGTCATTCAATAAGACATTCCAAGCAAAAAATACAATTTCACTGTCTATTCCTTTAAATGAAAACCTCAGTATTTCTGTCTTTTATCTACAGAAACAAGCAGCTCTACATTTCTCCACAGTATTTTCTATTTGCAATGTGACTGCATGGTCACTCAACTTGTAGTCTGGTGGTAATCTCATCACTACTCACAATCCCGCTTAGTTCCATGCCATCTGCAAACATGTCAAAGTTATGTTTGGTCTATTTAGCCAAATTGTTGATCTAGACTGTGAACAGTTGGGTCCCAGGCACCAATCCATGTGATATCCTACTAATCAGAGCTTGTCAATCTGAGGCCCCTATTTCTGATAGCTAACTCCTGATCCGTGCTTGTATATTACATCCAATTCTTGTGCTCCACAACAACCTCCCATGTGGGACCTCATCGATAGCATTGCTAGCACTGAATCTGGAAAATGAGCTCAGCCTAGCAAAGTGAGAACGTCCAGAAAACAACATTCATAACAATCATGGTACTTAGACTAGTTATGGAAAAGGCTGTAAACCTTGGGTAAAAGCAGGACTTGAGCAGGACCCGTTTCCATTTCAGCTTCAATGGGTGAACACAAGGAAATTGGAAGTGGAGTTGGCCACCAGACCTCCTTGAGCATCACAAGCCATTCAATGATGGCCTCAACTATTACAACTCACTACAGTCTCAATTTCCCTATCTTTCAAAAGTTTATCTATCTCCAAACTATTATTGTTATATTGCACTATCATTGCTTGGTTTTCATGTGTACGTATGCGAGTGTGTGTGCATATATGTGTGTATGCCTGTTTATATGTGTATGAGTATGTGTATATATACACACACTGATTTTTTTCTTCTCATTTATTATATAGTTTACAGTGTACTATGTTTACATATTCTGTTGTGCTGCTACAAGTAAGAATTACATTGTTCTATCTGGGACATATGACAATAAAATACTCGTGACTTTTGCCTTAAATACTTCAACATATGTTGCCTCCACAGATTTAGCCCAGGTAAAGATTAACAGGCAAAACTATATGGTGGAAAGGCGACTTAAGTGAAAATGTTTTTCTGCTCTATGACTTGACTCCAACTCCAGTGACAACTTCAAAGACACAAATAAAGAAAGTCTTAAATTATTCAAAAGCATCCAAGATAAAAGAATACAAACTATTAACATTACATTGTACATTCCTGATAAATGAACAAACAAACAACTGTTGAAATAAATCATTTACTGAACCGGAAACATTCCATAGGAGGAAGGAAAAAGACTTTCAGCATGATATCCCCAAAGATACAGCACATTCAGCCATTTACGTTACTTCCATCAGAGGAGTTCCTGTTTGCAGCCATTGACAACTGGTCAAATAAGCAGAAGTTTATGCTGAAAGCTGCCCAAAGATAGAAAGCCGCACATATAGTCTGGTTGAATACTATCAGTTGCAAAAATCTGACATTTACATTACATCTTAAAGATAACAAAGGCCATCCCCAAAAATAAAAATAGAAAATTGATTACAGGCCATGAAATCATAGGCTGAGTTAAGACTGACTGAATAAATACATAGTCTTTTTTTTAAAGTGTAATTTAAAAAGTGGAAAGAAAGATTGAAGATTTAAGGAAATAAGAGCAGAAATAAAGCCATTAGTTGTTGATCTACCATAATGATCTGATGAAGAGAGATAGAGAGCAAATAAATATTTCATTTTACTCTGATCTGGGCATTGCTTGCAGAGCCAGTATTTCTTACACATCCCTAATTATTTTGCCACTAGGGTGTGTTTAGGCCTGAATGTGTACTAGGTTGCAGAGAGTGGAGTAAATATAACATGTAAAAATAAAATGTGAAAAAGTAACCTGCCTCCCAAAAAAAAGATGTGTTTACCGTGTCTCTTCTTTTCCTGCAATTCAGCTCTCCATCCCCCTTCTCCCAGAAGAAAGAAGAATAGTGTGTCCCTGGTCTTCAACTCCCACCTTATCAGCCTCCGCATCTAACACATTCTTCAACAGATCCCATGGACAACACTGTCGGTGCTGAACAATTTCAATTCAAAATGACAGTGTTGTCCATGGGATCTGTTGAAGAATGTGTTAGATGCGGAGGCCAATAAGGTGGGAGTTGAGGACCAGGGACACACTATTCTTCTTTCGTGATGTCAACCTATGCCCTCTAGTATTTGAATTTTCCTTCTTGGAAAAAAGGTTCTTCCTATCAATGCCATTCCTATTGGTATTTTAAATATATGTTTGACCAATTTTTGAATGTGATCCAAATTTGGTGCTGTCAACAAATGTAAACCAAAAGTAAATTGAAAAACAAAAAATATTGAAAAATTATTTTTAAAAAATACAGCCTGCAAGACCCGGCTGGTTGCCCTAGTCCACTTTGGAATCACTTTCCTCTCTTTTTGAACACTGTTGCTGTTCTAAAGAAGAAACTGAACTCAACACAAGACCTTGGTTAATGTCAATTGTAATTAAGTCAATCTGCATGTTCTATCATCTACGATTCCGAAAGTGCCATGTCACATGACTGCTCATTTACACAATAACAGGCTTTGAAGGGATCAGAAGATAACGATGCACAAGAAAAGTCTGCTTTATCTTATCCATCCAGATAGAACCTAACCTAACAACAAAAGCCAACTGGTTTGAAAATAGGTTATTCCACGGTTAAAAATCCCTTTGTTACAAAGCAGTGCCTATGGCAAAATGCACATACGATCTTTGTTTCTGCTACAGTTAAGCATATTGAGTAGGCTCAATTGGAAAACATTTATAAATAATTAGAGAAATGTACACATTTTAACAATTTCTGCATATCCATAAAATCATTATAACATGGAACAAACCATTTACCCCATTGAGGAAATTTTGGGATGATTGTCAAACAGCAAAATAGCTCAAGTGTAATGGGAAATATCTCAGCAACTCCTGCAGGTTCTTGCAAAACTACCTTCAATATACTTCAAATGCACACAATAAAAAAGGGAATACAGCAAAATGAGAAAAAAAAAACTTTATTTGCAAATATTTTTATTAGTTTTCTATATAGAACAGAATTGTTTTACTATGAAAATATGAAAAATGAAATAAAATTTCAAATGGTAATCATATAGATTCAGCACAAAAGTGAGTCTCTATACTTTTCATTTCTATATAAATTGATCATATCGATAAATTTCAAAATCGATAAATATCAAATCGATAAATTTGTATCGAAAAGTCCACACATTTAGTTGAGATTTCTCATGGTTAATGTATTAACATAAAAAATTCTTCTGAATTCAATATTTATCAACATTAAAATGGGAATAATATTGTCATGGCAGCAGATGGAATTTAAACATTTAGTTCCAGTAATTCTGGTCCAACTGCTGAATCACTCGCCAGTGCAAAAGCTACGTTAAGTTTTACACCTACCTTTTGTTGCAGGAATTTCTTACACTCTCCATCTAAAATACACAAATGCATAGAAAATGTTTATTAGTATGTGGCACCACACACACATCTTGTGCACAAAACACAGGCTATTTTAAAAAGACCTTATAAGTGTAAGGTTTTCCGACTTATTTTGAGAATTCTTAAAAATCAAACTAAACCTATCACATTCATTTATAACCCTACTCCCCTGCCTTCTCCCAGTAACCTTTGATGCCTTTACTAATCAAGAACCTCTCAATCTCCGCTTTAAAACTTTGACCACCTGGGAGATGGCCAGCCCTGCCGGCAGTCCGTTCGTTTTTTCAACTTTTGTTATTTTTAGCGTATGTTAAGAGTATGTTTTAATGTACTTTGGTTTGTTTTATGTGGGGGGAGGGGGGGGGAAATCGGGGGAAACTTTTTTTCAAGTTCTTACCTTCCCGGCGATGTGATTGTTTTTCGGATCACATTCTCCGGGCTCTGCGGCCTACCATCGCTGGAGCCGGGAGCCGCCCCGGACTGTCATGAGCCCCACCGCAGGGTGCGGACTTAACATCGGAGCGGATCCCTTGCCTGGGATCGCTCCCACCATGGCCTGCGGACTTAACATCGGAGCGGATCCCTTGCCTGGGATCGCTCCCACCATGGCCTGCGGACTTAACATCGGAGCGGATCCCTTGCCTGGGATCGCTCCCACCGTGGCCTGCGGACTTACCATCAAGGGCTAGCAGTCTCGGGAGAGGCTAGTTGGGAGCTCCAATGCCGCAGGAGGTTCAACCAGTCCCGACGCGAGGTTCGATCGCCCGGCGCGGGGCGATCAAACCTCGATAACCCCCCGATGCAGGAGCTGAATGCCTCGATGCGGAGGGCCCGAACGCCGCCGACTACGGGAGTCAAGACCGTCCCGTCAACGGGGGACTAGAGGCCCCCGACCAAGGAAGAACAAAAGGAAAGCCTTGAACTTTATTTCGCCTTCCATCACAGTGAGGAATGTGTAGGAGTCACTGTGGTGGATGTTCATATTAAAATGTGTTTTTGAGTTTTAATTGTATGACTGACCTGGCCAGTGAAATTACTCGTATGTTGCAAAACATACTTGGTGAATAAAATCTGATTCTGATTCTAAAAATACCCAATAAATATTGCATTCGCAGCTGTCTCTGACAATGAATTCCACAGATTCACCACCCTCTGGCTAAAGAAACCCCTCCTCATCTCTATTCCAAAGGTATATCCATAAGGCATAGGAGCAGAATTATGTCATCAAGTCAACTCCACCATGCAATTAACTGATCCATTTTTCACTCTCAACCCCATTCTCCTGCCTTCTCCCCATAATCTTTTACACCCTTACTAATCAAGAATCTATCAATCTCCGCATTAAAAAATGTATTGGCCTCCACAGCCGTCTTTGTCAATGAATTCCAACTATCCCAATCATTCTTGTAAACCTCCTCTGGAACCTCTCCAACACCAGCACATTCTTCCTCCATATGTGGCCCAAAACTGCTCACAATATTCCAAGCGTGGCCTGATCAGCACCTTAGAAAGCCTCAGCATTACATCCTTGGTTTTATATTCTCGTCCTCGAGAAATGAATGCTAACTTTGCACGCCTTCCTTGCTACTGACTCAACCTGCAAATTAACCTTTTGGGAATCCTGCCACAGAACACCCAAGTCCCTTTGCACATCCGATTTTTGAATCCTCTCTCCATTTACAGTTGAGTGAGTATAAGAGCAAAGAGGTCCTTCTGCAGTTGTACAGGGCCCTACTCAGACCACACCTGGAGTATTGTGTGCAGTTATGCTCTTCAAATTTGAGAAAGGACATTCTTGCTTTTGAGGGAGTGGAGGGTAGCTTCACGAGGTTAATTCCCGGGATGGGGGGACTGCCACATGTTGATCAAATGGAGCGGCTGGGCTTGTATACTCTGGAATTTAAAAGGATGGAGGGGATCTTATTGAAACATCTAAGATTATTAAGGTTTTGGACACGGTAGACGCAGGAAACATGTTCCCGATATTGGGGGGGTCCAGAACTAGGGGCCACAGTTTATGAATAAGTCTTAAGCAATTTAGAACGGATATGAGGAAACCTTTTTCACACAGGGAGTTGTGAAATTCCCTGCCTCAGAAGGAAATGGAGGCCAATTCTCTGTATGCTTTCAAGAGTTGGATGGAGCTCTTAATGATAGCGAAGTCAGGGGATATGGGGAAAAGGCAGGAACAGGGTACTGATTGTGGATGATCAGACATGATCACAATGAATGGTGGTTCTGGCTCGATGGGCCTCGTGCTGCACCTATTGTCTATTGTCTATTGAGAAAATTGTCTGTCTTTATTCTTTCTACCAATGTGCATGAATGTACACTTTACTCTGCTGTATTCCAATTGGCACTTCTTTGCCCACTCTCCCAAACTGTCCAAATCCTTCAGCAGAGTCCATGCTTCCTCAACACTACCTGCCGCTCCATCTATCTTTGTATCATCTGCAAACTTGGCGACAAAACAATTAATTCTATCATCCAGATCATTACTATATAAGGTGAATAAACAACCTTTGTAGAACACCACTAGTCACCGACTGCCGACCAGAAAAGGCCCCCTTTATTCCCACTCTTCTTTCCATACCAAACTTCTTTCCATGTTAGTATCTTGCCTCTAATACCAAGGGCTCCTATCTTGTTTAGCAGCCTCACAGGCGGCGCCTTATCTAAGGTCTTCTGAAGTTGCAATTAAATGAGATACTAAATGGTGGAGGAAGCTTGAATAGCTCAGTGATCGTATTGTATACTTGTATGTATGGTTTCTTACTAAACACACTTGCTATACCTCCACTTCATCAGGGCCTGCTTCACATTTTCAGATTTACATGATCCTATCTTCCCATCTTTCTTTCACCTTCTATACTATTTCGACAAAGGGAAACAGTCAGAATATTTTCCAGTGAATTTTTCCAGTGTGGAAATGTCAAATATAGAGGGTGCAGCTTTCTGGTCAGAGTGGGAATGGTTAAAGGAGATGTACAGAATGGGTTTTATTTTCACACGGAGAGTGGTGGATACTGAAAACACTATGGTGGTGGAAGCAAATATGAGAGTGACATTTAAGGACATTTTAGATAGGCACATGCATTTGCAGGGAATGGGGTTATATGGGTTATGTATAGGCAGAAGGAAACAGTTTAATTTGGCATGATGTTCAGCAAAGATATCATCCAAAGTTGCACTGTTCGGTTCTAAATATATTTTTATCACATTTATCTCACCATGCTTATGATTGCCTTATGCATTTCTTATATCATTTAACCACCTCCTGTTCTCCATTGAGATAGTAATTCCTTTTTACAAGTATATTTTTCTCTTTCCCATTTTATAATTGTCATTTTTAGTATATTCTTGCTTAGCTAAATTATCGTAACGGAAGCTCTTTAATCCCCCACACACCGTAGGAAGTATTTTCTCCGGTTTGTCTCTGAAAACATCAGTGTTGGGTTGCAAAGCACACAATTGCTGTCCACCAAACGCAAGTGAAACGGTATACAAAGGATAATATATGACTACTCAATCCAGGCGTCAGTTTCAAAATGTTACGTGGATTGAATCTTATTAGTGAAAGCTGTGAGTGTAAAATGGGTATCAGTTTTGCAGAGCATTAGTTGCCTGCTGCTTTGTCCACCCAAGAGACGAGTTGGAGAAGAGGGGACTGGGGAAAGCTCCACACTGCCCGTCAGGGCCATTGCATCAACTTCCGGTGATCAGGCCAAGCCCCACGCGACCTCAGAATATGAAGACAACATTAAACCGATTCTTTACCGTCCACCTTTTTTCCCCTTGGCCCGAATTAGTGACTGGCAATAAATAGAGCCTTACCCGGGGCTGGGCTGGCGCTTGTGCCGCCCGATATTTCCGAGGACGGCCCATCTCTGTCAGACATGGTGCACGGTGCTGGCTACCGCGCCTGCGCATTCTCGCCCCTCCACTCCGCACTGAGTGTGCAACCAGGATCATTTATTATTTCTTGTAGGCAGGAACTGCAGATGCTGGTTTAAACCGAAGATAGACACAAAAAGCTGGAGTAACTGACTAGTCAAAGCAAAGATCATAATGCTCTATGATCTTTGATCAGAGGAAGGATCTCAACCAGAAACACCACACATTCCTTCTCTCCAGAGATGCTGCCTGTCCCGCTGAGTTACTCCAGCTTTTTGTGTCTATCTTAATTTATCATGTCTCTAAATCCACCGACAGCGGGTTTATATTTAATGCCATAACCTGGTCCACGATGCTTTGCGGAGAGCATAAGATAAAGCATAAACTGGTGGAAAACTGAATGAAGAAGGAAGACAGACACTAAGCTGGAGTAACTCAGCGGAGCAGGCAGCATCTCTGGAGAGAAGGAACGGGTGACATTTCCTATTGAAACCTTTCTTCAGACTGAGAGTCAGGGGAGAGGGAAACTAGAGATATGGAAGAGTAAGGTATGAAAATGACAGATCAAAGCAGACGCTGTTCAAGGAAATGTAGAATTGTTCATTGTTGGCTTAGGTGAAGGTGACAAAAAAGCACACTAAAATTAATCTGGATAGTGAAACTAGTTGGAGAACTAGGTTAGGGAAGGGACGGAAAGCAAGGGTTACGAAGTTAGGGAAATCAATACTCATACTGCTGGATTGTAAGCTACCCAAGCAAAATATGAGGTACTGTTCCTCCAATGAAGACGGGTCCAGACCCGAAACGTTACCTTGAAAATATTATCCAAAGATGTTGTCTGACCTGCTGAGTTACTCCAGCACTTTGTGTCCTTTTATTTAAATCAGCATCTGCAGTTCTACATGGAAAACTCAGAGGGTCGTGTAATATTATGGAGGGAAGGGAATGGTCCAGTCAATAAAATAGGGATGAGATAATGAAACATGGAACCTGGAACATGAAGGCACAAGAGACATGCAGATGATGGAATCTTGTTCAATAACAAAGTGCTGCAGAAACTCAGTGGGCCAGGCAGCATCTGTACAGGGAAATGGAGAGATGTTTTGGCTGGGATTCTTCTTCTGGGAGGGGGAGGGGGGGTGGAGGAGAGGGATGATGGAAACATGTTCCAAGGTTGCTGAGGGGACACTGATGAGTGCAGGTGAGGGAACAGTGATATCCTGGAGAGCATCAACTTTACAAAAAAGGCATGTTCGAGATTTTGAAAAGGTATAAAGATCGATAAATCCCAGGCTTAACCAGATGTATCCTATGATGTATGGGAAACAAAACAATAGATTAATGGAGCCCTGGCGGTTTTTTTAATTTTCTTTGTTAGCCACAGGTGACTTACTGGAAGACTGGAGGATAACTGATGTTCTGCCTTTATTTAAGGGAAGCAGGAAGAAGCCAGGGATTTACAACCCAAATGCTTTACATCAGATAGACGCAAAAAGCTGGAGTAACTCAGCTTTAGCTGGAATAACAGGCAGCATCTCTGGAGAGAAGAAATGGGTGACTTTTCGGGTCAAGACCCTTCTTCAGACATAAGAGGTGGGAAAGTTATTGGAAAGGATTTTGAGGAATATGATTTATATATTTGTATTTGGAATGGCAAGGACTAATTAGTGAGGGTACACAAAAGGCTGGAGAAACTCAGCGGGTGCAGCAGCATCTAAGGAGCGAAGGAGATAGGCGACGAGACCTTTCTTCAGACTAATTAGTGATAATCAGCATCACTTTGTTCATGGGAAATCATATCTCACAAATGTACCTGCTTTTGACATCCTCTTGCTACAATAATCCAAACATCTGTTAGAACACAAGTTGCAGGTAACTAAACATCATTTGACACAGCCGTCAAAAAGACTCACAGTGACTGACCCACACACAGACATACATCAAGTGCTGCTGGAAGATAATCAACTTGATGAAAGACGCACTTTGGTCTGCCTGAAACTTGTTAATCTTCCAGGTGTATGTGAGGAAATGCTGCTGACTGGTACATTCCAGCCTGCAGGAGTATGTGCTGAAGAATGCACTGAAGCTTGCTGCAGCCAATACATTAGCTCTGCGAGGAAGGACTGCACTGTTGGGTCATTCTGCCACAGGACATAGAGAAGTTGCGTGGAAACCTCTTAAACAGAGGAAGTTTACTGACTACAAAGGAAAGCTTGCTGACTGGTTGCATAGTGGCTTGGTTCGGCAACTTGAGCGCCCTGGAGAGGAAAAGACTACAAAAAGTAGTAAACACTGCCCAGTCCATCATCGGCTCTGACCTTCCTTCTATCGAGGGGATTTATCACAGTCCCTGCCTCAAAAAGGCTGGCAGCATCATCAAGGACCCACACCACCCTGGCCACACACTCATCTCCCTGCTACCTTCGGGTAGAAGGTACAGGAGCCTGAAGACTGCAAAAACCCGGTTTAGGAATAGCTACTTCCCCACAGCCATCAGGCTATTAAACCTGGCTCGGAACTCTGAACATTAATATCCCTCCATCTGTTATTTGCACTTTATTAATTCATTAATTCATGGGTGTATTTATGTATAGAATTGTAGTCAATGCCTTCTATGTTCTGTTGTGCTATGCAAAGAAACATTTTCATTGTCCTGTCAGGGACACATGACAATAAACTCTTTTGACTTTGACTTTTGAAGTTTGCATACATCTCACTAATTAATATGTAAACAAAAATGTGCTGACACTACCAATGAAAAAAACCATGGCACTGTACTGTATTGTCAATATGGATATAAAGAACTATGTACTATATTTTGTATTTGTTTATATTTTCACTGTGAATTAAGTTTATTTTTCAAATTAGACTTGGCAACAATTAGCTCAATTGTAATTGTCAATTGTTTGAGATTACAAAGTTCCACAGGCAATTTTCTATATTGGGTATTTGCCAATATATGGGTGTTGGAACCAGCTCTGGAGCACAGGGCTTCAGCACCACAGCCGGGATGTTGTTGTGTTCCACAGATGCGCAGTCCATCACCGGCTCTGACCTCCCCACCTTCGAAGGGAACCAGCGAAGTCGCTGCCTCAAAAAGGCAGCAAACATCATCAAAGACCCACACCATCCTGGCCACACACTCATTTCACCATTGGCATTGGGAAGAAGGTACAGGAGCCTGAAAACTGTAACGTCCAGGTTCAGGAACAGCTTCTTCCCTACAGCCATCAGGCTATTAAACACGCCAACAAATAAGCTCTGAACTACAACAGACTATTATTATTATTGCACTATATTTGTTTATTTATTGAGTACGTGTGCATGTGTATATATACACACTGATTTTTTTTTCCTCCCGTTATGTACTATGTTTAAATATTCTGTTGTGCTGCAGCAAGCAAGAATTTCATTGTCCCATCTGGAACATATGACAATAAAACACTCTTGACTCTTGACTTGATCAAGTGCTCCCAACCATTTCCTAATATCACAGGGTTGTTTGAGCCGCAGAGTGCTGAGTAGGAATGAGAAGTTGTGATGTTTATAAATGCCAAATTTGAAAGATTCCGCCGGGGTCGCTGTGCGACTATGTGGTCAAAGCTTCCTCACAGAAGAATGAATATAACCCCTGCACATGGAGAAACGATCCAATCCCCATGGGGATAAACAAAAATAACCCTGATTAAGTCCAAAATCGTGAACTGTGAAAAAACTTACGCAAAAAAAAACCCTTTACATGTTCAAACACAAAAGACCATCTGTTGGAAACATGTAGGAAGGAACTGCAGATAGACACAAAAAGCTGGAGTAACTCAGCGGGACAGGCAGAGATGCTGGTTTAAACCAAAGATAGACACAAAATGCCTTGAAGGGTCTCGACTCGAAACGTTGAACATTCCTTCTCTCCAGAGATGCTGCCTGTCCGCTGAGTTACACCAGTATTTTGTGTCTATCTATTGGAAGTGCCCCTTTGTCATTGTCCGATGGGTTCTACCCCCACAACTCCCACCCGCCCCACCTTCCGGATTAAATAATGTCACAACCTGGCGAGCCCTCGCTCACATGGATTAATCCATTCAGCAGGAGGGGGAAGAATTGAGGTGTCAAGGTTGTTGACATCAAAGTAGATAGACACAAAATGCCTGTGTAACTCAGCGGGACAGGCAGCACCTCTGGTGAGAAGGAATGGGTGATGTTTCAGGTCGAAATCCTTCTTCAGATGGAGCATCAGGGGAGAGGACATTGATGTCCTCATCAATGAGGGGGCAAGTAAGAGATCAAATGGGATGCAGATCAAGGAAAATGTCAAATAACCATTGTTAGCTAGGAGAAGTGTAGGAACTGCAAATGCTGGTTTAAGCAGAAGATAGACACAAAATGCTGGAGTAACTCAGCTGGACAGCCAGCATCTCTGGAGATAAGGAATGGGTGACGTTTCAGGTCGAGGCCCTTCTTCAGACTGATCTGAATCTTGAGGTGACGACAAAGCATACAGAAATACAATGTAATCAGAGGGACAGTCAGACTTGTCGGTGAACTGGGAAGGGGGAGGGATGGAGAGAGGGAAAGCAAGGGTTACTTGAAGTTAGAGAAGTCAATATTCATATTCAATAATTCATATTGCTGGGTTGTAAGCCGCCCAAGCGAAATGTGAGGTGCTGTTCCTCCAATTTGTGTTGCGCCTCTCTGACAATGGAGGAGGCCCAGGACTAAAGGTCAGTGTGGAAATGAGAAGCATCAAACCTATTAAACACTACCTCAAATCAAGTCAAGTCAAGTTTATTTGTCACATACACATACAAGATGTGCGGTGAAATGAAAGTGGCAATGCCTGCGGATTGTGCAAAAACAACGAAACAGAATAGAACAGAACCAGTATTTACATTTTAGAAAAAATAATTAAAAAAGACACAACACAACAGTAAATTAGTCCCTGGTGAGGTAAGAGTTTACAGTCCTGATGGCCTGTGGGAAGAAACTCCGTCTCCTCCTCTCTGTTTTCACAGCGTGACAGCGGAGAAGCTTGCCTGACCGTAGCAGCTGGAACAGTCGTCGCTGGAGTGGTAGGGGTCCTTCATTATGTTGCTGGCTCTGGATCTGCACCTCCTGGTGTATAGGTCCTGCAGGGGGGTGAGTGTTGTTCCCATAGTGCATTCGGCCGAACGCACTACTCTCTGCAAAGCCTTCCCTTCCTGGGCAGAGCTGTTCCCAAACCAGACTGAGATGTTGCCGGACAAGATGCTTTCTACAGCCCCTGAGTAGAAGCACTGAAGGATCCTCAGAGAGACTCTGAATTTGCTCAGCTGCCTGAGGTGGTAAAGGCGCTGCCTTGCCTTACTCACCAGTGCGGCAGTGTGTGCTGTCCATGTCAGATCCTCTGTGATGTGGACTCCCAGGTATTTAAAGCTGCTCACCCTATCCACAGTAGTCCCATTTATCTCCAGTGGCGTGTACGTCCTCGGATGTTGAGCCCTTCTAAAGTCCACAATCAGTTCCTTAGTTTTTGTGACATTCAAGAGGAGGCTGCTGTCCTGACACCAGAGTGCCAGATCAGCCACCTCCTCCCGGTAAGCCTTCTCATCGTTATTGGAGATCAGGCCCACCACCAGTGTCATCAGCAATGATGATGGAGTTGGGTGCGTGTGTGTGTATATATATATATATATAAAATCTGTATATATGTGTATTTGTGAATATGTGTATATATTTGTGAATCTGTGAAATTCTTTGCTGCAGAAGGCAGAGGATGCCAATTCACTGGGGCTAACAGAATCAAGGGGTAGGGGAAGAAAGCAGTAACGGAGCACTGATTTTGGAAGATCAGCCATGACCATATTGAATGCTGACTCGAAGGGCCGAATGGCCTACTCCTGCACCTATTTTCTATATATTGTTTACAGTGTACTATGTTTACATATTCTTGCTGCTGCAAGTAACAAAGTCATTGTACTATCTGGGACCTAAGACAATAAAACACTCTTGAAAAGCAGGTCTGCCCCCCCCCCCCAGTCCCCGACCCCCAGAGCGTAATGGCCAGTGGTAGCGCTGGACCTGTCAGCGCATCCGCCAGCGAGCAGTGGGTGGGCGGGTGGACGGTTGCCGGGACCCCCGCCCCCCTGGAGCATAACGAGCAGCGCCTCCGCACCGCAAGTGAGCATAGAAACAGAAACATAGGTGCAGGAGTAGGCCATTCGGCCCTCCGAGCCAGCACCGCCATTCAATATGATCATGGCTGATCATCCACAATCAGTACCCCGTTCCTGATTCCGCCCCATATCCCTTGAATCCTTATCCCCTATTTCCCCATCCTCACAGAGCATAACGGGCAGCGCCTCCGAGTCCGAGTCCGCCAGCGAGCAGTGGGCGGGCGGGGGACAGACTCCGGGAGTCCCTCCCCCTGTAAGCATAACGGACAGCGCTCGCGCTGCTCCCGCACCAATGCGACTGGCGGCTGCGAGCAGTGGGCGGGCGGGGGACAGACTCCGGGAGCCCCTCCCCCTGTAAGCATAACGGACAGCGCTCGCGCAGCTCCCGCACCAATGCGACTGGCGGCTGCGAGCAGTGGGCGGGCGGGGGACAGACTCCGGGAGCCCCTCCCCCTGTAAGCATAACGGACAGCGCTCGCGCAGCTCCCGCACCAATGCGACTGGCGGCTGCGAGCAGTGGGCGGGCGAGCGGATCCCGCCCCTCCTCCTCCTCCTCTCTCCCCCCCCCCCCGCCCTGAGCACTCGCGCTCTCAAGATGGCGGGCGGCGGCCGTCGTTGAAGCGTCCCGGGTCGCTTTGGCATTGACGCTCAAACTTTTGGCCAACTCGTTCCCCCTCTCCCACATTCCCGGTCACGATGCACTTCTCCATCCCCGAAACGGAAGTGGTGAGCAACGAGAATGGCTCTACGTACGTGGTGAGTACACTGGGGATTGGGGAGGCAGAAGGGGAAAAGGGGTTTGACGAGTGGGGCGAGCCGGCGGTCGACCGCCACTGCGGGGGTTAATGTGGGGTATCGTCCCCCTCTCCCTCCCCCAGGCCTTGTGGATTCCTGAAACTGGTGAGGTCTCTCTTCTCACCCCCCACCTCCTTCCGCTTCTTTGGGGTTGGGTTGTTCTGTGGGGAAGGATCATGGATCTCTACAAACTATGTATCTTCACTCAATCCTGACCCAAGAAAGAATTCACGACGGCAGTTGATCACGGGTGCTGAGATAACCTCTCCTCATCCGCAACCCTGTTTGTATCGTGAGGGTTAAACGTCTGCAATGCCTCTCATTTGGCAAACACGCCGGGGAGGGTGGGGGTGGTGAGGGAGAAATGAGGAAAGTTACCAGAATATTAAATCCATTAACAGTGAGCTGCACTGCCAGCCCTTTTTTTTTTAACTTAAGCGACCATTACACTAGCTTGCATCACTGAGGCTGTTGTGTTATTCTTTGGTGGGAGTTATGTAAATGTAAATTGTAAACAATCAATAGATCACACACGTTACAATCGTGCTGAAGTCTGAAAAATGCACTGATAGTAAGTACTGCAATACTCCCTGAAGGAGAGGTAGAGTCGTTTACAGCAAATTTTGGGTTGATCCACAGTGAGAGCGAGGATTAGGCAATTAGTACGAAAATATATATTTGAAGATACACAAAGTAGGAAGTGGAATAGAAAAGTTAACAATGAGTTCCTTCAAATTGCCCATGGTAGTGCGTAGTCCAGGTCAAATCTATGGATGTAGTTCAAAACAATAATTAATGCCAGAAACGTCAGACATGCTGTCCAGAGACATGCTGAACTACTCCAGTCCCTTTAAGAATTAATGTGTCCTTGTTAAAACTAAGCTTAAAGCTCGTGCTTTACATCCAACCCCCTCACCTTGAACACAGGATCCCCCGCAGGGTTGCGTCCTTAGTTATGCTCGTGCCCTGATTTGTCTACAGATTTTGACAACATAGTCTTCCACCACCCAGTTGTGGATGAAAAAAATGTTTGATTCCAATATCTGCGCTGAGGAGAATATGTAATGGTTTCATTGGATAATAAGTGTGGGTTCATACTTTCTTAAACAGTCAACTGTGGATTGCCTTATTAAAATCTTATGGGATGGTGGAACAGGCATGAATACTATTTATCTGATGACCAAAGTATATCATGGGGTGCTTTGTAATCTATCCTCTTCATCAATGTTACTCCAAGGCACATTATCTTCAAGATATACTTAAATGACTTGCTTTACTTAATTTTGTGATTTAAAAAAGAAAATCTGACGATTATTGCCAAATGGATGGACATGTCGGCTAATTTTGGGAAGGCAAGAACCACTTTTTTGATTCGGTCACAAAATTCTGTTCTCTCATCGTGACCCCCATTTCTCCCTTGACATCTCATTAATACTGAACCAGATTGTTCATAACTATTTGACTTTGGTGCTGAGGTTTGAACCACATATCTTTGTAACTCCTTGGCTGTTGTCGTTCCACCAATCTAACACTGCACGTTTTTACTCTTACCTCAGTCCATTCTGGGCACTGGCGTGTAGAAATAACCATGCAAGTCTCCCTTGTTCCATGATCTTCGGGTCATCGAAACTCTTCTGCTTGCATGTTAAAATTCTTTATGTGCTTGCTGGCCCCATCCTAATTCTGAGCCCTTCATTCTTCTAAAAGTATTCGCCTATATTGAGGTCCTTTCATTACTTTGCTCCTCCCCATTCGGCAGGTACAGAAGGCATACACCACCAGACTCGGGAACAGCTTCTTCCCCTCTGTTATCAGGTTTCTGAAAAGTCCTTCCATAAGCCAGGATACTATCCAATTCGCCTCTACTCCATTGAGGACATTGGACTCTTGGAACTAATATACTATCCTACTCTGCAATGTTGAGTACTATGTTCTGCACTCTAACTTCCCCTTTGTTTTCTCACGGACATCTGGTCCCCCTCTGTCTATTGTACTGGAGTATGACTTTTTTGTGTTTATGTATATTATCTGATAGGATAACATACAAAACATAGTTTTGCACTGTACCTCAGTACATGTAACAATAAATTAAAGCTAAACAAGAAAGAAAGAATTTCAAGTCCATGGACCAATACCCCACAAAGGTTCTGTACAAGCAGCAGAGGAAACACAACTTCATCGGCTATCTCAAAATCTATAAAACCCGAGCTGAAGCAAATAATTCTCGCTATTGCTGACACACAAATTGGTGGATATCCTGGTAGGTTGTCAAACCAATACAACAGGGTATCGATCTATTGAAATAATGAGGAGCGAAATGGCAGACAGAGTTTAATTTGGAAAAATGTGAGCATGAAGAAAATGTATATGTAAATGGCAGGAGCCTTAGGAACACTGATGTACAGAGGGATCTTGGGGTGCAGGTCCATAGCTCTCTGAATGTGGCACACAAGTGGACAGTATAGTAAAAATAAAGATGTGCAGCATGCTGGACTTCAATGGCCAGGGCATTGAGTATACATTTGGAAAGTTATGTTGCAGCTATACAAAACTTTGGCTGGGGCCATTTGGAGTATTGTGTGTGGTTCTGTCACCAAATACTAGGAAGGATGTTGAGAAAATGCAGAAGAGGTTCACCATGATGTTGGCTGGAGTATTGGTTATAAGCAGAGGTTGGAGAAACTTGGATTGTTTGTTCTGGAGGGTCGGAGGCTGAGGGGCGAATTAATAGAAATACATACATTTATGCGATATATAAGATGGGTATACAGTCTTTTACTCCCTGTCTGGAGATATCAAATGCCTGAAGATGGGTCCAAGGTGAGAAGCGGAAAGCTTAAAGGAGATTTGTGAGGTGGTAGAATCAATTATGAGAGCAACATTTAATAGGCATTTAGACAAACACATGAACCTGTTGGGAATGGAGGGATACCGCATGAGGGGTGATGGGATTAGTTTAGTTTGGCATCATGGTTCGCAGAGACAATGGTGGGCTATAGGGCTGCCTCCGATGCTATACTTTTCTAAGTTCTAAGATGACACATAAACCAAGCTTCCTTTAATCAGTTCCAGCCTTTTAACAGAAGGGGAGAAGGAATGACTGCATTCGGGCAAGTCTTTGATTATGTTGGCTGCTTTTCTGAGGCTAAGCGATGTGTAGTGAAATCAATAGTCAGGAGTCTGCCCTGTCTAATGGATTGAACTGAGATCCATACATTTCTGCAATTTCTTGTGGTATTGGGCAGAGCTGTTGCCAAACCAAGCTGTGATGTAACCTTACATTTGCTTTCAATGGTGCATCTGTACAGCTTTGTAAGAATCTTTGAAAACGTACAGAATTTCCTCACTCCTAAGGAAGTAGAGGTGTTGGTTTACTTTTGCCTGTCGCTTCATTGTGGTTGGTCCAGAATGGATTGTTAGTAATATTAATACCGAGAAACCTGAAGCTCTCAGATATTTCTACCTCCACTTTAAGTGATCTCCGACAGTGATTTCCAGGATTTGGGGGATGTTGCAGTTCTACAAGGAATACTTCCTATAGTGGCTGCTTGGGCTGTATGTGTTGGACAGTGAGAACCTGGGTATACATTAACTAGTTTAGCAGAAGTTCTAATGATTTTCCAACAGTTTGCAAGACTTATAAAATACAAGCTTGAGCAAACAGAAAAACAGAACAGTAAGCGCGAGTATAAGCCCTTCGCCCTTCAATGTCCATGCCGAACATGATGCCAGGTTAAACTAATCTTCTCTGACTGTATGTGACCTATATCCCTGCATGTGCCTATTTAAAAGCCTCTTAAATGCTACTATCGTCTCTGCCTCCTCTACTGCTGCCACCACCACCATCCCTGGCACCATGTTCTAGGCACCCACCACTCTCACCCTGCATATCTCATCGTGATAGTTGGAAGCATGCACATCAGCCCAACTTTCCCATACAGGCCAACATGTCCCAGCTATACGTCCCACCTTCCAACATTTAGTCCATATCCCTCCAAACCTGTCCTATTCATGTCCCTGTCAAGCTGCTTCTTAAATTTTGGGATAGTCCCTGTCTCAACTACCTCCTCTGGCAGCTTGTTCCATATATCCATCACCCTTTGTGTGAAAAAGTTGCCCTTCAGATTCCTATTAAATCTTTTCCCCTTCACCTTTCTCGATTCACCTACCCTGGGCAAGAGACTGTGCATCGATATGATCTATTCCTCTATGATCTTATACACCTCTATAAGATCACCCCTCATCCTCCTGTGCTCCAAGGAATAGTCACAGCCTACTCAACCTCTCCATATAGCTCAGACCCTCTAGTCCTGGGAACATCCTCGAAATTCTTCTCTGTATCCTTGTACAGAGTCTGAAGAAGGGTCTCGAAACGTCACCCATTCCTTCTCCAGAGATGCTGCCTGTTCTGGTGAGTTACTCCAGCATTTTGTGTCTACCTTCTCTGTACCCTTTCCAGCTTGACAACATCTTTCCTGTAACACGGTGCCCAGAACTGAACTCAATACTCTGAATGTGGCCTCGCCAACGTCTTATATGTATTATAACTCCTTTAAAGGTTGGCCCTCATTTTAAATATGTGCTTCCACCCTCAGGGTAAAAGATTCTGACTGCCAATATTATCTATGCCTCTCATCACTTTCTATACATTTATCAGGCCTCCCCGCAACCTCTGATGCTTCAGAATAAACAATGCAAGTTTGTCTTAAGGGGATATGTCTTATAGCTAATACCCTCAATCCAGGCAGCGTTTTGGTTAACGCTTCAAAGGCCTCCACATCCTTCATGTAATGGGGCGACCAGACCTGCACATGTGAAGCCTAACCAAAGTTTTATATAGCTGCATCATTATTTCCTGACTCTTATACTCAATGCCCTGAGCCAAGAAGGGAAGAATGCAAGGGTACACAAAAGGCTGGAGAAACTCAGCGGGTGCAGCAGCATCTAAGGAGCGAAGGAGATAGGCGACGTTTCGGGTCGAGACCCATGCAATATGCCGTCTTTCCTAATCTACCTACTTTTATTTACCACTTTCAGAGTTTAGGTTTATTATTGTTACATGTACCGAGGAACAGTGAAAAGCTTTGTTTTGCATGCTATCCTATCAGATAATATGTACATAAATATAATTAAGCTGAATTTGAGTACAGTAGGAAGAATGAATGGAAAGATACAGAGTGCAGAATACAGTTCTTAACATTATTGTGCAGCTGTACCAGGGACAAAGTCTAATACCCGCAATACGGTAAAGAAGAATCGGACTGTACCGTAGCTTATGGAAAGATCGTTCAGAAACCTGATAAGAGGGGAAAGAGCTGTTCCTGAGTATGGCGATACGTACTTTCAGGCTTCTGTACCTTCTGCTGAATAGGAACAGGGAGAAGAAGAAGTGATCGGGGTGGGAGAAGTCTTTGATTATGTTGGTTGCTTTTCCAAGCCAATGCAGAGTGTAGATGGGGAGTCTGATCTGTGCGATGGACTGGGCTATATGCATACCTCAGCATTTTATTGTGGTCTGTGGCAGAGCTGTTCCCAAACCAATCTGTGATGCCACCCTGTGTGCTTTCTATTAGGAAAGAACTGCAGATGCTGGTTTAAATCACAAATAGATACAAAAAGCTAGAGTAACTCAGCGGGACAGGCAGCATCTCTAGAGGGAAGGAATGGGTGATGTTTCGGGTTGAGGCCCTCTTTCAGACTGATCTGAATCTTGATGAAGCCATCAAAAAGGCTAAAAGAGACTTTTACTCTCAACTGGAGGATGAGGCAGATGTTCAGCAGCTGTGGGAGGGTTTGCAGGCCATCACTTCCTACAAGGCAAAACTGGGGGACTGCTCAAGTGACAGCGAAGCATCACTCGGAGACGAGCTCAAAGCGTTTCTATGCATGCTCCGATAGGGAGAACGCTGATATGCCTTCCCAAGCCCCCATACAATCTCAGTCACACAGATCGACCTCCAGATCTTCAGGAAGGTGAACACTCAGAAAGAGTATGAACCTGATGTATACCTGGTCGTCATCTTAAAACCTGTGCAGACCAACTGGCTGGAGTGTCTGCAGACATCTTTAACCTCTCATTACTGAGGTTTGTTTTCATGTGCTTTAAAATGGCATCAATAATATAGGTGCTCAAGAAGAGCATGGTGAAGTGCCTCAATGACTACGGGATGGTGGCACTAATCTCCGTGGTGATGAAGTGCTTTGAGAGCCTGGTTATGGCATATATCAGCTCCTATCTCAACAAGAACCTTGCCCACTGCATTTTGACTACCGTCACAACAGGTCAATGGGGGATGCAATCTCACTGACTCTCCACTCTGCATTTGACCACTTGGGCAATAAAAACACATGTTAGGCTGTTGTTCATAGACTACTGCTCAGCTTTTAATACAATCATCCCCTCTGAACTGGTTATCCAGCTCACAGAACAGGGTCTCTGCCTCTGCAAGTGGATCCTCAACTTCCTCATAAACAGACCACAATCTGTACGAATTGGAAGCAACACTTCCTCCTTAATAACCATCAGCACAGGAGCACATCAAGGCAGCGTGCTCAGCCCCTGCTGTACTCGCTCTATACTCATGACTCTGTAGCCGGACACAGTTCCAACTCCATCTTCAAATTCACGGATGATACCACAGTTATTGGACAAATTACAGATGACGAGTCGGTATAGGAGGGTGATCAATCGACTGACCAAATAGTGCCAAAGCAACAACTTTGCTCTCAACATCAGAAAAACTAAGGAACTGATTGTTGACATTGGAAGATGAAGGTTGAGGATCCACAAACCTGCCTTCATGGTGGTGGAAAGATTTAAAAACTTCAAATTCGTGGACATGCATATATTTGAAAATCTGTCGTATGGTGTGGAAACAGGCCCTTTGGGCCAACTTACCTACTCCAACCATGTCCCATCTACACTAATCCCACCTGCATGTGTTTGGCCCATCTCACTTTAAACCTGTCCTTTTCATGTACCTGTCCAAATGTTAAAAACATTGCGATATTAACTGCCTGAACTAGCTCCTTCGACAGCTGATTCCATACACACGCCACCCTTTGTGTGAAAATGTTATGTTGTAATTGCATTTAGAAACATTTAAAATCTTTTCTCGTTTCCCTCTCCTGTGACTTTCAATCTGAAGAAGGGTCACGACCTGAAACGTCACCCAATTCCTTCTCTCCAGGGATGTTCTCTGCCCCGCTGAGTTGTTCCAGCCATTTGTGTCTATCTGTCGTTCTTGCATGTAGAAACAGTTCTTTGTGTGGTACAGTTTTAATTAAGTAGTTTTCCAAACTACTTAACTCCCATTTTCCAAATTCGTGCTACTTAGATATAGAAATGAATTTGTGGCACTTGTTGCAATGGCATGACTGCTTAAAATATTCTTGCATAATTTGCCTTTTGAACTATCTTGAATTTGGAGTTGGTAGAAAATAAAGTGCCAACATACATTATGCTAAAACATGTTTGTGGTACCATAATAAATTTAATAGTTGAAAATTAGAAAGCCCTTTATAATTTTGCTGATTATTTTGACCCCTTGACAGCTTTTTCTACTAAGCAATTAAGTTAACTGAAGGCATTCTGTTTCGAGCATGCTGTTCTTTAGTTTCAGCAATTGATGTCAGAATGTGAATAATTAACTCTGCAACCTTGAATTGTGCAAAATTTCTGAAATGAAAAATGTTGTTCCATTTAAAGTCTGTCTTCATTTATTGAAATTCAAACTTTTTGCAAATCAATCAGCCAAATTTCCTGTTGTATCATCAATGATTAAATAATGTATTATGAAAATATTCCAAACTGTTAGTTTGAATCGAGAAGAATTACAAGATTGCTTAGGTATGGAAAATACAGGTAGGGGAATTCTGCGATTACACGATAATTGCTTTCCTAACAAACTTGATGTTATAGAATTTGTGTTTCAAAAAAACAATGGAATGGGCAGGGGTTAAGACCTGGTGAGTTTGTCACAGGGATAGGAAACTGGTCTCTTGGCCCAACATGTACATGCCAACTAAGATGCCCCATATAAGCCAGTCCTATTTTACAGTGTTTGGCCCATATCCTTTCAAACCTTTACGATTTAACACAGCTTCATTCCCAGAGCTAACACCTTCATTCCCAGAGCTATAGCGGCTCTGAACCGGCCCTGCTGAGTGCCCCACACCCCCATGGACTGTCTCCCTCGGATGGTCACGTCGCAAAGACACATCTGCACTTTAGTCTGTTTTGATTGTCTTACTGTTCTAATGTTCTTTTTACAAACCTTGTTTTCGGGTTATCTAAACCTAAATTTTATTAGTCGTTTAAGTTATGACATCGGATGGAAGTTGCAAACCAAATCTCGTTGCACATGTCTGTAATGACAATAAAATATTATTAATATTATTATTATGTATCTGTCTTAAGATCTCAAATGTTATTCGAGCACCTATCTCAACTGCTTCCTCTGGCAACCCATTCCAGATACCTACCACAGTTTGGGTGAAAGTGTTGCCCCCTATTATATCTTTCCCCTCTCACCTTAAACGTATGCCCTCTAGTCTCTCATGGTAGGCTAATCCAAAAGATTAATTTGCATGGATTGGTTGCTTGAATTCAGAACCTGTTTACTCATAAAACACCTAGAATTATGGTGAATGGATGTTATTCTAGCTTGAGCTCTGTAACTGGTGGCCCTAAGCAGGAATCTGTGCTGGAGCCTATGTTATTTGTGATTAGTATAAACTTGGATATAAATAGGTTGGTTATTAAGTGTGCAGATTGCACCAAACTCAGTGTTAGGTACAATGAGGAAAGCTGTCAACGTATATGCCAGGATTTAGATCAGCAACAGAAATGGGTGGAGAAATGGCAATGGCGTTTTCCATGTTGCACTTTGGGAGGTCAAAGGTAAGAAGAAAATTTACAATTAATAGCAAGACCCTTAATATCATTGATGTATGCGGGGACCAAGCCGTAGCTGCATCTCATTTGGGATCAGCATAGATTTATTGTGCTCTTCCTATTACCACTCAGTACCTGTGTAACCTCATGCCAATATTCAAATCCTCAAAGGTTGCTCATCTGAAACCTCTAAAAATCCTCTTAACAACTCTCTTAGTGGAGACTTCATCCAGGGTTGTGCAGTTTTTGAAGAGATTTCTCCCCATCTTAGTCCTGACGGAATGAAAAATTGGACATCAGAGCTCCGTACACAGGAATCTGAGCTTAACATACATAGTGTGGGCATGCAACATAAAGCTGAAGTTAATGTCTGACTCGCAACCTTAAATGAAAACAATGCTTGATTGTCTGATTATATTTAAATTTATTCAACAAAGTCCAATGTTACTATTGCAGGCTTACAGTATTCATGTTAATGGAGTATTGCACTGTCGCGTTCGATACAGTCAACTCTATGGACTACACGAGCAGGTGTGTTATTAAATTTTATAAAGCTTAAGGAATGTTGGTTTATAATGAGCTGTCTGCTAAATTCATAATACGAATGGCAAGTCCTGTGGACTTTGATCCTTTATAAATGATGGTCATATTGGGATTGTATCATGGTTTTGGATATTTTTTTGGCAAATAACAGTTAAAAGTTATGTGAAAAAAATTAATGGAGAGTTCAGAGTTCTCAGTTATAATTGATGAATTATGAAGATTAGTGGATTGGTTAAGGCAACAAATGGCATTTTAGCCTATATTGCGTAGGAGTAGAAGAGAAGGGAGATTTTGTTAGTTGTATAGAATATGGTGTGGCGACTGGAATACTCTGCTCAATTTATTTTCTCACTTTCCCAAGAAGTATAGAGTGGCATTGGAGGCAGCCCAATGCCAATTCATAAGCCTAATTTTGGATAAGACGTTTATCCAATCAAGAGAGTGTTGACAGTTTGGTTCTGTATTCCTGTGAGTTTAGAGAATGAGGGATGACATTCAAACATCAGATCCTAGAAGACTCGACGGGATAGTTATTGAGATGTTTTTACTTGTGGATGTTCGTTTTACAATGAACATATGGGCAGTTCCAAAATAACCAGTCATTTAAAACTGCAGTGTGTAGCAAATTCTTCTGAGGGTAGTGAATCTCTGGAAATCTCTTCCTTGGTGATGGATATATTTTAAATGGGGATAGGATATTTGAATGATTGGGGAATTTAGTGTTATGGGATATGGCACAGAAAAGGAGTTGGTGCCAGCATAGATCAACCATGATCATATTGAATGACAAGGCAGGCTTGAGGGGCTTGGTAGATATTCTCTTGACCTGTGTAAGTTGTTCATCTTGAGAGCAAATGATTGCCATTGATTCAGAGACAATATTTGTGGCAAAATATTTACCAGATTGTCAAGTAGTGGTTTTGCATTACAAATAAGTAGAAATAATGGTAACATAATTTATGAATGATTTAGCAAATAATAGTGAACATAGTTTTCTTCTTGGTGAATATTTTTGTTAAAAAAATTTGGCAGAATCATACTGATTTGGCAAAATATTTACCAGATTGTCAGAACCAACATTTCAGTGTTTTATTCAAATATAAATTTCAAGAACATCTGAGTTTCAGTTCTCAGTAGGTGCTATATTTTGTTTTCAGCTGAGAAAGGAATATGGGAACAATGTGCTTCCTCACTTTCCTCCTAAAAAGATATTCACACTAACCACTGCAGAAGTTGAACAACGTCGCGAACAATTGGAGAAGTATATTCAGAGTGGTAAGAACATTTTATTTTTCACCTGTGATTATGCCAAAATCTGTAAATATTTAAACTATTATTCTTACGACTGTAAAGTAATTTATTTATATTGTTCAGAATGTAAAGATTTTTATTGCTGTTTAAAATTCCTTAAGTTTGCCTTTGTGTCGTTAAGATTCTACATTTATGCCATTTTGGTGCTCGAGCAGTAATTCCTTGCTCTCTCCTCTTTGTATATGCACACTTTTAGTTAGTTGTTGAAAATGTGTGTGCATTAAGACTTGCTGTGATAAAGTCCCATTTGACTCCTCATCTCAGCTTGTAAATATGGTTGCTATATATTTAAGAGTCAGATAAAATCTAATATACATATTTCAAACCTCAAGGAATATTTTCACTCAATGTTTGCAGCTGCCATAGGAACCACTAATCCTTTGTTTGAGCAAGGTTTTAAAAAATAACATGACCTAGTTGTGTAAAGATTTAATAAGCATTAATGTCAGTAATTGAGGCCAGGGCTCCTTTTTGTTAGGTTTATTATCGTCACATGCCGTGGTATAGTGCAAAGATTAGTGAAAAATTCTTGCATCTTGGGCAGAGTTGTTCCTAAACTAATCTGTGATGCAATCCGACAGTATGCTTTCTATGGTGTTTCTGTAGAAGTTTGTAAGAGTCATTGAAGACACGCCAAATTGTCTCAGTCTCCTCAGGAAGTAGAGGTGTAGGTGTGACTTCTTGACTGTCACTCGGTGTGGTTGGACCACGGTAGATCACTGGTAATATTGACGGCAAGGAACTCTATTCAACAGGGTAGTAATAAAAGATAATTGCAAGATTACGTTGCCCCAAAAATGCCAAAATAACTTTTTATGACTAAATTGTCTGTTTTGACCTAAGAATTTAATAGCCTATGATGGGACAAATGATTGATTATCCTTCTTTCTAGACTTTTCCCCCGACTAGTGTTGGTTTTGGCTACATAATCTTTTTCACAGCTTCTGCAGCCCATATATTCTATATTTCCATTGACAATTTGCTGGCTTCAAGCTAAAATAGTCATTTGTTGACCTTCCAGAGTAATCCAATCCTGAGAGCGTTTGCATTTATACAACTTTTATTTAGTGGCAATTTTACTGATTCTTACCTTTGTTTTAGTGCGTCAAGATTCCTTGCTTGGCAGCAGTGAAGCGTTCAACAGCTTTCTCAGAAAAGCACAGCAGGTATGTTAATATTCATGATTTATGATCTAGTCTGCCAATCCACTTACCTTTTGATAGGGTAATATTCTCAGCTCTATCTGCCTGGTCAGGTGGTTTTCAAAGAAGAATGGAATATTTTAACTTTATGCACATTCTCTGTTTGGAGCATTTTGCTTGTTAATTATAAGATTAAGTCATTTCAGCACACTAGTCCATCCATTCATTGGAGTCTAGAGTCAATGATGTTAATTGTCATTTATACTGAAATGGAACAAAGTCTCTAGTACAACCAAGTCAATTTGAAGTTTAGTTGGTGTTTGTGGTGTTCAATAACCTGTTATTTGTTGGGAAGAAGTTGTTTCTGAACCTGAAGTTTACGGTTTCCAGATTCCCTCACCATAGTGTTACTTTGATTTGCCTTCAAAGATGTGATTGTTTTTGTTTTTTCTTGGAACAACGTGTCAAAATATAACACAATTATTTATTTCATTTTACATTTTCATTTTACTTCGGAGTCACGTGAGTGACTTCGTGAAGACCCCGCCAGGCACGCATGCGCGACATATCGTCGACCGCATGCGAGCGACAGGCAGGGAGGAGCGTTGCTCCTCTACTGCTGGGACCTGCAGGTAAGTAAAACACTAACCTGCGGTCTTTTTCTTCTAGGTGGCCCTGTCGCAGGGTCTCGCAGCCGCCTCGGATCTGACTGCTGCGGCAGTCAGCGGCGGCTCCAATAGTTGGAGTCGGGAAGCCCGTTGACCCAGGAGGGTCCGGGCTCATACACTCGCCGGCGGAGGACGGCAGAGGCAGCCCGACTCCACACCGCAGCCCGCAGGGGACGCCGCGGGCGAAAAGGAATGGGGCTTGCCGGCTCGCTGTCAAAAGTTCGCGACGGCAGCGCGGCAGCCCCGACTCTACACCTCAGCCCGCGGGGAACACCGCGGGTTGGCGGTGTACATGTAGGCGTGGGGCTTGCAGGCTCGCCGTTCAAAGTAGGAACGGTAGAGCGGCAGCCCCGACTCTACACTGCAGCCGCGGGGGATACTGCGGGCTGGCGGTGTGCATGCAGGAGTCGGGCTTGCAGGCTCGCCGTCAGAAGTTTCAACGGCGGAGCGGCAGCCCCGACTCTACACCACAGCCCGCGGGGGTGATACTGCGGGCTGGCGGTGTGCATGTGGTGTAGGGCTTGCTGTGCTTGCCATGGGCAGCAGCCCGACTCTACACCGCAGCCTGCAGGGGTTCTGCGGGTTGCTGGCATTCAGGGAGAAGCAGGCTTGCAAGCAAAGGCAGCCTGACTCCACACTGCAACTGCAGGGATTCTGTGGCCTGGCTACATTAAAGTGCCCTGCTACTCTAGGGTATGCATTGTCTTCAAGAAGTTCCGACTGCCAACATATAAAAGTTATTAAAGCATGAGAGGCTGGTCACCATACTTCTTAAAGACCCTCAGGTAAGATACTAACTTTGAATAGCTAAGCGTCTGTATTCGAGTTTGCTTACAGAGGGATGGAGACCAGAATGAAGGCAGCGAAGCAGGTCTCCAAGGGCCGTGCGACTTCAGATGGGAGTCAGCGGCCACCATTCCAGAAGAACGCGGAGGTCGGGGAGCCCTGCGCAGCCAGGACCCGTCTCTCCACCACGGCTGACCATGGGGCCGCAAAATGGTGGAGCACCGCGTGGGAGCAGGATGGGCAAGACCTGGACTCCCTACCACTCTCACCTATGCATAGTGACTGTGGGGCAAAGGTGCGTAAACATGTGACCCGCTCGGCGGCTCGTTTTGTCTCTCCTACTATGCAGGTATCAGAGATGGGGAGAGCTGCGCACGGGTCATGCCCCGCTGCAGTGGGAGGCATCGACATACCGCCGGGGGTAACCTGCTAGACTGCAGGCCGGTGATGGACCTGCTGGAAATCGGGGAGCCCTGCAGGAGCAGGAGGTACCGGTGTCCACCGGAACAGGCTGCCGGAGCGCAGACCGGTGGCAGCAGTTTACGGCTAGGCAACCCCATTGCTACGGGTAACGCCGGCTATGCGCCCTCATGGACCCGTGTGGTTAAGGGTGACGGCAAGCCTGCACGGACAGCGGAGCCGGTATTGGGGACCGGTACCGATCCTTCCCTCTGCCTTCCCACCAGGCAGAGGTGCCGCTTAGGTCCAAACGACGGCGGACTAGCGGTATGTCCGTGCAGGAGTCGTACAGCCTGCGGGAGCAGGAGGTACCGGCACTGCACCGGAACAGGCTGCCGGAGCGCAGACCGGTGGCAGCAGAATACGGTTAGGCAATCCCGTTGCTGCGGGTAAAGCCAGCCAAGCGCCGTCACAGACCCCTGGGGGTGAGGGTGACGGTGTGCCTGCACGGACCACGGACCGGTATTGGGGACCGGTTCCGACTCCTTTCCTCTGCCTGCTCGTCAGGTAGAGAGGCCGCTAAGGTCCGAGGGATGCCGGGCTAGCGGGTTGTCCGTGCGGAAGTCGTTCAGCCCCGCAGGAGCGGGTGCTGACGAGTACCTGTCAGCCACTTCGTTGAGGTGTGACCTACTGGCAGAAGCCCCAGCGACTCATCAGGGCCTGGGGAAGTCGACCTGTTGTCCGTGTGTAGCGGCAGCGGTCGCATGGCTAGGATGGAGCTAATGGTGGAGCAACTATATCAGCAGGACCTGGGTCGGCAAGAGCAGGAGTCTCAGCGGTCTGGGAGTTCGGATCATGACCACCACCTTCAATCTCACCTTCGTCCATCGGGAGTGCTAGCATTCAACAGATGGCCGATTTGACAAAGCAGCGGCAGCAGAAGAGCCCACTGCTCTCTATCCAGAAGAAGAAGTTGGAGGTGTCGAAAATCCGAAACCTGTTTTCAGGGGTACCGCTGCACTCTACATTGGCAGTAAGTATTAATTCTTGACGACACACCAGTTCCTAGACCAGGTGCTTTCAGAAACACGGAGAAGTACAAGGATCCTGGAAACTGTGTTACCCTGAACGTCCCGAGGGTCGACTCAGCCATCTGAGGGAACATAATTTCCAATGCGAGGGAACAAGAGATGAAGAGGCAGAAAATTCTGAAGCTATTGGCGTCGGGCATCACGGCGCTCATCAGGACCCTCGATGGGGCAGGTGCATCCGCAGAGCAGCAGGATGCTCTAGCCCTCCTGTGTAGCACACTTCGGGAAACTGTTTTAGTCAGAGCTCCATCCGGCCCGACATTAACCCTGAATTCGCTGGGTTGGGTCGTACCTCCACCACACCTCCAAGACAGCTGTTTGGGGAGGACCTGCCCAAGCCGGTCAAAGACGAGGCCATCAAGAACACATCCGCACCAGCTCCCCAACAGCAGAAGCCTTGTTAGGGCAGAGCCAGCATAGACTACCTCACCACACACCAGCTGCAGGAACAAGGATTTACCGAGGCGATCGAGCAGCACCCAGCAAAGAAGGAATACTAGAAACCAGAACGTCAGGCTCGCCGGTAACCATGGAGGTAAGGGGGCCTGGTTCTCTTGGAAGTGCTGCATGCATAACCTCACAAGTAGGAGGGAGGTACATACATTCTGCGGCTCTGTTTGTCACTATCCAGGGAACAGAGCTATAGCCATAATAGATTCATGTAACAGCCTTGCTTGCGCCAGGGAACTGACTTTCGACATGCTGCTAAGCTATGGGTAAATTGGAGCTACATTCCAGCCACATAATTGGGTCGTTACGCTATCAAAGCTTGGGTGAATAAGCAAAATCTCGGCATGTATAGCGAATGCTTACAATTACGAGCTTAAGCAGCTGCCAATCCAAGCATAATTGAGGTACAACGGTGGATTAGCAATGGTTGTGATTGTTAAATCCCATCATTACATCAAACCTAGTAGTCGCGTTACAAACCGACGCAAGCGCCGAGGGCTGGGGAACTACTGACACCATTCCAGGTGGGGCGGTAAATGGGATTGCATGAGTCTACTTTCTTCAATCACAAGGTATAAACTGTTTAGAAATGCTGGGAGCATGTCCAGGGCTGCGCATTAATGTACTAATCTGCAGCATACGTATGTTCGTCTTCAAAATAATACCACTGAGGAGGCATATTAAACCTTATGGGTGGCGTCAAGTTAATATCTTGGGATGAATTGGAAACATTAATTTGGCTCTGGTGGATTGAAAGAAATTTGAGTTCAGCTATGTACCTTCTGGATAAGCTCAATATAGTGGCGGACACCAGGTCACAAGTATTAATAACGACATCAAGTAGATTGAACCTCCAAATATCTGCTAAAATTATAGCCTAATATGGAATACCAGATTTCGACCTCTTTGCGTCCAGGTTGAGCCATTGGATACTAACATATGTCTTGAGAACTAGATCCTGGGGCAGTGGCGATGGACGCGTTTTCGCTACGTTGGGGGGAAATGCGGGGTTTCTATGTTTTCCCCATTCTGCTTCATCAGACAGGTGCTGCAGGATACGCAACCAGGCTCTGCAACATAAAGGACCATGGATGTCAAACAGCATCGTGCAGAGAGAGTCCAGTAGGAAGCAGTACCTCGCCTACATAAGGATATGGGAGGTTTCTGTAGTCGGACCTAGACCATCTACATATCTGCTATACTCTCCAAGGTGCTGGAATACTCATGGGTCGTCATTATGACGAGTCCCTCAGTTACAGTGCTGTATACAGTGCCAGGAGTGCATTGTTGTCCTATTGCTAGATTGGACTGGGATGAGGTAGTGTTGACCCTCCTCAGGAGCTGGTCGCCTATGATGGACTTACTCACCTTCAAAGTGCTTATGATAATGGCACTGAACACAGCTCAACAGGTCATGACTTTACAGAAATTAAACCTGGATAGAATGATCGGACCATACTAAGGTAACTTCTTTACAGAAGAATTACTTACACTACACAGACCTGGGACTACACGTCTGCAAATGGGCATCAGATGTATGGAGACGGGTCTGTTTCAGCCATGGTAACCCACGTCACAGGGTGATTGTGCAGACTATCTCCAGATGACACGAGGTGGTATTCGGTGCAGCAGGTAAGACACTAATATTTTAAATGTCATTCTATCAGGGCTGCATCCACATCAGTGGCAAGGACTATGGCGGTGTTCATGGATTTTGGCCTCGCAATAGCGAGCTGGGCCAGTGAATCTACACTTCAGCGGTTTTATAACTGATTTATAACCGCTCCCGCAACGTTGGCGGATTCAGTTTTAAGTGCTGTTCCCTAAACGTTTGTCCCCGAGTTCAGGGGGTTATTGTTGTATTAACAAATGTTATTATTTTTTCAGCTTGTTCAAGTCTGAAATACGTTAACATACTTCCTCCATCAGAATTACGGCAGTGTGTGAGCATGGGCGTGGTCCAGGGCATGTAATCACAGAGCTTTGAAATCTTCACGAAGTCACTCACGTGACTCCGAAGTAAAATAGTAAGATTAAACAAGAACTTACCAGTTTGAAGTTTGATCTTTATTTTATGAGGAGTTGCGATGAGGGATTTCGTGCCCTCCGCTCCCAACCCTCTATTATATATTCAACTGGTATGGTCAAGTTTTAATCTTACTATCTTCGGTTTGTGATCTGTGATTCCACACCGCTGCTTTGAAGAATGTCGCGCATGCGTGCCTGGCGGGGTCTTCACGAAATCCCTCATCGCAACTCCTCATAAAATAAAGATCAAACTTCAAACTGGTAAGTTCTTGTTTAATCTTACTATTTTATTGCTTTAATTTTTGAGGCATTGTTTCATAGTAGGCACAGTAATTTACAAAAAAATATATACAACACTGACCAAAAGGTTCCATTCTTGTCACTGTCGTTGCTATGTCAAAGAACAGGAGAAAAGCATGGTGTATTTTTACCTTTAATAGTGCTGCATACCTGCCTTTGTCAAATGGTGCATTTAACTAGTTCTTTTAACTTTACATTTTGATAATGAATGCCAAAAGGAATTATTTTATTTTCAGCCTCATGCAAAATCCCTGCTAAAATCTGCATTTAGAATCATGAATTATCTTTCTGCTAACTGGTTAGCATGCAACAAAAGCTTTTCACTGTACATGTGACACCAAACTAAACTTAACTTGACTTAAACTAGTTCAGCCTATAAAGGGTGTGATTCCTCCAAAATGGGGAGAAATGGTGTTACTTGCATTTTTGCTTTGTTCCATATTTCCTTATGATATAGAAGACCATTTAGCCCATTGTCTGTGCTGATTCTGAGTAATCCCATTCCCTCATTTAACTCTGCCATCAACCGTGCACATTCCCCACACCCGCCCCTCAATTCTACTAGGAGACGACTGGAGCATGGGGCGGAATTTGTGCAGCCAAGGGCAGACAATGCAAACATCATGCAGCTGGCACTAGAGTTGGAGTTTAATTTGTGTTGCTGGAGCTCTGAGGCAGCAGCACTACACGACAAAAGCAAAATCAAATCCTGCGTCATTTTGAAGGATAAACATTTGAAAACATCCATCTGTTAAAATATTTTGGATGTGATGTTGCAGATAGTATTCAAAAGTTTTTAACCAGATGTTTTTCAAACATAGAAGGTTTTCAAACCGATCCATGTTCTCCAGAGATGCTGCCCGACCTGCTAAGTTACTGTGTCGTTAGATATTTTTAAATGTTTGTCTTTCAAAGTGATGCAGGATTATTGCTTTTGGTATTGTAATAAATATAGTAAATAGACTTAATAAACTGTGCAGATTTGTAGTTTACTACTCATTGAGATAAAGTCCAGTGGCATTGTGCTGACACAGATTTAATTGCGGACTTAAACTGATTTGAATATACCATTTCAAATATAAAGAGATCGCTTAATTACCAATCAATAAGAGCTTAGATAATTAGTGTTTTTTAAACAAAAATATAGGGAATCTATTCTTTATTGTTTCAACTCTTTGCAACTTTTAGGAAACTCAACAGATTCCAACACAAGAAGTACAGCTGGATGTCTATCTGTCCAATGGGCAGAAAGTGAAAGTCAATATTTTCAGCTCTGATCAGACCGAAGATGTGTTGGAGGTAAGAATAATTTTACAAAATGTTGTCACTTCAGAATAAATAATTTGGATCTTATCTATATTTGCAAAGTGTATTCAATGTGATATCCTAAAAATATATACATTTGCTTAGAAATATTCTATTTTTAAGCATCTTTTCTGTGTTTGTAGCACATGAAACTGCAAGTAATTTCTGTACCTCCCTAATATTTTAATTTTGAAAATTGATAAAAATCTAAGATTGTTGTTCTGTTACATCTGAAGTGTTGCGCTGATCAAGATTATAGTTATTTCTTGTAAATGCAGATATGGTTAGGTTATGATAAATAGGGCATTTTTTGTCATGGATGGCATCAAATAAAGAACCTATTTTTCAGAAATCTTAATACTGCCCATTTTGCTGCTCCAACATCGAGCAAGATCAAGTCTGTTTTTATTCTACTTCAAGCATTCAGTAAGACAAAGGCTGATCTTTTACTGCAGTATCACACAGTTGTACTAATCTTATCTTTGATTCCCATAAATCTATAAAAATGTCAAATCTCATGCCTCCATAGCCTCCTTGGGAGAGAATTACAAAGATTTATTGGTCTTTTGTATAGGAAACCTCTCACCGCAGTCCTGAGTGGCTTAATTATTTTGAGACTATGACTCTTGGATGGGCACGCCATCAATGGAGAAACATTAACTCTGCCTCCACCCTTAATGTTGTATGTTTCAGTTAGATCATCTCTCATTCTTCCAAACAGTTTAATCTACAAACAGCACACCCTACCAGGAGTAAATCTGGTGAACCTTTGCTGCACTGCCTCTATCATACTCGTATCCATCCGTACAGCAGACATACAAAATTTCAAGTGCAGTTTCAAAATGGGATGAAGACATCTTTTTAACTAAATCTTTTGCAGTAAAGGCCAAAATACAATTTGTTTTCCTAATTGCTAATTGAATCTGCACATTGACTTTGATTGACGTACAAGGATACTTGCGTCCTTATGAGCATCTGCAATATTTGGTCTGTCATATTAAAGAAGAAGATATACTGTTTTGTAGTGTTGCTACTGAAGAGGATTAAGTTATACTTCTGTTGTGATCCTTTCCCATTCACTCTCCTCTCTTTGTCCTCGTTGCAGACCATACAGCCACCTAGCTATATATATATATATATTAAAAAAATATATATCTGGTTCAATGGTTCTTTATTGTCATAGCCAAAGTGATCATGCAGATCTGTAAACTGTGATATATTACTCTTAATCCCTTTGTCCAAATCATTGGCATAGATCGTGAAATGCTGCACAGTCATCTGGCCATTACTCTCAATCTGAAAACTATATGATTATTTCTACTATTTTCTATTTGTTGGCTATTTCTCAATCCATTCCATCGTAGTCACGTTGGGTTTGTCATGTGCATAAGATGAGCACAAGTACTGTGAGTTACAGTAAAAAAAGGTTACAGCAACACCACAGATACATAGACTCAGACACCATAAAAACACA
The DNA here is from genome assembly GCA_963514005.1 of Raja brachyura. The sequence goes on along the minus strand of OY740785.1, from coordinate 34,173,346 downwards.
TTTTTTGCACAGCAGTGATAAGAAACAGACTGCAAAACAAGTTCACGGAGGTGATCTGGTGCCAAAGGTAGGATTAGGGTTCCGTTAGTCAATTCAAGAACCTAATGATTGTAGGGAATTATTATCTGCCCCTGAACCTCGTGCTTTGGACTTCAGACTTACTGTCTGACAGTAGAAACTGTAGTGGGCATGGTGGAGATTGATTATACTTTGAAGGATACTCCCATCTTGAGGCAGTGTACTTGTATAGATGCTTTCGATACTGGGGAGGGCTGTGCCTGTGATGGTCTGGAGTTTGTCCGCCACTCTCTGTAGCCTCTTGCATTCCTGTGCATTAGAATTGTTCTACCAGGCCATGATATAACCAATCACGATACTTTCTGCAGTCTATCCCTCAAAGTTGGTTATAGTACATGGAGACTTTCCGAGAAAGTTACGTCACTGGCATGTCTTTTGTGATTGCAGCACAATTTGAAATTTGAGCCATATTACCTACAATTAAATATTCTCCAGTTTTCTTTAATAATCTCTGTGTGGCACCTAATCTAAACTGTTTGAAAGCCCAAATTCATGTTAAATTATTAAATTATTCCATTAATTTTCTAATTTCCTTCTGTATTCCTGGAGGATAATATGAGCAGCCTTTTAAGCCTTTAAGGTGTCATGTTGTGTAATGTATTCTGCATCATTCTAGTGATTTTGTTTTTAATTATCAGAGTTTCATAGTTAGTTCAAATGTAGTTTATTGCTTTGATCACTGATAAATACAGAGGAGGCCTTGAGACCAATTAAAAATTCTTCATTCAGAATCTTGCTTCCTTTGTGCATCTTGCAGTCTAGTTTTCATTACCATTGCTCTGCCCTTACTTAATTTATTCACTGAGTTTGGTGTATTCACTTACAGGTATTTGGAATTGTTCCAGTATCTTGATTTGACAGAAATATTCTAACATTTTTATATCATTCTTAAAGGCAGTTGCAGCAAAACTAGATCTCCCTGATGACCTAGTCGGATACTTCAGCCTTTTCCTTATTCGAGAAGGATGTGATGGTGGCTGTTCTTGTAAGTTTATTGATTAAATTCCAAGTTTGAAGATCCTTTTGCTCTTAATTGTGGGGCATGGAGTGACACAAAAATAAACACACAAAATTAATACTTGAGTGTATGCTTCTCCCCCACCCCTCCCAATAACACAAACAAATGGACACCTTTAGCAATTTTGGTGGGAAATTATCTTGAAATAGATCAAAAACTGAGAGCACCAGTTTTATTGTGTAAATAATTAAGCAAATGGATTTGCTTCTCCAGTAATTGCAACACTATTTCGAATCCCTCCAGATTCAAATTTCAGTTCCAATTGAAAGTGATAACACGTGGCCTTTTCCTGCCAGCTGTACAAGCTCTGCATGAAATGATTGGGAACTCTTATGTGTACAATATTATTCTACCTGGCTTTAAGATGAGCAGTGTGAAAAGTTGTTCCATGCTATGTCGTGGACTTTGAATGCAAATAGAAAACAGCAAATATTTAATTAGACTTCCAGAAATGTTCTGCTTTTTAAAAAGCTTCACCGATTTCACAACCAGGCACAGCAGTAGTGTTATTCTATTTGGCAGTGTTTAAAAGTGTTTATAATTGTTGTTAATACAGTTATTGTGTTGAATATAATATGATGGCTGTAAAAAGATCTGTGTCCTTCAGGTGCAAAGGTTTATGGGTTGCATCTAACTTGGGATGTATTTTCGTATTGGTTAGGCATTCTACTAAAATGTCATCCAGAACTCCAAATTCATTTATGTCAATTCTTCCACCCACTGCCCCTCTGTCCTTCCTTAACCTCCATGCTTTCATCTTTCCTTCTTCCCATTTGCCCTATAAATCATTATGGTCTGTAATCTGACGTTGACTAGTAAGAGATATACATAGAAATCGGATGGAAGGATCAAATACATAAGGTGAGAAATGAAGAGCTATGAAGGTCAATTGAAATAAATATATTGTTTTAAACTATATAATTTTGGTATTAACTTCAGTTTTATGAATTATTTTGTTACTCAGTTGTACGAAAACTGCAGGAGTTTGAACTGCCCTATATTTCAGTCACAAGCTTGAAAAATGCAGAATACAAAATAGTGCTACGAAAGAGGTAAAGCATGTCTTTATTTTAAGTTCTGTGGATAATGAAACTGGCTTATAATATTTTCTCGGGCATATTAAAGTTTAATAATTTGCTGCCCACTGAGGAAGGAGTTTTGAATTTTAAATGATGTATTGTAACTACTTGGGTTAGGCACCATCTGTGGTGAGCAAACCATTTTTTTTTGGCTGGACGATCTTCCATCAGAACTGGGAAAAGTTTGAAATTGATTGGAATTCAAAAATACTTTTTAAGCTGCAGAGTAGACAATAGACAATAGGTGCAGGAGTAGGCCATTTGGCCCTTCAAGCCAGCACCGCCATTCAATGTGATCATGGCTGATCATCCCCAATCAGTACCCCGTTCCTGCCTTCTCCCCATATCCCCTGACTGCTATTTTTAAGAGCCCTATCTAGCTCTCTCTTGAAAGCATCCAGCGAACCTGCCTCCCGCCCTCTGAGGCAGAGAATTCCACAGACTCACCACTCTCTGTGAGAAAAAGTGTTTCCTCGTCTCCGTTCTAAATGGCTTGCTCCTTATTCTTAGAAACATAGAAACATAGAAAATAGGTGCAGGAGTAGGCCATTCGGCCCTTCGAGCCTGCACCGCCATTCAATGTGATCATGGCTGATCATCCAACTCAGTATCCCGTACCTGCCTTCTCTCCATACCCCCTGATCCCTTTAGCCACAAGTGCCACATCTAACGCCCTCTTAAATATAGCCAATGAACTGGCCTCAACTACCTTCTGTGGCAGAGAATTCCAGAGACTCACCACTCTCTGTGTAAAGAATGTTTTCCTCATTTCGGTCCTAAAGGAATTCCCCCTTATCCTTAGACTGTGACCCCTTGTTCTGGACTCCCCCAACATCGGGAACAATCTTCCAGCATCTAGCTTGTCCAACCCCTTAAGAATTTTGTAGGTTTCTATAAGATCCCCCCTCAATCTTCTAAATTCCATCGAGTACAAACCGAGTCTATCCAATCTTTCCTCATATGAAAGTCCTGACATCCCAGGAATCAGTTCTTAAACCGTGGCCCCTGGTTCTGGACTCCCTCAACATCAGGAACACGTTTCCTGCCTCTAGTGTGTCCAAGCCCTTAACAATCTTATATGTTTCATTGAGATCCCCTCTCATCCTTCCAAACTCCAGAGTGTACAAGCCCAGCTGCTCCATTCTCTCAGCATATGACAGTCCAGCCATCCTGGAATTAACCTTGTAAACCTACGCTGTACTCGCTCAATAGCAAGAATGTCTTTCCTCCAATTAGGGGACCAAAACTGCACACAATACTCCAGGTGTGGTCTCACTAGGGCTCTGTACAACTGCAGAAGGACTTCTTTGCTCCTATGTTCAATTCCTCTTGTTATATAGGCCAACACGCTATTCACTTTCTTCACTGCCTGCTGTACCTGCATGCTTACTTTCATAGACTGATGTACAAGGACCCCCAGATCCCGTTGTATTTACCCGTTTCCCAACTTGACGCCATTTAGATAGTAATCTGCCTTCCTGTTTTTGCTACCAAAGTGGATAACCTCACATTTATCCACATTAAACTTCATCTGCCATGCATCTGCCCACTCCCCCAACCTGTCCAAGTCACCCTGCATTCTCATAGTTCACACTGCCACCCAGCTTTGTGTTATCTGCAAATTTGCTAATGTTACTTTGAATCCCTTCATCCAAATCATTGATGTGTATTGTAAATGGCTGCAGTCCCAGCACCGAGCCTTGCGGTACCCACTAGTCACTGCCTGCCATTCTGAAAGGGACCCGTTAATCCCTACTCTTTGTTTTCTGTCTGCCAACCACTTCTCTATCCATGTCAGCACTACCCCCAATACCATCTGCCCTAATTTTGCCCACTAATCTCCTATGTGGAACCTTATCAAATGCTTTCTGAAAGTCCAGGTACACTACATCCACTGGCTCTCCCATGTCCATTTTCCTAGTTACATCTTCAGAATATTCCAGAAGATTAGTCAAGCATGATTTCCCCTTCATAAATCCATGCTGACTCGGACCGATCCTGTTACTGCTTTCCAAATGTGCCGCTATTTTATAATTGACTCCAGCATCTTCCCCAACCTCTGATGTCAGGATAACTGGTCTATAATTCCCTGTTTTCTCTCTCCTGCCTTTTTTTAAACAAGTGGGATAACATTAGCTACCCTCCAATCCACAGGAACTGATCCTGAGTCTATAGAACATTGGAAAAATATCACCAATGCATCCACGATTTCTAGAGCCACTTCCTTAAGTACCCTGGGATGCAGACCATCAGGCCCTGGGGATTTATCAGCCTTCAGTCCCATCAGTCTATCCAACACCATTTCCTGCCTAATATGGATTTCCTGCAGTTCCTCTGTCACCCCAGATCCTCTGGCCACTACTACATCAGGAAGATTGTTTGTGTCCTTCTTAGCGAAGACAGATCCAAAGTACCTGTTCAACTCATCTGCCATTTCCAAAGTCTGTAGCTTCCTTTTGCTCTGGAATTTTATTTCATTCTTCACATGTTTAAATTATAATGTTTTATTTTTAATTGTCTACTGTATATCGTGTTACTTGCGAGCAAAGCACCAAGGCAAATTCCTTGTATGTATACATATTTGGCTAATAATATTTATTCAATTCAATTTTGTCTTGTAAACAGTAAAATTAGTTAAATACACTGTTTCTCTTCTCTAATATGAGTTCTTAATTTAAATAAGTACATTTGTGAGAAGATAAAATATATTCCCTTTCTGATGAGAGAAACAGAAGAGACATTGAGCAGTAGTAGGGAACAGAACAGTATCGCACATGAATAGGACCTTCAGCACACTATCTGGGGGGCCATTATGCCATATTAACCTAACTCCATCTGCCTACGCATGATCCATAACTCTCCTGCATGTGCCTATCCAAATGCCTCTTAAATGTTATTATCATATCTGCTTTCACCACAGCACATTCCTGGAACCGTTCATTCTTTGTTTAAAAAAAAATCTTGCTTCACACGTTCCCTCGCCTACCTTAAAGCCTTGCTTTGAATATTTGACATTTTCACCTGGGGACAAGGACTGTCTTTCCACCCTATTCAGGCCTTATAATTGTATATGATTGTACAGTTTAATGACATTTGTAAATCCCAGTTGAGCCATTATAGGAAATGGTTCTGTTATTATTGAATGGGAACACAATATCCTGCAGCTGAAGAAATATATTCATGATGGTTCATCGTACCTCCAAGTTTTTGTTCCCTAATCATTGTTTTGACTTTTTCTTGCTGAAACAAAAAACAGATATTACACAATTGAAAACTAACTGCACCTTTTTATTTTTGTGTTTGTTAATTTGGTATAGATGAGTATTCATTTATTAGCTGTTGGATTTCTAACAAATACTAACCAATGCTACCAAGAGTTTCAAAGTGTGTAATGGTTACTCATTAGTATTTACTTGGTAACGGTAGCATAAGAACAAACTTAACTACTGGACTGAAGAAGGGTCTGAACATGAGTTTCGACCCAAAATGTCCCTTATTGCTTTTCTCCAGAGATGCAGCCTGACTCTGAGTTACTCTAGCATTTTGTAACTATCATAACTACTGGACAATATTGATATGAAATGCATGTAATTAACTTTGTTGTACTGATAATACTGCTTTTTTTTAAATATAGCTATTGGGATTCTGCATATGACAACGATGTTATGGAAAACAGGATTGGATTGAATCTGTTATATGCCCAGGTAATAGTGGTCTTTGTTACTAAATATATTTGCGTCCCAGGAACAGAATATTCGCCATCGATATGTTTGTAAATTCAATATTACAACATCTCATTCTCCTAAATGTGATTTTTTTTAACTTTACACTTTCCAAAATCTCATTCCACTTGAAATTAATGTGTTGATTAATACGGCACCCCGTGCTATTTAATGCCATTATTTGCCCTTTAATTAAAGAAGATAAAACCTTTTTGAGCTGTCCCTTTTTGCTCCATTGAGAAATATTAGTTAAAATTCTAAAGTAATATAAACAACTGACCACCAAAATACCTCTGGATACTGTCCCTATGCAGTAAGACCTGAGAGCATTTTAGACTCCTTTAGAGGAACATTCTAGTTAACTTACAAGATGTAATGAAGCAGAATAGTCAATGTAATGACAAACATATAACCAATGAATCAAGAATTAAAAGGTGTTAGAAATGTGGTATATTTTAGCTAGTCTTGCTGAAGCATAATATTTTCACATGCCATCAAAGTCACAAATTTTCTAGTGTGATAGCTTAAGTTAAAATATTGTCAGCTTATCAAAAATAGGACTACTTTTGTCATTAATTAGACAAATTCTTATGTCTTAGACAGTGGCTGATATTGAACGGGGGTGGGTCCTTGTCAACAAGGAGCAGCACCGACAGTTAAAATCACTTCAAGAGAAAGGTTCCAAAAAAGAGGTGAGTTGTACTATATGGAAATATGGAATGGGCATGAGAGAAAAAGAGCTGACAGTGTACCATTTATTATTTTTGACAACAGCATATTAGTATCGTTACATTTTTCATCTACTTGTAGATTTGTTTAAATGTATGACTTTATCGAGGTAGATTTCACAATTTTCCATACGATTAGCAAAATAATTAGAAATCGCCTTTTAGTTGGAAATTGGTAAGCAAATAGGAGACCGAGAAAGGAATGTAAAAAGGACGTTGTTTCTTCATTCAGTCTTAAAAAGTACGTTTGTTTGGAAATAGGCTAGCTATGAAGATGTAAATTATTGTGTTTCTGTGCAGTTTATCGGCCTGGCACAAACACTGAAGTATTATGGATACATCAAGTTTGATCCGTGTATCACTGATTTTCCAGAGAAAGGTTGCCATGTAATAGTCAGCGCTGGCAACAATGAACTGAATTTTCATGTCAAGTTGCCGAACGAACAAATCAAAGAAGGCAGTTTCAAGGTCACACGCATGAGGTGCTGGCGTGTCACTTCCTCAGTGAGTATGATGGAAAGGGTTTGAAAAATCTCAATAATTCATTGTTGAAATATTGATATAATACAAGATTCTACACTTGATTATTTAAAAAATTAAAAATACTGCTATTTTAAATACTAAAATTTTAATTGCCTGTAATTTGTTTTCAAGCATTTAGGACATTTGTAGGTCATTTTAAAACACAATAAACCCTCATAATGTACCATACGAGGGAGACTGGTGTCTGTTAGTGCTGATTATTCATATAAATTAGTATGTAGTTGAAACAAACTGCAGATGATGGTTAATACAAAAAAGAGAGACAAAGTGCTGGAGCAACTCAGCGGGTCAAGCTGCATTGCTGGAGAACATGGATCAGTGACTTCGGGACCCTTCTTCATTCTGATTTTGTCTGCTGAGTTACTCCAATACTTTGTGTCATTTCACCTTAAAACCTTGCAAGTCGGGGGTGGTGTCGAAAGCCGGGGTACGAGACAGTGCGAACCTGGGGTGGGTCAGCAGGTCCATTCACAATATCTGAAAACCGTTAAAATACGGTCTGTTAAAATGAGGGTTTACTGTTATAAAATTAACGGTTCATTTAAATTTTCTGAATTTCATGTCACTTAACCTTTTTGTGTCAACATTGCCTCAATTATATCTGGCCTTTTGTTAAATAAGGTGTGATAGAGTGATATTTTGATGCAATGCTGAGATTTGTAGGACGTGTCGGCAAACCTGTGGCTAGATACAGGGATTATGCCCCGATGCAGATCTTGGACTCTAATTAACTATAAACGATGTTACTTGCAATATATCCACAATTTGCTTTACTGTAGATGATAGTTAATTTTATAGCTTTATATACATATTACTTCTGCATGCTTTATGTTTGCCCTCTGGGCAAAAGCCTAAGAAGGGAATGCAGATCAAACAGTATTGCTGATTTGATCTGTGTCTGGTTTTGCTGCTGACCTGATCCATAACCCATGTCAGGTTTCCACACTACCACCTGGTGGAATGCGGGCAGCCATGTTTGGTTATATGTTTGGTCCGTGTCCATATCTATGTTTGGTCATGGATCCATAATCCATGTCAGCAGCAAAACCAGACAAAGGTCAAATCAGCAATACTGTTTGATCTACAAGGTGGTCATGCATAATTTCTATAGTTGCGACAAATCTAAAATGAAATGCAAAAAATTGTATAAATACTCAGAAGATCAGATTGCAACTACGGAGAGATGCAGTTAATTTTTCAGGTCATGCAGTCAAAGACCCTTCATCAGAACTGGAAAAGAAAATAAATTTGATAAATTGTAGCAGATAGTGGAGGAAGTGGACACTTATGTTAAGATAAAACTGGGATGACAGTGGGGACATGTTATTGAATGAATGAGAGCAATTCTGTTTTTATGTTTTAGTTGGAATTATTGCTTCTCCTTTGACTTTTTAAAACCGTATACTAATCTTTGACAGTGAAAACATTAAGTAACTGTCAAAGGTGCAAGTTAGCATTGGCTTAAAACATGGGACAGTCCCTTCGACCCACAGTGTCCTAGGCATACACTATGCCAGGTTAAACTAATCTCCTCTGCCTGCATGCCTGGTTTTAATTTGCTCTAAAGTAGTGTTCACGGTTAGTTTGGAAAATTTGCTGACGGGTGCAATACATTTAGATATGGATTTGAATTGAGATTTAGAAACCTAGAAACAAGGTGCAGGAGGAGGCCATTTGGCCCTTTGAGCCAGCACAGCCATTCATTGTGGCCATGGCTGGTCATCCACAATCAGTAACCCGTGCCTGCCTTCTCCCCATATTCCTTGATTCCGCTAGCCCCGAGAGCTAACTCCCTTTTAATTCTTCCAGTGAATTGGCCTCTACTGCCTTCTGTGGCAGAGAATTCCACAAATTCACAACTCTCTGGGCGATTCACAACTCTCTGGGTGACTTGTTTTGGACTCCGTGGACTTTTTTTGATTATTTTAAATGTTAGCAGGTACCACTGGCAAATGGCACAGCAAGCAGCCCAGGAAAAACTGAGACCAAACTAGAATTGGCTTTCGAATATCTGATGAGCAAAGACCGACTCCAATGGGTGACAATTTCTAGCCCCCAGGTAAACATATGGTTAATTTTGAATGACTCATCAGTAAAACTAAGTGAGCTGATTATATTGTGTACACTTAATTGTATCATAGAACTCTGGTGATATAAATGCACATGTTCTAATCTGCATTATTGGGTACCGTGGTTGTGCTATGGTGACAATTTTTTTTTTTTTCAGTAACTAAAAGCATTGTCATTTTGTTGGCATCAAAACTAACCACTCGCTCTTGAGCTCTCTTGTCACCCCCATTTATATACGACTCCTTCCCTGAGAATCCTCTGGTATTTTGAGGGGTTTTTTCCATCTGATTGTGAATGAATTTTAGCACAGCTGTTGGGTTCAAGCTACAGGTTTTAAACTTAAAAAAAAAAACCATATTGGTCATTCCTAACCTTTTCAATCATTGGAAGGGTTCAGCCAGAATGATTTGTTAAAGAATCTAAATCAGAAACGGCGGTGGTATATATTTCTGTAATAGAGATTAGAAATTCTGATGAAAGGAGTCGCCAGCATTTCATCAATCTCAACAATAAGCTGAGCCCTTAGTCTTAGAAATTCCCCCAAAAAGCTTCATTAGGAATTTCATGGGCATGAATTTTGCATTGGCTGAGAGTGCTGCTTTTTGATGGTGCATTTTTGCAAATCAAAAATACGTTCCAAAAAATGCTCACAAAATTGACGTACCCTGTGTTTCATAGTAGTCCATAAACATGGAATTGTGGATATTCACAGGAGGTATTTAGCCCAACTTTTCTTGCTGGACAAGCATGGATTTTGAACTAATCTGACTTCCCAAATTATTTTTTGTTTTGATCTTAAATTGTTACCCAGTGTGTATTTAAAAGTCACTTGGCCACACTCTCAAGTAAGTATTCCTTAACTGACTGGAAAGCTTTTATTAAGTGGGTTTGAGTGAATGATATTGTACTGCCACCTGTCATTAACTGGACAAGAATCATTTGCTATTTCCAGCAATCTTCAATTCATCAGTATTCCCCAAAGTTGGGCCAGCTTCCCAGAAGCTTAGCAATTAACCGTTTTGGATTTCCGCTGAGTCAGTTTGTTTGAAAAGACAATTTTTTTTTTTTCCCCTACAACATCAATCACTTTTTAAAGGTAAATGAACTTCACACAGGCTTCTACTGTTAATTTGGACCTACCAGTATGTAGAACCAAATTTTCTACATTTCATCTTATGCCAGGAAATTTCAGATGTCCTAGCTGAGAATAAGAATCAAATGTTGTGGCATTAAATTACCTTTCATAATGTAGCTCCTTAATACTCAAATAATTTCAATCATGGAGTACAGCCTGGAAACTCTTTTTTCTCCAGTATGTACATGCTGGCCATTACGTATACCATTTCCATTTTCCCAGTAGATTTTCACTGTATTTCTATTCAATAGCATTTCAAATATTCATCTGAATATTACCGTTCGCTGACCCTTTTAGTCCACGAGTTTAATTTACACTGCCATCTACCCCAAAAAAATCTCAAATCCATTCAATCTCCTACCCAATCTCCTACTCCTGAGGTACATAACACTACTTTCAGTGTTATGTACCTCACTTAGGTCACCCTCAACCTTCACCATCCCAAAGAAAACAAATTAATCATATCCAGTTTCTGCTCATAACTGAAATGCTCCAATCCAGACAACATCCCTTGCACTCTCTTCAATGCACATCATACCTGCTGTGTAGCAATCAGAATTGCGGACCATCCTCTAGTTGTGGCCTAATTAGTGATTTATGCAGTTGTACCAGAATCTGCCTTCTGTTGTATTCAATGTCCAGGCTAATGGCGGCAAATACCTGAGATGCCTCTTAAACATTTAACATTATTACATGTTTAATATTTTGAAGATTTATTTTCCTTGTAACATAACATAATAGAGGCTGAGATTTGTTCTGACTGATTGTTTATTAGGCAATAATGATGAGTATCTCTTTACAAGCAATGGTGGATGAGCTCATGGTAAAGAAATCAGGTGGCAATATAAAGAAGGTAAATTCAACATTATTTTTTAAATTGTTAGGCCAAAAACCTGTAAGCTTTTGATCTGTACTTTTGAAATATTTTGATGCAAACAGTGATGAATGTGCATTTGTTGGATCCCAGGAGGCATGTTTAACCATAATTCAGTTAAGACGAAGTTGGTTATTGCAAGAGGAAACTATTTGAATCAATTTCTCTGAAGTAATACTTTTAAAAATATATCCTGGCTTTTAGAATTTTGATTCGTACAATGTGCGCGTAGATAGTAAAACTGATAAAAGTTTACTACCCATTCCTTTGTGCCCGTGCACGGCTCGAAATTAGCGGTTGCCTGGGTGCCATTGACCACAGAAAGTGCCGCCGGGCAACCTAAACGCCACCTCATTTTGCCCGGCTTGGCACCCAAATACTGGTTTATACCGGTAGACGCAAAAAATTGAAGTAACTCCGCGGGTCAGCCAGCATCTCTGGCGAATAGGAACTGACGCCTCGTGTCGGCGGCGATTTTGATTACGGGGCAAAGATACTAGGTGCGGGGTGACGAAGGGTCGGAGCGAATGACGGGGCCCCCAACAGAGGTAGCAGCGGCCGCGACAGCGGCTCCACCGCCGCCTCCTCCCGCACCCCACCCGGCGGAAGGAGGCCTCCCTCTCCCTCCCTCCCTCCTCCCGGCCTCGGCGTGCGAGAGGGGTTGTTTTGAAAGCGCCTTTTGCCGATTTGCCATAGCTGTAGGATCTTTGAGCTGCACCGCTCGGCCCTGCATCTTCCTGTCGGCTGGAAGAGGAGGAGGGGAGGCGGTGACGAGGAGGCGGCGGCACTTTGGGGCTGGACAGGGACGGCCAAGGCAACGGGGCGATGTTGTCCGAGGAGCGCTGACCTTCCGTCGTCCCCACCTCCTCTGCCCCTTCTCCCCCCCCCCCCCCCCTTGCTCTCTCGCTCTCTCGCTCTGTTGTGTAACAAAGAGGGAATCATATTTCCATGCAGAATCTATGCAGTTGGTGGAGCAATGAGGTTGTGTAGCATGCGGCCATGCATCTGCTGTTCCTTCCTACTCATACAGCATGGAACATTGTCTCTTTCAATTCAAAGTCCACATCAACTGTCAAAACATCTGTTTGCATTAAACCCATTTTATTCTCCCCACACTTGCATCAGCTTCCTCCAGATTTTACACTGGGACAATTTACATGTCAATTAATCAACCAATCTGCACAATGTGGGGATGTGGGAGTAAACTAAAGTACCTGGACAAACCCTACAGTCATGGTGAGAGTATACAAATGCACACAGTTGGCATTGAAGGTCAGGATTGAACCTAGTTCATTGAAGCTATGAGATAGTTCTTTTATATGCCCCACTGGGCTGCATCATTAAACAGCCTTTGTTTATTAGGGAAGTGCTGTGGCAATGCATTCTGTAGTTGGGTGTAATAGAGTTTTTTTTTTTATGCCAGTACTTTATCCTAATTGATGTCGAGCTTGATTTGAGCAAGCTTGAGTGCTGTGTTTTCCATCAGAATGAACAAGTTTTTGTGTGTGTGAATCTTTATCTAACATTTTATACCTGATCTGCAGATGCTGAAGAAGAGAATAAATGGTGCACTGCATCGATCAGACAGCCAGCAAGCTGTGAAGTCCCCTCCACTACTGGTTAGAATATTTACTTTGCAGTTTTATTTTCAAGTTTGAATTGAATGAGTAGTCAATGAATTGGTTGTTGTATTCACTGGAAATTTTACAGCTGCCTATTCTATTCTGGTATATTCAACCATTGTAAAGCATTAATTTGCACTGCAAAAATCAGACTCTTGCCCCATGTTGCATGTGGTGTTCCTTCCTGAATCTGATCAAACATTGTCATTTTGAACTTGATTGTTTTTTCTCTCAATTCCTCTGCTTTTCAAAAAAAAAGCAAGTCTTTCTTACCTCTCTGCCATCCAAAATAAAGTACTGGTAAAATGCAATATAGTTCTTGGTACATGGATAGGAAAGGTTTAGAGGGATATGGGCCAGCATGGCAATTGACACTAGCTTAGTTGGGGTATCTTGGTTGACACAGAGGAGTTGTCCCAATAACCAATTTCCGTGCTATGACTCTCTGAATTTGAAATGTCTATGCCAGATGTCTCACCCATCCCCAAGAGGAGGGGTGGGGGTGTGTGTGTGTGCAAAATCATTTGTTTACATTTATCTGATCGTTACACCACGAGGAGCACAGAAAGAAATTGGATAAAATGTAGTACTCTATATAAACTCCATATTGGTATTGGATTGTGTATCCATCTTAGCTAGAAAGTGTGCACATGACCAATCTTGAAACAAATAATTTGTTCATGTAATCTGTGATCTGGTTTGAAATAGTTAAGTCAATGGAGGTATTGGACTTAAAGGATTTGGGATTCAAAAACATGGAGGTTCTGTTGTAACTGTACAAGGTGCTGCAATATTCTTTGCAGTTTTGATCCCCTTACCCAGGAAAGGATTGGTGGCCATCCAAAGGAGATTCCCTAGGCTGATTCCTGGGATGACATGGTTGTACAAACAAGCAAAGAGAGACAAATTGGGTCTGTATACCTTGGAATGTAAAATAATGTGTGCAGATTTAATTCAAACATAAGGGGCCCTACCAGGGTACATGTTGAGATGTTTCCTCTTGTGAGGGAATCACAGACAAGGGGACCTGGTTACAAGATGAGTGTCAGCCTTTCAAACTGAGGTGCATGGACATTTCTTCTTTGTAGGTAGTAATTCTTAGGAATTATGTTATTCAAAGGGTAGTGGAGACAAGATCCTTTTTTTTTTACCGTGGAAATAGTTAATTATTTGAAAGATTGATGACTATGGAGATCAGGCACAAAGGAGTAGTTCAGGCTTGAGGAACTTGGTGGGTGGCCTACTCCTGCTATTTTCTTAGAGTCACACAGTGTGGAAACAGGCACTTCGGCCCAACATGCCCACACTGACCAACACGTCCCATCTACACTAGTTCCACTTGCCTGCATTTGACCTATATCCCTCTAAACCTGACCTACCCATGTACCTGACCTGTCCAAAATGTTTCTATCGTTTCTTAAACTTTGAAATAGTCCCTGCCTCAACTACCACATCCGGCAGCTCGTTCCATACACCAATCACCCTTTGTGTGAAAAAGGTACCCCTCAGATTCCTATAAAATCTTACCCCCTTCACTGTAAAGCTATGACCTCTGGTTCTCAATTTTTCCCCTACTCTTGGCAAGAGATTCTCTGCTTGGACGTTGGATCCAGGATGTTGTGTCGTCTCCAGGGTCCAGAACGTTAGGGCGAAGGGCAAAGTTGGCAAGTTTTGGGAACTCTGCTTGACAATAGATGTTGATGTGTTGTTCAGAGTAATGGAGGAGGCATATTTCAAGTGACACCCAAATTGGTGGTATAGTGGACAGTGAGGAAGGATATCCAAGTTCACAGAAGGATCCAGCTCGGTTTGGAAGGTGGGTCCAGGAATGGCAAATAGAATTTAACTCTGAGGAGTATGAGGCATTGCCCTGTGGTATGTCAAACCTGGGCAGGACCTACACAGTAAAAGGTAGAGCCCTGGAGGATGTTCCAGAACAGAGATCTGGGAGTACAGATGTACAGTTCCCAAAAGGCAGCGAGTCATGTGGACAGAAGGTGGTGAAGGTGTTTGGCACACTTGCCTTCATTGGAAGTGTATTGAATACAAAAGTTGAAACTATTATGATGCAACTGTACAAGTCATTGGTGACACCACACCGAGTAATGTAGAGCCATGCAATTGAAGTTATTCAGTTCGAAAGGATGCAGAAGAGATTCATCAGAATGTTACCTGGGCTTGCGGGCTTCAGTTATAGGGAAAATTTGGATAGGTTGGGTCTTCTTTTCTGTGAACGCAGGAGGCTGAGTTAGAGGATTCTAAAGCTAGAGGGCATAGGTTTAAGGTTGAGAGGAGTGATATAAGAGGGACCTTGGGGCAACTTTAGAGAATAGTTCAATAATCCACATCTGGAATGAGCAGCCAAAGGAAGCTGTAAACACAGATATAATTACGACTTAACACGTTTGGACAGATATAGAGATTAGAAGGGTTTAGATGGTTATGGGCCAAATTTAGACAAATGGTAAGCTAGCGTGCTAGCAATGTCAAACATTATCTGCATATAGACCTGACCTTGCAAGAATGTATTAAGGATCACTGATGGATCAACTTTTTCAGAATCCTATCTGTTGGTAATCCCTTGGAATGTAATTGTGGCCTCCATATTACTGTCCTGTTTAAACAATCAAAATGTGTTAAAATAGTGGAAGAACAATTTCAAATTGCTTCGTACCATGTGTTTCCTAGGATTCACCTGAATCAAACAGAGATCCTATTGTCAAACTCTCGGTAAGCATAATTATTCATTCTGTTTTAAAATGTTTTAATTTTATCTATGTGGAAGCATTTGAGCACTTTAATTTCACCTTGTCTGAACTGAACAAATTTCTGTAAACATGTAGCGTAATGTAAAATATGGTAAGTCACCCATTCCTTCTCTCCAGGGATGCTGCCTGTCCCACTGAGTTGCTCCAGTAATCTTAAGTAATCCTCTGTTTGCTGTCTGGAAATGGAATGCTAGATATTATTAACCAGCGTGTATATCCCAGACATACTGGGACATGTCTGGGTATACCATGTCATGCAATTGCAATGGATGATGATAATGCCATCATTCACTATGATGTGTAATATAAACTGCTGGATTTCTATGCTTGTGCATAATGTGACATACAATCCCAGTGATCTGGCATTGATTTAACCCATCCACCGAGACAGTTGTGAATTTGTGGAATTCTCTGCCACAGAAGGCAGTGGAGGCCAATTCACTGGATTAATTTAAAAGATAGTTAGAGATCTTGGGGTTAGTGGAATCAGGGGATATGGGTAGGCAGGCATGGGTTACTGATTGTGGATGATCAGCCATGATCACATTGAATGGTGGTGTTGGCTCGAAGGGCCGAATGGCCTCCTCCTGCAACTATGTTTGTATGCTGTGCAATGTTCCGCTCTATTGGATTATTTATATTAGCTACTCTTGCTGAAATATGTAGTATGTATATAGAAGAGAGGAGTGATGGATGATGCCAGGTGGGGGAGGGGTGGTTGGAACTCGGAGGCTGGTCTGGGATGGGAGGAAGCAAAGAAATGTAGTGGAGATGGAACTGGGGGAGGGAAGATAAAGGTGGAAACAAGCTGAAGCATGAGCGGTGACACAAGCTACAAATGCTGAAATCTGATTTAAAAGGAAGGTGCGAATGGAAGTCATTTCATGAGAGTAGGCATATGGAACCAGAGAGATTAGTGAATCCAGTAGGTGGTGTTTGGCTATAAGGTGAAGTACAGGAATAATTATATGAAGGAATTGAAGATGCTGGGATTCTTTCATATAAAGAAAAAGGCAATGAGCAATCTTCACAGGATTCAACAATGATTGATTTGAAAGAGCAAGAAGGAAGTGATTTGCTCTTGGCTGATGAGCAAAGATCATCAATAAAAGTAATTTGGAAAGGTTTCAAGATTATAAATGAATACGTTTCATAAACTAATTCCATAGAAGCTTCCAAAGGTAATTTGGGTGGTAAATAGAAGATTAATATGCAAGGTTACGGGGGAAAAGGCTGAGATGCATGACTAAATTGGACAGACCTTGTCAATGGCCAGAAAAGGTAGATGGAATGAATAGCTAACTTATAAATAATGAATTAAGATTTGCTGATTATGTTTTTTGTTCGAATTTTGATTATTATTTTAAAAACTTGTATCTTGGATTAGAACCTACTGCAGTGAAAATTTGGACTCCAAATTGATGAGCATGCATTTCAATTCACTTATGTCTAGTTCAAAGATAAGAGAATGCCATGAAAATTCATTACATGCCCAATTATATATGCAGTTTAACACAATTTCTGTCATATGTCTGAAAATAAATACTTTTAATAGTATTGTGCTTTAACTGATTCTTATCAATTAAAACAATTGTATTTTATGCATTTTTTTCCCCCTTCCTCATCTCGACCTCTTGCAGAGTAAACTTTCTTCTGTGAGCATCCGAGGGATCAGCACTTCTAATTCCTCTGGTGACATCAGTGCTAATAACCTCCACGGTAACTATGCCTTTGAGGGAATCGGTGATGACGATTTGTGAAGTCTGTCAAGAGAACAAATCTACTTGGCTGGGGGAGAAACCAAAATCTTGCACTTGCATCTGATCAGTTTGCACTGAATCGAATTAGGAAAGATTGAACCCTGACTGCTATTATGAAGATGCCATCGTTGGTTGTGATGCAACCAAGAATCAATGTTAGTCATGATTTTTATAATCATGATTGACACCAAATTATCGTTTCCTAGAGTATTTTGCACAATGATTCAAATTTGTTGAAAATCTATAAGATCCTCGTTTACACAGTATCAGTTGAATTTAACAGTATTTTTTAAAATATCTGAAATCAGTAGTAGCAGTGTGTTCAAAATTGAGCTAGCTTCTAATGTTAAATTTAAGGATGAGTGACAAAATTAATTTGTTTACAGATAGGAGCAGAGTTTTGTAAAATATCCCGTAACCAACCCATAGCATCCACCTATCGTGGATACAAAGCATTTTTTAGATAGCTGTGCACCACATTGATTATTTAGGTGTGAAAGCTCAAGTATCCAGTTGCAGAGAAAACCTCATTGGTCATTGTATGGCAAAATTACTACTCCTAGTTCTCAATTGCCTTATTTCAGTGCAAGTTTAATATTGTTTTGCTATCTCTTTATTGGATTGCCTTTATCTAATGTTAATGGTTTATGGCTCGTATTATCACCTTTCCATCTATATAAATATATTAAGTGTTTCAGCAGAATACTATATCTGTAAACCTACAATTTAGTGACCTGGGGCTATTATTGCAAGTTAAATCTGATTAATTTCACATAATTTTGATCCAGCACTCTACTTTGATTGCAGAACATTGGAGGTTGTTTCTAAAAACTTGTTCATTAATGGGGAAGATAAGTATTGAAAGTAAATCATTAGCAAGGGTTATTTTAATCATCCCAAGTGTTTTCCCTATTATCGTGCCCTAATCAGGTTTGTACAATATACACAAGGTACAAGGAAAACCAAAATAATTTGATCACAATTTTAGCAGAATTGTAACAGCTGAAAAGTACTGACCAAATATTCACCATAGCCTTGCCACAGGCAAAACTTGTAATTCTATTGAAAGATTGCTTTGCACTTTTGCCAGTGAAAGTCCTAAAGAAGGTTTAATTAACTTGCCTAAATATTAACATTTTTTTACAAATCAAAGGTGCAAAGTGTTTATTGGCTTTTTGTTTTCTGGTATTCTGGGCAAAATTATTTGTTTTTGAAATGCGTCTGGATTAGACATCATCATAGTCTGCGGCTGATTATCTTAAAAAAAAATCCCCAAAAACAAAAATTACTAAGCACCATGAGATATTGTAATATGGTCACTTTCACAGCATTTTCTTTTTTAATATAAGAATTGGTTATGGAGAGCTTGAGTTTATGCCATCTTTTGAGTTTACTTTAGTTGGTTGAAATCTCTGAAATATGTCAGGATATTTAGGTGGCAATAATATTGTACAACAGAGTAAGTAGTCTCTTACAGGAAAAAAAACTGCAGACACAAGGAACTACACATGCTAATTTACCGAAAAAGACAAAGTACTGGAGAAACTTGGAGCAGATGGATGGATGACGTTTTGAGTCGGGGCCCTTCAGACTAATTGTAGTAGCGGGGAGGAATTAATTTCCCTGTTTCTGTCTTTCATCCTTGGAGATTCTGGTAAAAGAGAAGCATCTTTCATGAGGCCCTTCCACTGAAGTTGCAACAAGCAAGGAGAAAAATTCTGTTTCAAATTTCTGTCCCCACCATTATTCCATAATATTTTAATCATCCACATTTAATATCGGCAATGATTCGATGTACTTTCCTATAGTTATTAAAAGTACTTGATTTAGATTTCCTTGGGTAGTATTCAATCTCCATTGCTGCAAATCAGGAGAGTAACGTTTTACCAAAAAATGAGATCCCTTGTTTAAGTTGATTCACAAATGCAATAGATTCTTAAAATATTTTTGAACCTTAACAGTTGGCCATGAAGCTACCTGCTTCCACTTTTGATAGTAGCGCATTGTTGTAGTTATGTTAGTCATTCCTTTACAATTGTAAATATTACTGATTTAGTATTTGAAACATTCAGTAGTAGAAGTTCAATGCCTTGTATATCCTGTTTTTATTTCAATTAAAACATCTGCAAATGCTTAATGTGGGATTTATACATGGGAGTCAGCAATTTTAATGCTGTGTTTAAAATTGTGATCCTTTGGGACTAAATTTTGAGTGATAAATGGTAGCCTGATTGTATAATTAATTAACTTTGGAGATGCAAGAAAGCATTCCAATTTGGGTATGGAGAACCTGAAACATGTATAGAGAATATAGTTGTGATTGTTATTGGTATGTATGGAGGGCTTAAGCAATCAAACTTGTGCTAGGCCCATAATTGTAGTCTTTGTATTTATGCATATAATGTTGAAAGACATATAATTAACTTTCTTAAAGGAGACCTTTTAATGAGGTGAATCTCCATTAGTTATTTAAACAAAATATTTACAATTATCTAACATGATTAGACATGCATTCATATACTTCTAATATTCCCTGCAGCAAAGTGCATGGTTATTCTGAGGTACTTAAGGAATGTACTTTATTCTGTATATTGAAACATCTGTTTTCATTGCCATCTATAATATATAAACTAACTATTTTTGTACTACAGAACGTACAATTCTTTATTTTCAATTTCCATAAACCCAAAACAGTTTGGGCAAAATGCATTATGTACAATGAAATATGTCTGCATTATAAACATGAATAATTATCACATTATAGCACCTTAAGTCAGTTTGTTTGAAAAAATTGATCTGTATTATTTAGCTTTGTCTACATGTATCCACTATCATTTGAATGTCTCCTTTTTAAATGTTGCAAGAATTTTTTTAAATGAATTATACAATGGTTGAACTTAAATACCAGCATGTACACCACTGCTTATTAAGATTGTTTTGATGTCAGTGTGAATCCACACTTGTTACAAATTTACTGAAGACAAGGTGCATCTGAGGGTCCTGCATTTTTCCAGAAAACAACTTTTATTGTTTTTAAATCTTTGTTTATAAAGTAGTTGATAAATTGTTACAATAAACGTTTAATCTTGTCACTTTATAAAAATATAAGATCATGCATAACATTAAATCATTTTCAGGAATGGAATAAATTTGGAATTACGTTGACAAATGTTTACTATTTTGCTCTCTGTCCCACCCCTTTGTAACTGAAGAGTCTTCATTACTGTGTTAAACTCTTTCACTACCAAATAAATCACCCTACTTTTTTTAGGGGTTAAAATCATACCGCACACTTTAAAAGTCTCCCCTCTCTCATCAGGGTCATCTTGTATTAACATTTTGGCATAAAAGATCCAAGATGTTTTGAAGTCTTCTTTCAAAAACTTTTGGATAAAAAGTACAAGCCAAATGTTGCAGTTTTGAAGCGCTTTACAAGTGATCTTTTTACAGTTTAAACTGACCATAATGCTTAAATTGTAAGGCACTTGTTCAAAATGCTTGCACGTATTGGATGGCCAGTGCGAGGGTGCATAATGTTTAATTGAGTCGGTTGAGAATTATGCTGTGAATTTGCCAATCATGTCATGAGCTTAGTCCAAGAATCTGTCATTGTGTCGCTTTCGCTGTTGAACATAACATTCTGTTTCCAATATCATCCATTCTACTTTTTGATAAAAACAATGTCCAGTCTTAAATGAATATTAGTTGAAATCTTTTGATTTCATCAAAGTAGCTTGGAAAAAGTAAGAAACCATTTCCAAAGATCTTTACTATATTCACCCAGCCTGCAGCTAGAATCTTAGCTGTGATAGAAGTTGTACCTGCGATCGAGATAGCTTTTGAAGAATTTTGATTATTAATTTGAATTAAAGACTGGTACACAATATTGTACATTTTATAACTGGAATCATATCCATTAGTGTTTGAATCTTTCGTCACTTTTCATGATGTTAAGATTTGAAGTTTCCTATTTTTGCCATTTGTTACTCACCTGATGCCATTATAAGATTTAATACTTGGATTATGTCACACTAAATGATATTGTTCTGCCATGTTTAACCTTGCTGTCAGACTGACCTTATGACTTAAAAGTTGCTTATTGTCTTCTCAATACCCTGTAAATGCACCTTAATGCAACACTAATTGCCGTGTGTGTATTATAGCTTGTTTTCCTGTATGTATCTATACCAGCAGAAATCTGATAAGCAGATTTAATTTTTATATTAAATATTAAAAAGCTTGAAATGTATAATATGCAAATAAAACTATTTTCATAATGTGATTTTATTTGAGTATTTGCTTTTCATAATCGGCCGCTCATTGAAAATAACTAAAACACGATTCAAATTAACCATTCTCCTTGCATCATATGATGAAAGATATTTTTCGGATATAGCCTTTTTTCCCCCATGGGAAGCCTGTTGTAAAGACAGGGGAATTGTAGCAAGCTTACATAGGAGCCAAACATGGCGTATGGACAAGGGAGCTACCAGTTTAGACAAACCAGGCAACCAGTGAAGATCTCCCAGTATGATTGGAACACATATTAATTTGGCTTTCATACAAAGACATATTTTGGATGTTGTGTGTTCCTTCATAAAAGTAAAACATGTGAAAGATTGGTACTTGGAATGCAAATCTGTTTTGGCTGAGATTCTTCCTGAGGTATGTCTACCTGAAATTAATTATATATGGTAATTTGGGTTCATATTTTCAACATTTTTCTTCTCATCTGAACAACTTAATTGTGCAGTTAGGTTGATGCAGTTTGCTTAGGTACAGAATTTATAGCTGGGTATGTCATGTAAACCTACAAAATTATTATGTTTATACTTTGTTTTAAGTATAATACTTCAGTAAAATGAGAATACAGAATTGATTGTATTTCTTGCATTCAGAATCATATTTGGTTTCTTGGTCTCTAGAGTGTGATCCCAGATTGATTGTGGCAAGTTTTTGAGACCATCTGCTGAAAGTTGCAATATAGGAAAAACGGCTTTAGACCCCAGGATCGAATCAAGTGTTACCATGGTTCTACCAGTAACATTCTCGCCTCTTAAATCAGGTGGCCATTGGTATAAGCCTCACATTTAAATTTGAGCATTTGGATTTCACTAGTAGGCTGACATTCCTGTGTACTACTGAAAGAATATTGTATTTTGAGGTAGATGCTTAACAGAGATTTTGGCTTTGGGGTAGTTCCCATGCTATTAGTTGGAAGTTCAGAGGAATAATCCTTTGCACAAGTAAGAAAAATACTTGTTTTCACTATTCAAGAAACAATTGTTCAAGCTTACCACATCTCCAATCTGACAGTAAACAATCTGGGATAAATTCAGATCCAATACACTTTGTCTTTAGAATATGTAAAATGACAACTGCATACTTTCAGTATGTACTTATGAATGAATTTAAAATTCATCACCCTAATTTTAGAACAGTTAATTTCATTGGGCCCTCCTTTCCCAAAATGTTAATTTTGAATTAAAGGAGGGGTTTTGATATTGTTCACATTATATTCAAGATTCAAGAGTTTATTGTCACATGGAACTTAAAGTACAAATACAACCATTTTCCTGTGTGATATGACTCCAGCCATTGGAATATTTTCCCCTTGATGGGCATTGAATTCAGTTCCACCAAGGCATCTGGATTCTACACTTGGTTGAACATTGCTTTCATGTAAATAATAGTCAGTCTTATGTCAACTTCAGCTGTGGTCCACATAATACCTGGAACCAAGTGGTTAAGGCATAACTCAAGCCTGACACCAGTGGACTAGCAATTGGCAGATAAGATCCATTTGTTTGCATTTTCTGATTTTAATTTTGCTGATGATGGAGATTGAGATGATTTTGGGAGGCACAGTGGTGCAATGGTAGAAGAGCTGCTGCTTGAACCTGTGTTTGAACATAACCATGAGTGCTGTCTATGAAGAGTATGTATGTTCTCCCTGTGACTGAAGAAGGGTCTTGACGCAAAACTGCCCATTCTTTCCAGAGATGCTGCCAGTCCCTACTGAGTTACTTAAGCATTTTGTGTCTATCTTTGCAGTTCCTTCCTACACACTCCCTGTGACTGATTTCCTCCCACATTCCAAAGACATGCAAACTTGGCTGATATAAATTGCGCCTAGTATATACGAATGGCATAGTACAGAACTAGTCTATGGGTGATCGATGGTCGGCGTGGACTGAAGAGCCTGTTTCCACGCTGTATCCCTAAACTAAATATGCTGGATTGGATTTTCTTGCCTTTTGTGTGAACTAGAGCTCTTAGCCATTTCTGAATATCACAAGGAATTAATCAATTGGCTGAAAACTGTCTCCTGAACCAGGTGATGTTGCTAGTGGTGGAATCTCAATGCAGCTGGTGGATAGTGGAGTGAACATCTCAGAAATCTTGGCATGGAATGCCTCATCTTGATAGCGGGTGCAGCAGAGTTGGAGAAACTGAGATGTAATTGGGTGGTGATTACAAGAGACAAGCTCAGGATAGTTGTAGGAATCAGTTGATTTAGAGTAAATGTTTGTGGATAGTTTGTCTCTTGAGACGGTGACCGAGAGATCTAGAAAATGAAAATGAAATTAGAAATCATCCAAGTGAATTTTAGCGCAGGTGAAGGTGATTAAAGATTTAAGTTCTGCAAAGACACAGAAAGCAATGCAGTTAAAGATATTACAGAGAATGAGTTGAGTGATCCAAGGTTTGGAATGAGGACCGTTCCGCATGGCCAATGAAAAGATGGGCATATCTGGGGCTCGCCAATGATTTATTGTAAGTGAAAAAAGAGAATGGTTCAGTGTAAGAACTAATTCAACCATGCAGATGAGTGTTGGTAGAAGCCAACTACTTATGTCTGTATTGCTCACCAGCGGAGGGCTTTAAGACTTTCCTCAGAGGGAATGGGGATGTATCTAGACGACATTGATTGTGAAGATGAGGCATTAACGGCCATGGAGTCGCAAGTTTTAAAAGTGGTGGAGAGCATGGAAGGTATCCTGTTTGTAGATGGGAAGAGACTGAACAAGGGGATTCAGGGTAGAGTTAAGGCATGGGGAGATAAATTCAATAGAACAAGAGCAGGTGGAAACAATGGGCCTCCCAGGACAATCCTATTTGTGGATTGGGTAAGAGCTGGAAGTGGAAAGTGCAGGGATGGGCCACCATCATGTTTTGGAGCGAGAAGGAGATGTCCTGATGAGATCTGTGACCGGGCGAGATGCTTGCTTCAGGTCTAGGTGAGGTTTCGCTGAACACCTCCGCTCAGTCTGCCTTTACCTTCTCTCTCGCCATCCTTCCTTCACAGTTCTCCGACCAGTCTGACTCTGTTTGCTTTGTTGTTACCTTCTGCTACCTAACAATGATCTATTCAGCATTTTCTGTGATCTCCATTGCCTTTGTCTCGTTTCATACCTTACACTTCTATACATCTTTATCTCCCTCTCCCCTGACTCGGTCTAAAGAAGGGTCTCAGTGAAGAAAGCAAATGGTATGTTAGCATTCATAGCAAAAGGATTTGAGTATAGGAGCAGGGAGGTTCTACTGCAGTTGTACAGGGTTTTGGTGAGGCCACACCTGGAGTACTGCGTACAGTTTTGGTCTCCAAATCTGAGGAAAGACATCCTTGCCATAGAGGGGGTACAGAGAAGATTCACCAGACTGATTCCTGGGATGTCAGGACTTTCATATGAGGAAAGATTGGATAGACTCGGTTTGTACTCGATGGAATTTAGAAGATTGAGGGGGGATCTTATAGAAACCTACAAAATTCTTAAGGGGTTGGACAAGCTAGATGCTGGAAGATTGTTCCCGATGTTGGGGGAGTCCAGAACAAGGGGTCACAGTCTAAGGATAAGGGGGAATTCCTTTAGGTCCGAAATGAGGAAAACATTCTTTACACAGAGAGTGGTGAGTCTCTGGAATTCTCTGCCACAGAAGGTAGTTGAGGCCAGTTCATTGGCTATATTTAAGAGGGCGTTAGATGTGGCACTTGTGGCTAAAGGGATCAGGGGGTATGGAGAGAAGGCAGGTACGGGATACTGAGTTGGATGATCAGCCATGATCACATTGAATGGCGGTGCAGGCTCGAAGGGCCGAATGGCCTACTCCTGCACCTAGTTTCTATGTTTCTATGTCTCGACCCGAAACATCACATAGAAACATAGAAATTAAGTGCAAGAGTAGGCCATTCGGCCCTTCGAGGATGCACCGCCATTCAATATGATCATGGCTGATCATCCAACTCAATATCCCGTACCTGCCTTCTCTCCATACCCTCTGATCCCCTTAGCCACAAGGGCCACATCTAACTCCCTCTTATATATAGCCAATGAACTGGCCTCAACTACCCTCTGTGGCAGAGAGTTCCAGAGACCCACCACTGTGTGTGAAAAAAGTCCTCATCTCGGTACTAAAGGATTTCCCACTTATCCTTAAGCTGGGACCCCTTGGAAAGGACCTCCCCAACATCGGGAACAATCTTCCTGCATCTAACCTGTCCAACCCCTTAATACTTTTGTACGTTTCTACAAGATCCCCTCTCAATCTCCTAAATTCTAGAGAGTATAAACTGAGTCTATCCAGTCTTTCTTGATAAGACAGTCCTGACATTCCAGGAATCAGTCTGGTGAACCTTCTCTGCACTCCCTCTATAGCAATAATGTCCTTCCTCAGATTTGGAGACCAGAACTGTACGCAATACTCCAGGTGTGGTCTCACCAAGACCCTATACAACTGCAGTAGAACCTCCCTGCTCCTATACTCAAATCATTTTGCTATGAAAGCTAACATACCATTTGCTTTCTTCACTGCCTGCTGCACCTGCATGCCTACTTTCAATGACTGGTGTACCATGATACCCAGGTCGCGCTGCATCTCCCCTTTTCCTAATCAGCCACCATTTAGATAATAGTCTGCTTTCCTATTTTTGCCACCAAAGTGGATAACCTCACATTTATCCACATTATACTGCATCTGCCAAACATTTGCCCACTCACCCAGCCTATCCAAGTCACCTTGCAGTCTCCTAACATCTTCCTCACAGCTAACACTGCCCCCAGCTTAGTGTCATCCGCAAACTTGGAGATATTGCCTTTAATTCCCTCATCCAGATCATTAATGTATATTGTAAATAGCTGGGGTCCCAGCACTGAGCCTTGTGGTACCCCACTAGTCACTGCCTGCCATTGTGAAAACAACCCGTTTACAACTACTCTTTGCTTCCTGTTTGCCAGCCAGTTCTCTATCCACATCAATACTGAACCCCCAATGCCGTATGCTTTACGTTTGTATACTAATTTCTTATGTGGGACCTTGTCGAACGCCTTCTGGAAGTCCAGATACACCACATCCACTGGTTCTCCCCAATCCACGCTACTAGTTACATCCTCGAAAAATTCCACAAGATTCGTCAGACATGATTTACCTTTCGTAAATCCATGCTGGTCTGTAATTCTCTCTCCCTCCCTTCTTAAAAAGAGGGGTTACGTTTGCTACCCGCCAATCCTCGGGAACTACTCCAGAATCTAAAGAGTTTTGAAAGATTATCACTAATGCATCCACTATTTCCGGAGCTACTTCCTTAATTCATAGAAACATAGAAAATAGGTGCAGGAGTAGGCCATTCGGCCCTTCGAGCCTGCACCGCCATTCAATGTGATCATGGCTGATCATCCAACTCAGTATCCCGTACCTGCCTTCTCTCCATACCCCCTGATCCCTTTAGCCACAAGTGCCACATCTAACGCCCTCTTAAATATAGCCAATGAACTGGCCTCAACTACCTTCTGTGGCAGAGAATTCCAGAGACTCACCACTCTCTGTGTAAAGAATGTTTTCCTCATTTCGGTCCTAAAGGAATTCCCCCTTATCCTTAGACTGTGACCCCTTGTTCTGGACTCCCCCAACATCGGGAACAATCTTCCAGCATCTAGCTTGTCCAACCCCTTGAGAATTTTGTAAGTTTCTATAAGATCCCCCCTCAATCTTCTAAATTCCAGTGAGTACAAGCCGAGTCTATCCAATCTTTCCTCATATGAAAGTCCTGACATCCCAGGAATCAGTCTGGTGAATCTTCTCTGTACCCCCTCTATGGCAAGGATGTCTTTCCTCAGATTTGGAGACCAAAACTGTACGCAATACTCCAGGTGTGGCGTATTCCACCTATTCCTTCTATCCAGAGATGTTGCCTGTCCCACTAAATTACACCAGCATTTTGTGAATGTCTTTGAGGCATGTCTAATGTTATTAAGTACGTTTTTATGTGGCATTCTACAATTAACCAACTGTTCAATACAACACGTACATTGGGTCTCCCACGTCTACTCTGCTAGTTACAAACGCATTAACCATAAATAGATACATCAATCGTGATTTGCCTTTCACAAATCCAAGTTGACTCTGCACAATGCCATTATGTGTGCTCTGTTACTACAATTTTAATAAGAGTATTGCGCATTTTCCTCCTACCAATATACAAATAACTGGTCTATAGGCACCCATTTTCTCTGTCCCTTACTTGCAAATAGTAAGGATATTTCTGCAACCATCAAATCTTTAGGAGTTATTCTAGAAGATATAAAATTTTGGAATATGACAACTTCTGAAAATGATATCTGTAAGGAACCCATGTTAACTTCTATTCCCCCCCCCCCCCCTTTTGCTGAATTCCAAAACGTTCTTGATCTTCTGACTTGCTGCTTATAATGACTGCACTTTTCCTTTATTTCCTTTGGACATCAGTCTGAAGAAGGGTCTCGACCTGAAACGTCACCCATTCCTTCTTTCCAGAGATGCTGCCTGTCCCACTGAGTTACTCCAGCATTTTGTGTCTACCTATAATTTTCCTTTATTCTTGTAATTTTTTTTGATAAACATGGCTGTATCACATTTTCTGTTGGTCCTTAAAGGAATCTACATTTGCTTATGAAATAGGAATCAATTCCTTCTTCAGCCACAAATGAACTTTTAATGCCATACCTTCTTGAAAAACTGCTGACTGTTCCTACAATACATTTTTCCTATCATAGGCATGCAGCATCGAAACAGGCCCTTCAGCCCAATTTGCCCATGCCGGCCAAGGTGTCCCATCTACATTAGTCCCACCTACCATGTTAGGCTCTTGTCCCTCTAAACCTTTCCTATCCATGTACTTGTCCAAATGTCTGTTAAATGTTGTTTTACTTCGGAGTCATGTGAGTGACTACGTGACGAGCCCGTCAGCCCGCATGCGCGTCATTACGTCTAACGCATGGCGCTGCGACTGGCTGGTTGGTCCGTTGCTCCACCAGCGGTAAGTTTAAAAGGCCTACTTAGTCTGCGGTCATTTTTTCTCCCGTTCTTGTTACAGCTTCAAGAACGGATGAGCTATGGATAAGGCAAGGGTGAAGTCTCGATGGTCCGCAGGGAGAACCGCTTCGGAAGACCGCGGGAGTGCGGTCAGCGGGCGGCCATCCATTTCACCATCGTGGTCGCTGACAGCTCAGCCAGCGACTACGGACTCGGTGCACTGGCTACCCCGCGGGTCGGGAAGGCCAAGTACAAGTCCAACAGGCTGGTTGACTCGGATGAGTCCGGCTGGGAGGGTTCGCCTCCTGTAGCGGGGAGCGTCTTCATCTTTTCCGAGTGGAGCATCTTATGGAGAAGGTGCTCGAACATGATATACTCCACAGTGGGGAGTCATATCAGAGCGGGTCTCTGGGGCCCGCAGCAGCACCTGGTGCAGGGCTGCATTATATCTCCCTATCCGAGGATAGGAGCATAGGCCATCAGTCCTGGGCGGACTTTCATTTGAGTGAGATGCCGGTGGAACGTCTCACAACACGGGACCCGTGAGAAGCAGAGGTACCAACCATGGTCTCTAAGTTTGCAATGCCGTCGCTGGTCGGGAAGCCGCTGGACGAAGAGCTAGCGGCCAGTATTAATTACCTCGCTTCTCACCAGCTTCAAGAGCAGGTAATGATGGAGATGGTCATGAAGTACCACACGCCCAGCAACTGCGCCTCCCTTAAGGTACTGGCTGTGAATAGTTCCATTTGGAGCTACATTGGTGGGGGCATTAAGTCCCAAGAGGTCAAATTACAGAGGATCCTGAAACTGCTGGCATCGGGGGTGACAGCATTCGCCAGGTCAGTAGATGTCAGCTCCCTATCTGAGGCGCAACGGGATGCAATGGCATTGTTGTGCAATGCACACTTTGAAATAAATTGCTTTCGCAAGAATGCCATTCGTCCTGTCCTCAACCCCAAGTTTGCAGGGTTGCAGGTCCAGTAATGTGCAGCCTCCCAATTATTTATTTGGAGAAGACCTGTCCAAACAAGTGAAGGACCTGGACGACGAGTCGAAGGCTGTGGGGGCTACTTCGGCTTCCACCAGCGAACAGACCTGTGTCATTTCGACGGCAGCACCCCAATGCCTCTACCAAAACCAAACGGTCTGCGGAAACCACCTCTAGCTCAAGGACCGAAAGAACTGGCCGGAAGTCTTTTTTAGGACATGGCCCAAGCCGGCCAACATCAAAGATGCGCAACTGGTGCACTCCAGCACCTCATTCCCCCCAAACATTGGGGGAGGAAATAAACATCAAGAATCCACCAATAACCACGGAGGTAGGTGGGTCTGGTTCGCCATGGAACATAAGCGGTATGGGTCTATTGCATGTTGGTGGGAGGTTATGTTTCTTTTTGCATGAATGGCGGTGGATAACGTCTGATTTGTTCATACTGCGCAGTATATATGGGTTTGAAATTGAGTTTTCTGGTTCACTGCCACCCACACAGCATGCTCCAAACTGTACCTTTGTTCGTTCACAACAGGATGGTTTGGAGGTTCAGGATGAAATTCAGGCATTATATGAATTTCAGGTAATTGAAAAAACGAATCATGAACCTCACCAATTTGCTGCTAAATATGAACCTTTGCACTATCAGCAATTACAAAGAGCAAAGGTGCAGGCACTTAAACACAATTTGGGCTATGCAATTACCGGCTGAAGCTGTTGCTGAGCTGCAGTGGTGGAAAGCCAGTATTTTGCATTGTTCTCGCAATATTTAGATCAAAAGTCCTTCTGTTCTTTTACAGACTGCTGCCCGTGCTCTGGGATGGGGCGCCACTGACACCGTTTCTAGCTGCGGTGGCAGATGGGATATGCATGAGCTATCCTTTCTGCAGGTGCATGGCATTAACTATTTGGAGTTGCTCGCAGCACTGAAGTCTGAAGGTCTGAAGGTCTGAAGGCTTATTGCAGGCATATTGCACCATCTGCATGCTCAATTACAGATAGATAACACCACAGCGGTGGCATACATAAATCACATGGGTGGAATCAAGTCAGTATCCTGTGATAAATTGGCTAACCTCATTTGGCACTGGTGTATCATTAGGAATATTTGGGTTTCAGCTAATTACCTTCGAGGTAGGTTCAACACGGTGGTGGACACCAGGTCATGTAAATTCAATGACAACACAGAATGAATGTTGAATCATAGAGTGTTTAAGGATATTGTCTAGGTATGGAACACCGGATATGGATTTGTTTGCTTTGAGATGAAATCATCAGTTACCGAAGTATGTTGCATGGGAACCAGACCCAGGGGCAGTAGCGATAGATGCCTTCTCACTACATTGGGGAGGAATGTTTTTCTATGCATTCCTCCCATTCTGCCTTGTCAATCGATGTCTGCAAAAAATTCAGCAGGACTCTGCCTCCGGCATTCTGGTAGTCCCTGACTGGCCCACTCAGCCATGGTATCCTCTCATCCTGGTCAGGTCTCTGTTAACTCATCCCATTTCTGGGGAAGTACATCCTCTGCATGATCAGCTGAACTTATTGGTTTGCAGGTTTTAAGAAGATCTTTCCTCGGACTGGGACTAGCTGATCGCACGGTGGATGTGCTAACTGTGGCCTGGAGAAGCAGTACCCAAAAACAATACGCCTCCTCCATAAGGAAATGGGAAGCGTTCTGTGCGCAGTCCGATATCTCGTATGCCGCAGCGCACATTACTGATGTTTTGGAGTTCCTCTCAAAACTGCATTTTGATGAGAAATTAAGCTACAGTGCCCTAAATTGTGCCAGAAGTGCGCTGTCGTCATACTTGCTGCCGAGTTCAGGACACCAGCCTGTGGGGTCTCATCCTTTAGTATCGAGGTTCATGAGGGGAGGCTTTAATTCAAACCCTCCTAGGCCCAGATACACGGAAATTTGGGATGTAGGGGTGGTCCTAACTCTGCTTCGCTCATGGTCTCCAGCAGCATCCCTGTCTCTACTTCGGCTCACATACAAGGTGGCCATGCTCATGGCTCTAGTGTCATCTCAATGGGTCCAGTCGTTGCAGAAGCTACGGGGGTTACACAAAAAGCTGGAGAAACTCAGCGGGTGCAGCAGCATCTAAGGGGCGAAGGAGATAGGCGACGTTTCGGGTCGAGACCCTTCTTCAGACTGGTCAGGGATCAGGGAAAGGAGAGATATAAACAGTGATGTGGAGAGATAAAGAACAATGAATGAAAGATATGCAAAAAAGTATTGATGATAAGGGAAACAGGCCATTGTAAGCTGTTTGTGGTGTGAAAATGAGAGGCTAGTGCGACTGGGGAGGGGGGGAGATAGAGAAGGAATGTCAGAGCCCGAGGGCTGAGGGAGAGGTGGGGAGGGGTGGGGGCAGTCTGGGTTAACAGAATTGAGAAAATTCAATGTTTAAGCCTAGAGGATGCAGACTCCCGAAGCGGAATATGAGGTGCTGTTCCTCCAACTTGCGGTGTTGCTCACTCTGGCCGTGGAGGAGGCCCAGGACCGAGAGGTCGGATATGGAATGGGAGGGGGAGTTGAAGTGCTGAGCCACCGGGAGGTCGGGTTGGTTATTGCGGACCGAGCGGAGGTGTTCGGCGAAACGATCGCCCAGCCTCCGCTTGGTCTCACCGATGTAGATCAGCTGGCATCTGGAGCAACGGATGCAGTAGATGAGGTTGGAGGAGGTGCAGGTGAACCTCTGTCGGACTTGGAATGACTGCTTGGGTCCCTGAAAGGAGTGGATGGGGGAGGTGAAGGGACAAGTGTAGCATCTCTTGCGGTTGCAAGGGAAAGTGCCCGGGGAAGGAGTGGAGCGGGAGGGAAGGGAAGAATTGACAAGGGAGTTGCGGAGGGAGCGGTCTTTGCGGAAGGCAGACAGGGGGGGAGATGGGAAGATGTGGCGAGTGGAGGGGTCACGTGGAGGTGGCGAAACTGGCGGAGGACTATCTGTTGTATGCGCTGGCTGGTGGGGTGAAAGGTGAAGACCAGGGGGACTCGGCCCTTGTTGTGAGCGGGGAAATGGGGAGAGAGGGCAGTGTTGCGGGGTATGGAGGAGACCCTGGTGCGAGCCTCATTTATAGTGGGGGAGGGGAAACCCCGTTCTCTGAAGAACGAGGACATTTGGGATGACCTGGTGTGGAACACGTCATCCTGGGAGCAGATGCGGCGTAGACGGAGGAATTGGGAATAGGGGATGGAGTCCTTACAGGAAGCAGGGTGGGAGGAAGAGTAGTCCAGGTCGCTGTGGGAGTCAGTTGGTTTGTAGTGGATGTCAGTCAGGAGTGTATCACCTGCAATAGAGATGGTGAGGTCAAGGAATGGTAGGGAAATTTCGGAAATGGTCCAAGTATATTTGAGTGCCGGATGGAAGTTGGTGGTGAAATGGATGAAGTCAGTCAGTTGTGCGTGGGTGCAGGAAGTGACACCAAAGCAGTCGTCAATGTAACGGAGGTAAAATCGGGGGTGGGGCCCTGGTACGCCGAGAACAAAGATTGTTCGACGTGCCCGACAAAGAGGCAGGCGTAGCTAGGGCCCATGTGTGTGCCCATAGCTACGCCTTGTGTTTGGAGGAAATGGGAGGAGTCAAAAGAGAAGTTGTTGAGGGTAAGGACCAACTCCGCTAGGCGGAGGAGGGTGTCAGTGGACGGGTATGGGTTGCTCCTCTGGTCGAGGAAGTACCGGAGGGCTTTGAGACCATCCTGGTGGGGGATGCAGGTGTATAGTGACTGGACGTCCATGGTGAAAATGAGAGGATGGGGGCCTGGACAACGGAATGTGCGGAGCCGACGGAGAGTGTCTGAGGTGTCTTGAACATAGGTGGGGATGGATTTAACAAAGGGGGATAGGATGGAGTCAAGGTATGTGGAAATGTGTTCGGTGGGGCACGAACAGGCAGAGACAATGGGTCTGCCGGGGCAGTCGGGTTTGTGGATTTTGGGGAGAAGGTAAAATCGGGCTGTGCGGGGCTGGGAAACGATGAGGTTGGAGGCTCGGGGGGGTAGGGAGCTGGAGTTGATGAAGTCAGTTATGGTGCTCGAGATGGTGGCCTGGTGCTCGTCAGTGGGGTCATGGTCCAGGGGTAAGTAGGAGGAGGTGTCCGAGAGTTGGCGCGTGGCCTCTGCTTTGTAGAGATCGACGCGCCAGACTACCACAGCACCTCCCTTGTTGGCGGGTTTGATAACCCAGTCTGGGTTGTTGCGGAGTGAGTCGATGGCAGTGCGTTCGGAGGGGGAGAGATTGGAGTGAGACAGGGGAGTGGAGAAGTCGAGGCGGTTGATGTCCCGACGGCAGTTCTGAATAAAGAGTTCTAAAGCTGGAGGGTCACGAGGGGGGGTCCACGAAGAGGGGGTACGTGGGAGACAGGAAAAAGGATCATCACTGGGGGGCGAGGACTTGTTCCCGTGAAAGAACGCTGTGAGGCGGAGGCGACGGTAGAAGAGCTCCAAGTCGTGGTGGGCGCGGAACTCATTGAGGTGGGGACGGAGGGGAACAAAGGTAAGACCTCTGCTGAGGACCGACCTTTCGGTGTCGGAGAGGGGGAGGTCCGGGGGATGGTGAACACGCGGCAGGGATGGGGGTTGTGGCTGGAGGAAGGCAGGTGAGTGGACTGAGGACGGAGCGTTGTGTGGTGGCGGGGTGGAAGGTGGTCAGGGGGTGGGGGGGGTATGGGGGCTGCGGTGTGGGTGGGAAAGAGCAGGGGTTACATGGTAGGAGGGGGATGGGGAAGACCCAGTGGAATAGCTACTGAGGTCACCGGGGCTGGGGAGACGGGCACTAGGACCCAGTTCCGTTAACAACAGAGTGGTGGGAGGAGTGAGCAACGTGGAGGCTTCAGGCCCGCTGCACAGTCCAGTCTGTAGGTGAGGCGACGCCAGCGGGCTGCTGGAGGGCGGTGGAGTGTCGTGGGTCGGCGGGCCCGAAGGTAGGAGTCCGCGGGCAGTGGAGTCGGGGTCGGCGGGCGATGCGTGGGTGGTCCCGGTGGGCGAGTGGTCGGTGTGGCGGCAAGGTTCAGCCCGCCCGGTGAGGCGGCGAGAGGAGTGGGGTGCGGCGGGCGGCCATGTTCAGGGGCCCCGGTCCGGCGGCGATGCAAGGTGAGGCGGGTGCGGCTCTGGTCTTCGGCGGGCCCAGTACAACGGCGATGCTGGATGGGCCCGGTGCGGCGATGAGGGTAGGTGGTCCCGGCGGGCGGCAAGGTTCGGCGGTCGAGTTGAGCTGGAGATGGGCGGTGGAATCGGGGAGGGTGAGATAAACAGAGTTACCAGGCAGGCGGCGGGGCTGGGCGTCATCGGTAGGCAGGTGGAGGTCGGCGGCAGCATCGGCGTGGAGGTCGGTGAAGGCGGCGTCCTGGAGGCGCTCCTTGTGACCAAGATGGCGTCGGGGGAATCAGGCCGGTGGCTCGGGCCAGAGTTGGCGCCCGGGGCCTGCGGGCGGTCGAGTCGGGGATTGTCGGTAGCTGGAACGGCCTGGAGGCGGGCTAATTTCAGGTCCTTGGTGGAGGTAAGGTGGGACAGGAATTGTTGATTGAAGGGGTGGATCTTCCGAAGGATGTAGTGTAGTTGGGGTCCGTTGCAGGTCTGGGTAAGTGAGGCCCGAAGATTCGGGAGAGTCAATGCGAGGTCCTGCTGGTGCCGGCGCATTGCAACCAGGGTGGATCTTAATGCCCGGTTGGAGAATTGCACAGTGTGGCGGCGGATGGCCAGTCGGTACCGATAGTCCGGCTGGGGTCCGAACTGGGAGGCAGGGAATTGGAGCTAGAATCCACGAGGTATGAGATGGAGACGCAGGCAGGCCCCGAGGAAGCAGATGTGGCTGTGGTATCGAGTCTGGGTGAGGTTGTGGTCATAGAGTTGGAGGGAAGGGGGTATCACAGAGGGGGAGCAGTTAGAGAGGAGGTTGTGAAACTGTCTTCGTAGGGAGGAGGAGAACTTCTTCAAAGTAGGCATACCTTGAGGAGATATCGCAGTGGAGTAGACAAAGTGTTAAAGAAGGAACTGCAGATGCTGGAGAATCGAGGGTTACACAAAAAGCTGGAGAAACTCAGCGGGTGCAGCAGCATCTAAGGGGCGAAGGAGATAGGCGACGTTTCGGGTCGAGACCCTTCTTCAGACTGGTCAGGGATCAGTGAAAGGAGAGATATAAACAGTGATGTGGAGAGATAAAGAACAATGAATGAAAGATATGCAAAAAAGTATTGATGATAAGGGAAACGGGCCATTGTAAGCTGTGTTGCAGAAGCTACGTCTAGATAGGATGCTCACTTCTGGCAGTGGTATCACCTTTTTTTGTGTACGACCCTATTAAACAGAGTAAACCAGGTACTTTGGGTTTAAAGTTACAATTCATGGCCTACCCCTTGGATCCCAAATTATGTGTAGTCACTCACCTGCAGCAATACATCAATATCACCAAGGGGCTTAGGGGGTCTGAGTTAGCATTATTTATTAGCCTCAAGAAACCGCATAAGAGGGTTTCAGCTCAGACCATTTCCAGGTGGTTAAAACAGGTTCTGGCGGATGCTGAGGTTGATACTGAAATGTTTAAATCTCATTTCACCAGGGCTGCAGCTATGTCCGCAGCTAGTGGCATGGATGTTCCGCTAGACCAGATTCTGTCGGCCGCAGGATGGTCCTCAGAACATACATTTCAGACGTTCTATAACAAACAAACCCTTAGCCAGACCAAGTGTGTTTGCGAACTCAGTTTTAAGTTCGGGTTTATAGTCCCTCTCGGGTAGAGAGGTGACTATTGTTGTTTTCTTTATGTACATTAAATTGTCAACATGTTTCATTTATGTCGTGACTGAACACTCTTTTTGTCCACTCTTCCTTGGTCAACTATGCAGTATGTGACGCATGGACTCGTTCCACGGCATGAAGTCACAGAGCTTTAAAATCTTCACGTAGTCACTCGCGTGACTCCGAAGTAAAATAGTAAGATTAAACGAGAACTTACCAGTATGAAGTTTGATCTTTATTTTATGAGGAGTTACGATGAGGGATTACGTGCCCTCCGCTCCCAACCCCTCCTCATAAAACTCAGCTGGTAGTTCTAGTTCCTCAAATCTTACTATTCTCAGGTCAACTATTGCTGTCTGTGACTTCACACCGCTGCTTTGAAGATTGACGCGCATGCGGGCTGACGGGCTCTTCACGTAATCCCTCATAGTAACTCCTCATAAAATAAAGATCAAACTTCAAACTGGTAAGTTCTTGTTTAATCTTACTATTATAGTTTCCTCCAACTACCTCATTTGGATTTTAGACTTTGGAGATACAGCATGGAAACAGTCCCTTTGTGCCCACTGAGTCCACACCGAGCAGTGATCAACCCTTACGCGCACTAGGGGCAATTTACAAATTTACCAAAGCCAATTAACCTACAAACCTGTACCTCTTTGAAGTGTGGGAGGAAACTAGAGCACCTAGAGAAAACCCACACGGTCACAGGGAGAACGTACAAACTCAGTTTAGACAGCTCCTGAGGTTTCTGGCGGTGTGAGGCAGCAACTCTACAGCTGCACCACTGTGCTGTCTCTGGCTGCTCATTCTATATACCCACCATCCTCTGTGTGTAAAAATAAATAAAAAGTTGCCCCTCGGATTCCTATCAACTCTCACCTTAGACCTATATCTTCTGGTTCTTGATTACCTATCTCTGATTAAAATAACTCTATCTGGTTCCATCATACACCTTTATAAGATTCCCTCGCATCCTCCAACAATCCAATGAGTAATGTCTTAGTCTGCCCAACCTCTCCTTATAGTGCAAGCCTTCGGGTCTTGGCAACATCCTCGTAAATCTTTCCTATGGTTTCTAAACTTTAAAATTTGAAAAGTCGAAATCCCCCTGAATTAATTCTGTAGGAAAGCACCAGAGATGTTTAGTGCATTCAACAGAATTTCCATTCTCCATTGGGTTCACAGAGATATTAATTTAATTACAACAATACTGACCAATTTCACCAATTCTGCAAAAATTGGTGAAATTCCTTAATTAAAACCCAGAATTAAATGGATACTAGGATGATTTATTTTTGATTGAGGGAGGATGTTGGGCAAACCACTGGCATTCTTGGCATTTTCCAATAAGGCAGTGATATGCTTTATCATTTCCTCGATCACAGCCAACTTGAGCAGAGCTTCATAGACGGGAAGCCAACACTGGAATAGTTCAGATTACATATCAAAGTCCCCACTCATTGGCTCCTCTAATTCAGAGTTAGGTTAAAGGTGCGAGGAACCAGGTTCACTTCAGTGCATGGGAAATGGAAATGTTTTTAAAGGTGTCATCAAAAATGGCAATAGCAACCATTTCAATATCGAGCTGCCAGCGGAAATTATAGAAATGGATACAATTATGGCTTTTAAAAGACTTTTGGACAGATGTATGAATAAGAAGGATTCGGAGGGCTATCAGCCAAATGCAGGAAAATAAGACTAGCCCAGTATCCCAACTTGGGCAAAATGGGCTGAAGGACCTGCTTTTGTGTTGCCTGGCTGTTTGACCGTGCTCACTATCTGACTGAAGGATTAGTTGCTAAATGTGCTGATGACACAAGGTAGGAAAGCAAGTTGCCAAGAGGACAAAAATGAAGCTACAAATCAATAGGTAGGTTAGATAGGCAGGCAAAGGATGGCAAATTCCTCATTAGAGTCAGTGATACAGTGTGGAAACAGGCCCAACCTGCCCAGCCACACTAGTCCCACCTGCCTGAGCTTGGTCCATATCGCTCTAAACCTGTCCTATCGATGTACCAGTCTGAAGAAAGGTCTCGACCCGAAACATCACCCATTCCTTCCCTCCAGAAATGCTGCCTGTCCTGCTGAGTTACTCAAGCATTTTGTGTCTATCTTCAGATAAAACCAGCATCTGCAGTTCCTTCTTACCCATTATCCATGCCCCCATCTAACTGTTTCTTAAATGTTGGGGTAGTCCCAGCCTCAACTACCTCATCTGGCAGCTTGTTAAATTGAACCTATGTCCTCTGGTCCTCAATTCCCCTACTCTGGGCAAGAGTATGCATCTACCCAATTCTGGATAAGAAATTGTAAAAAGACATAATCTAAACGGCAAGAGACTGCAATTTCTCGACGTGCAGGGTCTCAACCTGAAACGTCACCAGAAGAAGGGTCTTAACCCGAAACATCACCCATTCTTTCTCTCACCAGAGAT
The DNA here is from genome assembly GCA_963514005.1 of Raja brachyura. Next base: position 34,134,491 of record OY740785.1, on the reverse strand, counting down.
GCTGCCTGTCCCGCTAAGTTACTCCAGCATTTTGTGTCTAAGCGATGGCAATGATTTGAAAGGATCTGAGTGTCTTAGTGCATGGTTTGCAAAATACTGGTTGATAAGTGGGTACAGCAAGCAACTAAGAAAGCTATCACGATTTTTAATTGTTTATTGTGGGGGGGGATTGTATTCAAAAGTAGGGAGCTCATGCTTCTGTTTATTGTGGCATTAGTGAGACCACCCTGGAATACTACCTATCATATTGGTTTCCTTATTTACATAATGAGATAAATATGTTGGAAGATGTTCAGAGGTTTACTAGGCTGATATCAGGAACAGGAAAGTTTAGGCATGCTGGACTTGTATCCACTTGAGTTTAGAAGAGTGGAGGTGACTTGATGGAAACATGGTGCATCTGAGGTGTGTTAACAAGGTGGTCCTTCGTGTGGGAGAGTTTAGAATTGGGAAGTCCCTGATAAAAATAATTGATCATCTATCTGTGGTAGATGCCTGTGATTTTTTTTCCCTCCTCCCAAAGGGTTGAAAGCTTTTTGCATTCACCATTCTTTTAGAATGGAGATGAGGAAACATTTATTTAGCCAAAGGATGGTGAATCTGGAATTCATTGTCACAAATGCTGTGGAGGCCGTTATCGGGTATATTTAAAGCAGAGGTTCTTGATTAGTAAAGGTGTCGAAGGTTACAAGGAGAAGGCAGGAGAATGGGGTTGAAAGAGAAACATAGATAAATCATAATTGAATAGCAGAGCAGACTTGATGGGCAGAAAGGCCTTATTCTGCACCTACGTCTTATGGTCTTTGGAGGAAGAGACGCCCAGGTCTTTGAATTTTCTGTTGTGGCAATTAGGTAGATTCTTAATATCAAGAGATGAAATTTATCATGAGTAGACTAGGGGTACAGAGTTAAGGTTACAATTACTTAGTCATAATTTTGTTTAATTGCAGGATCAAGAGACTGGGTGAACTTCTTCAAATTTCTATGTTTGTGTGACAGAATGCACGTTTAAAAAATAATACAAACAAAATCAAAACTTTAAAACGAGAAGCAGTTTGAAATAGTGTGAAATTAGGAACAATGGATATGATTCAACGTTGTGAACTTCCAACTGAGGTTTGCAAACTACACAAGCGCTGAGTTGCAAAGACACACAACTTCCTGCTCTTTGTGGTTCAGTTGTCAACGGAATAATTTTGTGATGATCAACTAAAAATATTTTAGATGTACTAAAACAAGATGTACCTAAATTAGAAAATAAAAATTGTTTTAATAATACATAAAAACATTTTACAGCAGCTATTTAAAAATGCTTGCCCCGTGGCATGGGTTGGAATAACGGGATAATGAAATAAGAAATTAAAGTGACGAATGGAAAATCCAGGCTTGGGGATGTGCAAAGATTGGGGTGAGGAGGGAGGGGAAAGTCGGTCTATCCCATGACAGAAGTGGGAGGAGTTGTACAGTTTGAGAGCTACAGGGAAAAGGGATCTCCTATGGTGTTCTGTGCTACATCTTGGTGGAACCAGTCAGATCCTGAAGGTGCTCCTCAGGTTCACCATGTGTCAAGGAAGGGGTGAGCTGTATTGACCAAGATGCTCCACAGTTTGAGGAAAATCCTCGACTCCAAGACCACCTCCAATGAATCTAACTCCACTCCCAGGATGGAGTCGGCCTTCCTGATGAGCTTGTTGATTCTGTTAGCGTCCGCAGCCTTCGTCCTACTACCCCAGCACACGACAGCGTAGAAGATGGCACTGTGCCACTGATTGGTAGAACATCTGCAGCATCTTACTGCAGATATTGAAAGAGCAGAGCCTCCTCAGAAAGTAGAGACGGCTCTGTCCCTTCTTATACAGTGACTTAGCGTTCCTGGACCAGTCCAGTTTACCGTCCAGGTAAACTGCACATCCACACCCTTGATGGGGACAGGGGTGTTCCTCTCCTACTAAAGTTCACCACTAACTCCCATTTCAGCGCACACCATTCAACAAAGTTGTTGACTACCCCTCTGTATTCAGCTTTCATCCCCTCACTGATGCAGCCCACAATTGTAATTATAAACTTGATTAATAAAAGTTTTATAAATACGTACAAATTTAAGCCACATCTTTGAAGGGAAGTCTACATTTTAGGTTAATGGTCTGACTTTTAAATCTCCACTGATTTAAAGCGGCACGGTATAGCAGCGGTAGAGTTATTGCCTTAAGGGCCTGTCCCACCAGCATGCAACTCTATGCGATGAGCGCGACCTAACGTGGTCGCTTGAGCCGTCCGGCTTCGCGGGGCCGGTCCCACTTCGATCGCCGGAGCCGTGCGGAATTGTGCGGAGTTCGTCCCGACATCGCGCGGGGCTCCGAAAAACTATGTTCAAAAATTCCGCACGGCAACGGCTTGTCGGCTCGCAGTCGCCTCGACGCATTACACACCGTCTCCACGTCGTGCCTCCGTGACCCTCTATGTGTGTGGCTCCGTGGCCCTCTGTGCCCCTCTCTGTCCTGGCGAGCTTACCTTAAGACTTCGCCTCACTTTGCGCTGCATTGCGCCACTAACCCGACCTCCGCGCGGCCCTCACTGCCGGTTTGGTCGCGCTTGCCGCATGCAGGCGCATGCTGGTGGGAACGGCCCTGTACAGGGAATCACCCAACCTCCGCGCGGCCCCCGCTTCTAGTTTGATCACGCTCATCGCATGGAGTCGGATGCTGGTAGGACAGGCCCTTTACAGCGCCAGTGACCCGGATTCGATCTTGACTACCGGTACTGTCTGTATGGAGTTTATAGGTTCTCCCTTTGACTGCGTGGGTTTCCTCATACACTCCAGACGTATAGGTTTGTAGGATTAAGTGGCTTTGGTAAAAATTGCTAATTGTCCCTGATGTGTAGCACAGTGTTACAGTACACAGATCATGGTCGGTGCAGACTTGGTGGGCCAAAGGGCCTGTTTCCGTGATACATCTCCAACCTAAAGTAAACTGATGGTGCCCGAGTTGCTGAATATTTTCAACATTTTCTATGTTACTTTTGTGTGATTTGGCATTTCAACTTAAAGTTGTAACTGATTACCGAATCATCGACTGTAGGTTTTTGTTATTCAGAAAATTGAGCTTCTGTAAAATGCTCTTCTAATTTGATTAACTTCTTTATTCTGATACAGTGTACACAGCAGGCATTTGGAGATTTTGGTCCAGCTACTTATTTGATATACTATCAGGGCTCCAGCATTCCAGTATAAGGTTTACTTGGGAATGCAGGGATTTGAGAATCATGAGGAATAAGTCACATTTTGCAGGGGAGATTATTTCCCAGATTTTTGGATGCGAAGAAAATTGATGAAGGTAACACTGTGTTATACAAACTTCAGTAAGGCTTTTGACACGGTTCTGCATATGTTGGATCAGAAGATTGAGGTGCAAGAGATCCAAAGTGTGTTGGCAAAATGGATCCAAAATTGGTTTTATGATAAGAGGCAGAGGGTAATGGTGGCTGGGTGTTTTACTAACTGGAAGCCTGTAAGAATTAGTGCACTGCAGGGATTAGTATAGAGTGTGTGTGTGTACACGTGCGCGCGTGTGTACACACATACATATACACATGCGTGTATATACACGCGCGTACACATACGTGCATACATATATACACGTGTGTATATACACGTGTGTGTATATACACCCGTGTGTATACACATGTGTGTATACGCGTGTGTACACACATATACACACACGGACACACATATGTGCGTACATATACACATACATATATAGACACGCGTATAGACACGCGTGTGTATCTACATGCGTGTGTACACATACACACGCATATATACATACACATATACATATTTATACACATATTTATACACATATATATACGCGCGTACACACGTATGTATGTACATACTTGTGTATGTACATTTTCATGTACGTACGTGTGTATGTATATATGTGTATGTAAATATATGTATGTATATATATGTATGTGTATGTATGTATGTGTGTATATATGTATGTATATATATATGTATATATATGTGTGTGCTGTATATATGTTTATGTGTGTGTGTATGTATGTGTGTGTATGTGTGTGCGTATATGTGTGTCAGGCACGTGCCGTGAGTAATTACTCAGGGTAGGCACTCAGTCCGCTTTGAAAAAAAATTGAACCGCACATGCGCAGATTGTTATCTCCGCTAAATAAATAAATAAATTTAAAAAGTGACATTTCAATTTGCCCTTCCTAGGCTTCCTAGTCCTAGACAAATTGGGGGAACAGTTCCTTTCACAGCGTGTGGAGAGTCTGTGCCAGGGGTAAAGTTGTGGGGAGGGCACGAGTGTTGAGAAGGAGGGTGTTAGGGATATTGCTAGTAACTCACTCACCGCTATCGCAGCTCTCCGGGCGCGAAGCCATGCACTGTAGCTGGGAATAGAAGCAGTTCGGGGAGCTGCCAGCGGCCACTGGGACCCGACAGCAGAACTGGCCGCTACTTCAGCGCCTTCTGCCGGCCCGCTCACCTTTGGCAGTGCTCTCCGTCGGAACACCTGTTACCTGCCATTCGCCGACTTCACTCAAGTCAGCGGCTTCCTGAAAATCCTTAAATTCCCACAGCCGAGTAACCTCAATCGCGCTGTCGGAATTTAAGGACATGAGCGAGGCAAGCGAGCGACAGGAGAGAGGTTTTTAGACAGAGAGCTGCCAGAGGTGAGCGGGGACCGGCAGAAGGAGCTAAGCTGGCGGCCGCTCAGCCACCCGGGCTACTTCTCTCTCTCCTCCTCCCCCCCCCCGGCCTCAATGCCTTGTCATTACATGCCTCCGTGCAAGGAGCGTCGCAAGTGGCATTATCCCAATCCCCTCATTCATAACATTCGTGCCCTTCCTGCAACTTTACCCCGTGCCAGACTCGCCAAACGCTGTGAAAGGAGCTCTCCCCCCCCCACCCCCACACCCCGGGAAATACGGTATTTAAAAACATAAACACAAAATGTACTTACCACATTATTGGTACACAAACTCCATTCTTCTCTCTTTGTTACCTAACATACACTTAAAATATTGACAATCCATATTTGAAAACCCCGCCACGAAACCTGCGCTGCGCATGCGCAGTGCTGCAAAGGCAGAATTTCTGCTGCCCTCAGCCCCGCTTGAAACTGACGGCTTCAGGCAACGCTGACGGCACGTGGGCTGCACAGACCTTCCCGTCCTACAAGCGCTGCGGATGAAAGGCACAGAGAATTATGCCTACCTAAGAGATCGATCTCTTACATAGGCATAATTCTCCCATGCCTTTATTATTTATATTTAGTTATTACTATGTTATAATTTTAGTCAGGGTAGGCAGTGCCTACCTTGCCTACCCTGACGGTACCTTGCCTACCCTGACTTGGTCTAGTATACTTTTAAAACTGTGTGTGTGTGTCGGCTGTGTGTGTTTGTTGGTGTATGTCACATTCCATTTTTTTTCAGATAAGATTTTTGGCCTTTGATTCCATGGTCCGCCAAAACCAGACGTGAAAACTCTGCAATTTTTTCAATTTCACCAGCGATTTCGCTTTTACTCCACTCATTACATTTAGACATTTTTATGTACGCATTTTTAAATAAAATTCCGCCCCCACCCCACTCACTCATTTTAAAATCTAAACGGGACCGCATGAGCTGCTGATGTCCCCATCTGAAGCCGCTTCTCTCTTTTCATTTGGCAGCTCGGCTCGCCTCCTCCCCCCTCCTCCAACTACGTTCCCGCCGTTCCTCCCGCAGCTGGACTCGCCTGCCCGCTCCAACCCAGCCCCCCTCCAACTACGCTCGCGCCGCACCTCACGCAGCTAGAAACGCTCCCGCCCGCTCCAAACTTCGCCGCCCTGTTCTCAAAATGCTCTGCCGATCGGGAGAATACACGCGCGCACACACATGTATACATGTATATGTATACATATACACATACACATGTATATGTATGTGCACATACACATCCACATACATATATACATACACCCACACACATACATACACCCACATATACATACACATATATATGCGTATACACATACATATATATGCATCTATATATGCATGTACACATGCATGTATGCATGTACACATGTATGTACGCACACATGTATGTATGCACGTACACATGTATGTATGCACGTACACATGTATGTATGCACGTACACATGTATGTATGCACGTACACATGTATGTATGCACGTACACATGTATGTATGCACGTACACATGTATGCATATATATACACAAAAACATATACATATATACACACGTACATATATATATATACACATATATACATATAGTCTGAAGAAGGGTCTCGACCCGAAACGTCGCCTATCTCCTTCACTCCTTAGATGCTGCTGCACCCGCTGAGTTTCTCCAGCTTTTTGTGTAACCCTCGATTCTCCAGCATCTGCAGTTCCTTCTTTAACACTATATACATATATACATGTGTATATATATACACCCGTGTGTGTATATGTACACCCACATATATACACATATACATATATACACACATACGTATATATATGCGTGTATATATATGCATGTATATATATATGTACATACATATATATACATATATATGCACACATACATGTGTGTGTATATATGTATATATTTATACATATATGTATATTTATATATATGTATATTTAATATATATATATATATATATATATATATATATATACACATACACACACACATATATACACACACCAGGCACGTGCCGTCAGGGTAGGCAAGGTTGGCACTGCCTACCCTGACTAAAATTATAACATAGTAATAACTAAATATAAATAATAAAGGCATGGGAGAATTATGCCTATGTAAGAGATCGATCTCTTAGGTAGGCATAATTCTCTGTGCCTTTCATCCGCAGCGCTTGTAGGACGGGAAGGTCTGTGCAGCCCACGTGCCGTCAGCGTTGCCTGAAGCGTTGGGTCTGGTCCCCGAACGTGAGGTTGAGTGGGGGGAGAGGGAGTGGGGGGAGAGGGAGGGGGGGGGGGGGGGGGGGGGGGGAAGAGGGAGGCGGGTGGGGAGGGTACAGTGGGCAGGCGTGATGCTGAGTGAGGCTGTGGGCCAGGCGTCCGATGTCAAGCCGTCGTGACGCTGCGTACGGCCATCGTGACGTTGCACACTGGAGAATTCAATGTTCATAACACTTGGTTCCCAAGCAGAACATGAAGAGTTGTTTCTCCAGTTTGTGTGGCTTCACTCTGGTCACATGTGGTTAATCACATGCTTAAACAGTTTGGTTATGGGAGCATATTAAGAATAAACAGTAGAAGCCATTTTTTCCAGTGCTTCCTATTATTTGTGCCTCATTCAGGTTTAAGTCATAAGAGCATGGGAGATCACATTTTGACTTTAGAGATACAGCGCAGAATCAAGCCCTTCTGCCCCGAGTCCGCACCGACCAGCGATCACCCCGTACACTAGCACTCTCCTACACATTAGGGAAAATTTATGATTTGCAGAATCGAGTTGACCTACAAACCTGTATGTCTTTGGAACATGGGAGGAAACCAGAGCACCCGGGAAAAGCACACAGCACCCATAGTCAGGTCACGGGGAGAGCATACAATCTCCACACAGACAAGAACTCGTAGTTTGGATTGAACCCGGGTCTCCGGTGCTGTAAGGCAGCAACTCTATCACTGCGCCACCATGCCGCCCTACATAGTTAGCTCAGCGTTAAATAATGTTTTAATGGAGCCTCTGAGAATGTTTTACTGCATTTGACAATTCTCCTGTGAAGCTCAGTGATATTTGTACCAGAATGTATTTTATTAATACAACTATTGTAAGTGCATTAATCATACCGTTGAAATTCAAAAGTGTAAGTGACTGAAAATATTTAATTTTGCAATAAATGATCTATGCACAGTCCTTGAGTAATGGCACTTCCAGTAGTTCTTTTCTCAGAAATGAGAAATAGCAGTGATCTTCAACTACTTTTAATTCCTCTTACTTCAACAGATATCTTTAGGGTGTACCAGACTAAGTGGGACCCGTTGGGTCCCGTTGGGTCCCATGCTCACATGGGAGGGCTGGTCCCCCAACGCAATACTCCACCTCTCCACCAATTCCAATATTGGTGGCCAGTGGTGGGGGGGGGGGGGGGGGCTTTCTGAAGCGCTAGTATGGGTATTGTGGGCTGAAGGGGCTGGTTTCCAGAGGGCTGGTATGGACATTGCAGGCCAAATGGACTCTTGCGGTGGCAGCTCAGTCACTCAGGCCTGATGTGATGGCAGCTGCCTCACGGCTACTCCTTGAAATTCCATTTCAAGCAAGGTGCAAGGCCACCAAATTCAAATGCAGTTTCCAACCATTTCAAGCAGGGTGCAAGGCCACCAAATTCAAGTGCAGTTTCTTACCACTTCAAGCAGGGTGCAAAGCCACCAAATTCAAGTGTAGTTTCCTACCACTTCAAGCAGGGTGCAAGGACACCAAATTCAAGTGCAGTTTCCGACCACATCAAGCAGGGTGCAAGGCCACCAAATTCAAGTGCAGTTTCCTACCACTTCAAGCAGGGTGCAAGGCAACCAAATTCAAATGCAGTTTCATACCATTTCATGCAAGGTGCAAGGCCACCAATTTCAAATGCAGTTTCATACCATTTCATGCAGGGTGCAACGCCAGCACATTCAAATGCAGTTTCATCCCATTTCAAGCAGGGTGAAACCACCATAAAACCACAAACACCACACTCACAGTTCAGTAGACATTCAGTGTATTCAGTTGATTCACAGCTCAGACAGAGATGTGACCCTCTCGCTCCCCCATCTTGCAGAGACTGACTGAGGCACTCAACACTTCTGGGTTTTATAGTCCCTCCGGAAGGGGCGTGGCCTTCAGGAGAGAGAATCTCAACATTTTTTAAACACCAATAACTCTGACTTTTCATCGATGGGAAAAATCCTCTTGTCCTGCACAGCGGAGGGGGATTCCGAGTAAGATGGCCAAAAATCACAGTTGTAAGTGGCAGTGTTTTTTCTAAAATCAATAGACAAAACAGGAAGTGGTCAAGATCAGACTTTAAGTAATATAGATTTCAGCATTTTAGTGGAAGCTTGTTCAAATCCATAGCGCCCCCTAAAGTGGCAGCACAAATAAATAGGAAGTTAATAAAAGCATATGACATGCTTGTCTTCACAGATGGAGCATAAAATCTCAAATCTGGCACATTGTGTTGCAACTTTATAAAACAATGGTTAAATTACACCTTAATTATCGTGTGAACTTCTAGTCACATTATTGAAAGGATGTGGTTAAGCAGTTGTGGAACTCACTACCAGAGAAAGTAGTGGAGTCAGTACTCAAAAAGGCAGGTCATAGACGTATACGCATCTGATGTATGAAAATGTAGAAGGGCAAAAATGTGTTGTGGACTGAAGGGTCTGTTTCTGCTCTGCATAACTCTTAACTATGATTCGTAAAATTTAACCAAAATTAAATTAAATGACAATAATGACATGTTTTTGCAACTGTATTAATTGATCAACTTTATGCCAAACAAAGCAAAAAAAGGCATTTGATACAAACATTGTTTCTGGAAAGTCTCAATGTCTTGCGAAATAATTTATTTTCCAAATCCGTTCCTGTAGATTCTATTGCCTTGTAACATGGAAAATTCAACAAAAGTCCAAACGATATGAAGTGGAGAGCGACAGAGAGAATAGAGTTTTGAAAGAATGAAATTACAATTGCAAACAGGTTTTTGCTATGCTTTTTTCTCCATTGTACATTCAAATTTACCAGGAGCAATTGCAAACTAAATTAAACTACAATCCATTAAATATTTGCAACGTTCGGTGACAAAATGAAAAAAAGGTTTCACCAAAATCATGACCTAATCAGCAGATTTAATTTGCTTCCAGTTTAACAGGCATTTTGCATTCTCCAACGTAACAGCAAGGGAATTAGCATCTTCAATTCTGCAGTCCAAATTGTTTCCCACAATGATGCATTTCATGTCAGTGATATTGCACTAAAGGGAATCCCTGCACTTCAACCAGACCAATATTTATTTTAGTCTTTAAAAAACCGCACAAAGTGCTGGGGTAATTCAGCTCAGTCAGCATCCGTGGAGAACATTTCAGTAGGGACCGTTTTTCAGTCTGATGGTGACGGTGGGGCGAAGAAAGCAAGGCTTTTATCTCGCTTTCTTTCCCTCCCCACGGTCTGAGAAGGGTCCTGACCGAACACTTCACCAAACTAGGGATGCTGCCTGACCTATTGAGTTACTCCTGCACTTTGTCTCTTTTTTTGTAAGCCAGCATCTGCAGTTCCTCGTTTCTACATTCTCTATTTAAGATTTTTGTCTTACTACCTGAAATGCATATTCTACTTCTGGTGCAATGAGAACAAAACCAGAGATATAAAATTGTAGTAAAACCAAGATTGAATTCACTTTTAAGGGATCGTGTCCAAATTGGATACATTTACTATATTTATAATTCACTGGAAAGTTTAAGGACATTTGAATGACACACACAAACAGTAAAGTGGCATTTCATGGACAAACTTATATAAGCTATTTGTTACGGTGACAGATTCAGATGAAATTCAGAAGCACATAATAATGAATGTTCTTTAATCATTACTAACTATATAAATTATCAAAAAAATAATTACAACCCATGCTTTAGTATTTAATGTGATTGAACACTCTGCTCAAATTTAGACTAAATCAACAACCCCAGTGTAAAACGACTGTAGTAATCCTGGGAAAGACAAAAGGCTCAGCCCCTCAAGAAAATGAATTAGGTGTACAGCTTTGACTACTTAGCCAGTCAATGATCACTGCTAGATTAATATGGATCTGCAGCATCTCCTATCTGCTAATGTACATTCAATAGGTTATTTACCTCTTAATACCCATTTACATCATTTTAAACAAACATAAGAAGTGGATGCAAATGGAAAAATCAGCTTTCCTCTTGTATCCCAATGGCCCCGTTTTAACAATCATGAATGCCCCTTCTATTTTTTTTTGCTATGATATAACCAAACGTTTATCACCTTTCGATATGAAGTCTACCTGATATATCTACTTTAGTTTGATTTTTTTTTCAGTGAAAGTTATAGCCTCTGGTTTTCACTTTGATCGAAAATTGGCAGTAATAACCAAGAATCTACTTAAGACAAGTGAACATCCCAAAGAGGCCGGAAGAGAGCTTCACTCTACTGTGGGTTAAACAATCAGAACTTTTGTTCACACCGATGTATTTTTAAGATTTACAATGATTTCAAGTATAGTTGTAAAGTGGCACTCCACCAATGCTTGCCCCCAAAACTAATACCATTTTATCCCAAACAAGTCCCTTTAGTTTCTTGATGTTGCTTGTATTGGATGGCTTTCAAGAGTCTATCACTGCACCTTTTAGTTATATACTGGGATAAGCCACAGTAAAACATGTCTAACTCTGCATTACTCCTTAAGTCAGTGTAGGATGCAGAGTGCTGCCCATCACAACAATCTAACCCGTTGAACAGGACTCTTTAACCTTTCCAACGCAAGCTTTCCCTTTATTGCACAATTGGACTTGTATGAACCCTGGCATGTCGTTTGAGATTGGTCATGGAAGCACACGAATAGTTGCACTGTTCACATTGGAAGGTTTCTCTCTGCAGATGGTTCCTCATGTGTCGCTTCAGATTGCCCTGTTGGGCAGAGACGTAGTTACACTGTGAGCATTTGTATGGCCTCCTGTAGTTGTGTATGTTCATGTGTCTGATGAGGTTGCTCTGGTACTGAGAGACAAAATTGCACAACTCGCAAGAGAAGAATTTCTGTTCTTTGCCAAGGCCATTCTCATCCTCCCCTTCCTTCTTTATCTCTAAACTTGCCGTATGATTCTGCTTGTGCAGTTTAAAGGCCACCTTGCCCTCGCACAGAAACTCGCACTCCGTGCACTGGTAGAACCTCTTTCCCGTGTGCGTTAGAAGGTGTCGTTTGACGTTGACCATTTGGGTGGAAGCATAGTTACACTGAGTGCATTTAAAGGGTTTGTCTCCTCTGTGACTCCTGACGTGTCTGTTGAGGTTCCCCAGCTCGATGGTCTTGTATGAGCAATGGGGACATTTATGCTGCCTCTTCCGTTTTAAATGTCTTGAAGCACAGCTGGGAGGTTTGTCATTATTTTCAGAGCTACCTTCCTGCGAATCTACATTATCATCTTTCTCCTTTTTTATGTCCTTTTGTGCCTGATCAACAGTATCAGAAGAGGGGCGATTGATTTGGTTAGATGTTTCTTTCATATGGGTCTGCAAGTGCCGCTTCAAGTTTGCAAAATTAATTGAAGCATAGTCGCACTTTTTACATTTATATGGCTTTACACCCAAGTGAACCTGGATATGGCGCTTAAAGTTCCCACTTTGCTTGGTGGTATAGTTGCAATGGGAACACTGGTATTCACTATTGTTCGTGGTGTGAGTTTTCATGTGCATTTTCATGTGCATTATGAAGTGGTTGGGGTACTGTGTAACAAAATTGCACAACTTGCAAGAGAAGATGTTCTCACTACTTTGACATGTAGGTACCCCAGTGGAAGGGGTGTGGGGATCACCGGGTGCAGAGCCTGTGCTGTGGATTTTTATGTGTCTCATTAAGTCCTCGGGGTCTTTGGTGATGAAGTCACACAGATTGCAAGAAAAATGCTTTGGGGCATTTTCAGTGTTGCTTTCTTCCTTGCACTCTTGTGCTATTGCACCGTCCACATGGCTCTGCAAATGCTCCTTCCAGCTGGTCGTACTGCAGGTACAGTAGGAGCACTGGTCACACCGAAAGGGCTTTTCATCTGGGCAGACACTTTCGGCCCCCTCTGTTTTCCCTGCCTCATCTGTGTGAGCTTTCATGTGCCTTGCAAGGATGCTGGGGTACTGGGCTTTAAAGTTGCACACTTCACAAGGAAAGAGTATCTTGGATTTCAGTGAACTGCTGCCTTCCCCTTCTTCCGGGAATGTATTTTCCACATGGATTTGCTTGTGCCGTTTCAAATTCTCCATCCGGCTACAGGTATAACTACATTCGTCGCACTGGAAGGGCTTTTCCCCAGTGTGGATTAATATGTGCCGTTTCAGATTGCCCTGTTGTACTGTCGCATATGCACAGTAGTGACACTTGTATGGCTTCTCCGAGTTGTGAGTTTTCATGTGGCGCATGAGATGACCGGGATATTCTGAGACAAAGCTACACAGCTTGCAGGAATAACGCTCCTGGGTTTTCCCAATCCCATCCTCGTCGTCCTGCACCAGAAATTCTTTCTTGATGTGATTCTCCTTGTGTTCCTTTAGCCCCGCAGCGCTGCTGCAGGTACAGTAGCAGATGCCACATTTGAAGGACTTGGGCCGAGAATGAGTTAATATGTGACGCTTGAGATTTCCTGACTGGTGGGATGCATATTCGCATTGGTCACATTTAAAGGGTTTTTCTCCCAAGTGGATACGGATGTGCCGTTGCAGGTTCCCTGATAAAGAAGACACATAATTGCAGTGTGTGCATTTGAAAGGCTTCTTGTCTCCGCTTCCAGTTTTCTTGGTGTGCTCTTGTTGGTGCTGCTTTACTTCTCTCACATTCCCACAGACATATTCACAAAAGCGGCACCTCAGTGATCTTTTGTGCACGTGTGTCTGTCTGTGCCTCTTGAGGTGCCCAGACTGATAGGTTGCATAGTCACATTGGTCGCATTTGAAGGGCTTCTCTCCAAGATGAATGCGAGTGTGCCTTTGGAGGTTTCCCAACAATAACGACGTGTAATCACAATACGAACATTCGTAAGGCTTTTTATCCCCAGTGCCCATTTCAGCTTGCTTGGGAGTAAGGGCTGAGACTTCATCGCCGACACCTCGCTTGTTCTCTGGAGCTTTTTCCTCATCTTGTAAGGGCTTATCCTTTAAGTGAGTCGCTTTGTGCCGTTTTAAATCTATTAAGTTACTGCAGATGTGGCCACACTGGCGGCATTTAAAAATTCTCTCACGTGTGTGCGTCAGCTTGTGGCGTTTCAGGTTCCCCGTCTGACAGGAGGAATAATCACATTTGTCGCACCTGAAGGGCTTTTTTCCGAGGTGGATACGCATGTGTCGCTGGAGGTTCCCCAACAGTGGCGAGGCATAGCTACAATACAAACACTTATAAGACTTCTCTTCATCATTCTTGTTTAATGCAGTTGTGTCTGTCTCATTGTTTTGCAAGAAAATGTTGTCATCCTTGTGGTTTTGTTTGTGCCTCATTAAGTCAGCCATACTTTCCCCTTCGTATTCACACTGGCTGCATTTGAAGCACTTTTTCCGTGAGTGCGTCAGCATATGTCGTTTGAGATTGCCCATCTGACCAGATGCATAGTCACACTGGTTACAAGAGTAAGACCGTTTCTGTGTATGAGTTAGTTTGTGACGCTTCAAGTTTCCTGACTGGCCAGTTGCATAGTAGCACTGGTCACACTTGAAGGGCTTTTCTCCAAGGTGGATACGGATGTGGCGCTGTAGATTCCCCATCAAATATGATGTATAATTGCAATATGAGCAATTGTAAAACTTCTTTTCACTTTCCATGGTGGTCTTGTCAGAGTCTGCCTGAGAGGGAACAGGTTTCTTAGAACCAGTGCTCCCTTTTTTATCCATTAAAGGTTTGCTCATGTGCTGCCTCTTGTGTCGCGTTAAGGTGATCATATGATCACAGGCAAAATGACAGTAGGTGCATTTGTAAGACTTTTTCTGTGGCTGGGCTTCCAATCCGTCAGGTGCAGTGACGTTCCTTGAAGCCTTCTGGCCTTCGTGAATCAGGAAATGATGCTTCAATTTGTCTGACTGGTCAGTTGTGTAGTTACAGTAGGAACATTTGTAGAGTTTCCCATCATCCGGCAGTTTGGTTTTGCTAAGCCTTTCACAATACAAGGAAGATTCCTCAAAACCGCAGTCTTCCTCCAGCATAACTTCTACGCTTGCCTCCAGATGGCTGTGATTCACAAAGCCATTCGTTTGTCGAAAGGAAGCATCATGACGGTGTCTGGCCACATTGGGCAGCCTAGCAGGAGATTCTTCTTGGTGACCCACTGCCTCCACGCCTACCTGGGGGTCCTTTTCAGTCTTGAGTCTTTTGCAGCTTGGAGGAAAGTCATTGTCCCCTGCATGAGTGAACTCCAAGCTGTCTGAATCTGCAAATGAAAAACAACACAAGCAATCAGTTTACTGGATGCTGCCAGCGAAGTAAATGCAAACAGGATTCTGTGCATACTTTACAAACAATCCCATCTGCCTATTGTACTGGACGTTGTGAAGAGCAGCAATCAAAATGCAAGGTATCTTCAAACATCTACATGGCACTGCGATTCTGTTGCATTTCTTAATTAGTGCGGGTGTCGGAGGTCATGGGGTGAAGGCAGGAGAAATGGGGTTAGGAGAGAGTGAGATAGATCAGCCATGATTCAATGGCGAAGTAGACTTGACAAGCCGAATGGCCTAATTCTACTATTACATGATCTTTTCATAATATTGCTCGTACACCTTGCTTTAACTAGGGTTATTTGTGTGCGTTGTTTATGCAAGCAAAGAATCTCACTGTGCCTGGTCATACGTGACAATAGAGTATTCCTACTTCATTTCTTTCCAAAATGCTGCGAATCATGCTGTGGCATATCTCGGCGAGCTCAAATTATGTCCTGTGCCCATTCAATGCCAGCATTTAAGTATGAAGTATCAATGGGCTTTTTGCCCGTAATGCAGGATCACACCAGATCTAATCTAGTCCACATATTAAAAAGTGACCAGAGTGAGAGTCCATGCCATTTTAACCTGCTCACATGCAAGTAATAACTCAAGTCCTCTATGAATAAAGATCAGTTAGCTTATTGCACACTGGCGATTTTAACCTTGATTGTGTATCAGTGCAGTTCACTAACAATGCAAATTGAATGTTTATACACAATAAAGCACAGAAAAAATATATATACTGAGCAGTATGAGTGATACTAGAACGGAAGCATCTTAGAGCAAAAGTATTTTAAAAAAATGATTCTTCACTATCATGTGAACTTCAACATCTATTTGGAAGAACGGCTTAATAGATTGCTGTGTTATGATGGCAGTTTACTGCTATTTTTAGTGTATCATGTGTTAAACAGTTAAAGTGATGGCATGTCTGTCCATTAACAAAACATCCCATCATTCCCAGGATCTTACTGTTAATTAAACAAGGGAGTAATTACAAAGTAAGGCAGCACATTTCTTTGGGCAATAGCCAACCAGAATAAAAGTGTTTAACTTTGCCATGTTAACAGAGAAATATCAAACCAAAACATTGGTTGATTTTGACAGAACAATGGGTATTGTTGAGCATAAAATCAAATTAACGGCTCTTTAAATGAAAGAAGCATAACATAGGCTACCACGAGAGGCATACCAATGAAAAGGAAGCTTCTGTTGTGCATCTTAAGATGCTGGTCAGATCCATTTTGTACGGTAATGCTCAGGCAGAAATGAGCAGTGGTAATTTTGCATTACAGGAATTTAATTTCCAAGATAGACACAAAATGGTGGAGTGATTCAGTGGGACAGGCAGCATCTCTGGAGAGTGGGGATGGGTGACGTTTCGGGTCGAAACCCTTCTTCTTTCTGTAGAAACATAGAAAATAGGTGCAGGAGGCGGCCATTCGGACCTTGGAGCCAGCACCGCCATTCAACATGATCATGGCTGATCGTCTCCTATCAATAACCCGTGCCTGCCTTCTCCCCATATCCCTGGACTCCACTAGCCCCTAGAGCTAGTGCCAACTCTCTCTTAAATCCAGATTTAAAACAGCATCTGCAGTTCTGCAGCATCTGCAGTGCATTTAATTTCCAATAATAGGTTTAGAAAGGAAGAAAAAGGGAACTGCTTGCTCAACATGACAAACGACTCACCACTTCAAATTAGAATCTGTTCAAAGAAAGGAAGAGCTGGTTCAATTTGAAAGGCTCTCACCCTGAAGTGTACTGAGCGCGATGACAGAGCTCAAAAAAGCAATTGATGTGCACAGTATTAACATTGCATGGAGATAAATGAGTTTTGAGCTAGGTGGCTTGTCAAGAAAGAGCAACTTATAAATCTACACAGTGTGGATTGCTAGACCCAATTTTCATATCCTTTCCCAACTTGTTGTACTAAAATAGTGATAGGTCTTCATAGCTAATTCAACTTTTAAATGATTTAGCTGTGATGAAGCTTAGTTATTCAGATCATAGCCACAACCTATGGTTCATTCTGGTTCAGAGAAGGTTCACCAGACTGATTCCTGGGATGTCGGGACTTTCATATGAAGAAAGACTGGATAGACTCGGCTTGTACTCACTGGAATTTAGAAGATTGAGGGGGGATCTTATAGAAACGTACAAAATTCTTAAGGGGTTGGACAAGCTAGATGCAGGAAGATTGTTCCCGATGTTGGGGAAGTCCAGAACAAGGGGTCACAGTCTAAGGGGGAATTGCTTTTGGACCGAGATGAGGAAAAAATTCTTTACCCAGAGAGTGGTGAGTCTCTGGAATTCTCTGCCACACAAGCTCGTTGAGGACAGTTCATTGGCTATATTCAAGAGGGAGTGGCTCTTGTGGCTAAAGGGATCAGGGGGTATGGAGAGAAGGCAGGTACGGGATACTGAGTTGGATGATCAGCCATGATCATATTGAATGGCGGTGCAGGCTCGAAGGGCCGAATGGCCTACTCCTGCACCTATTTTTCTATGTTTCTAACCTAACCAGACTTTTAATTAAAAAAAGCTACTTCAAGTTACCAGAAGACTTGGCAATCTCATCGGGACTTCTACGCCGATCGGCGGGTTGGATCTGCCCCTTCCAGCCAGGGATAGTCACTGCCACAGGTAGCTCGTTCCATTGTTTAACCTTTTTTTATATCAGCCAATACAATGTCTAAAAACATCATTAAATATCTGGGATGAATTTTAAAATCTTTAAAAGGATGACTTTAAGCAATCTTGAAAATTTGTTTTCCGAGATTTGTACTCTGGTAATAGTTATAGCTGGAGTCACAATTGAATAGTGTGCTGGACGAGTGGATACTCCAAATGTGCTTTATGCAAGCCCATGCTTGCTGGGTGATGTTTTTCAGATGGGTAAATGTGTACATGCAGTGAAAGCACCTGCTTGGCTTCATGCCAATGTGTATTTTTTTTTAATGTTGTTATCATGGGTCAGGTATCAGGAATTGAAACTGCCAATTGGCAGTTGGGCAGCTACTTGGTTGGTCCAGAAGCAACATTCTTTCAGAATTTTTTTGGAACAGTCTTAACCAGCCATCCCACCCAAATGTGAATCAGTCCAATATTCAGCCACACTGCTGGCACACATTTCCCAGCCACTTGGTCCAGAAACCTGATTGCACTATTAATGGTGCAACAGAATGGTGCAGATGGTAGAGCTGCTGCCTCAGCGCCAGAGAACTGGCTTCAATCCTGACCTCGGGTGCTATCTGTGTGGAGTTTACACATTCTCCCCGAGACCGTGTATATTTCCCCCGGGTGCTCCGGTTTCCTCCAACCTTCCCAAAGATGTGTGTTAATTGGCGTCCATACATTGTATGTAGGGAGTGGATGAGAAAGTGAGATAACATAGTGTGAGATAACTAGTATAATGGGTGACCAATGGACAGTGTGGACACGGTGGGCTGAAGGGCCTGTTTCTATGCTGTATCTCTAAACTAATATTAAAAATAACTTCTTGCTTTTTTGCTTCTTGTTCTCTCTCTGCACTCTCTCCTTTCTGGAACATTGTCCTTTCTGGAACACATTTCCCTGGCAAGCAACTACAAATCCCTTGGCAGAGCGAGTGATTGTGTAACTGTGTTTGATGTTACATGAATGGAAGTTAAGGTTATTTGCTGTGAGAGGCGGCCACCATTGCCACTGGACCATTTCATGTTATTCCAAAAATTCAGTCTATTCGGTGAGTCACATTTGCATCTGGCTGCATTGGAACAAAGTCAACTGGAGGGGAGGGAGGAAAACCTAATAGGTAAGATTGAATAGGAACTCGAGGCAACTTTTTCCACACATGGGGTGGTGAGTATTTCGAATGGGTATCAGAGGGTTTAGTTGAGGAAGGTACAACAACAGCATTATTAAAACAGGTATGTGGACCAGAGAGGTTTACAGGAATATGGGCTAGGTATCGGCAAATGGGACTAGATTAGATGGAGTATTTTAGTTGGCGTAGACGAGTTGGGCTGAAGGCCCCGTTTCCGTGCTGCATAACATTTCTGAATTACATGAACTTCTGCACTCTTGATGTGTATGCAATTGTTTTATCCTTGATTTTTCTGGTTCGAAAAGTGGTATGTGATTCACTTTGACGAAACTTCATAATAAAGTACCTCTCCAAATGCAGTGCACTTCAATGAATTATGTAAAATAAAAACTAAATAAAGGATTAAAAAGAAAGGTTTGCTCTGGTGAAAGAGAAACTCAGATGTGGAAGTAAACATATATAACTTTCTGGACAAATCTATTTAATGTAATGACAAGGCCACAGCATTTATTAATGATAAGTGGTCCATTTTGTCTCTGGACCCAAACAGTTACTTTTCCAGTCTATGACAATCCTCAAATGAAATGCTAGAAACGTGGCAAGCTTTCCAAGTGGGACAATGGGAGAGAGAACACTCAAGTAGCATTTCTAACAAATATGTTCAATAAATTCTCCATTGCCTAGTCAGCAATCACGCAGACTGTTCCTTTGCTTTTGATATCAGGCAGCATCTCTGGAGAAAAGGTATACGTGACATTCCGGGTCGAGATGGATTATTTGACGGGGGCCATTTTGGGTCCTCCGAAGAAGGCTCTCGACTAACGTCATCTATTCCTTTTCTCCCGAGATGCTGCCTGACCCTTTGAGTTACTCCAGCATTTCATATCTATCTATTGAAAAATATAATTGTCTTCTTTGCTTGCAAAGTGCCAATATATTTAGTTATTGCCTGGTTGGCAAACACACACTTCAGTATTTCATCTGTATGACCACACATTGAAATGAGAGCTGCAGGTTTGTAACCCAAAGCACCTTTTCTGCTGGTTGGGTCTACATCAGCTGTTGCACAGGTAGAGTTCAGCAAATTCACCGCAGACCAAGAGGACAGCAGTGGCTCAGCAGTAGAGCTACTGCCTCGCTGCACCAGCTACCTGGGTTACACACTGACCTCGGGTGCTGCCAGTATGGAGTTTGTACGTTCTCTTGTTGACCACGTTGGTTTTCTCCGGGTGTCCTGGTCTCCTCCCACATCCCAAAGATGTACAGGGTTGTAGGTTAATTGGCTAACTAATGCGTGGGACATAGAACTAGTGTAGGGGTGATCGATGGTCGCTGGACTTGGTGGGCCAAAGTATCCACACTGTGTTTCTAAAACTAAAAGGATTATAAAGAGATCTAAAGAAGGGGCAGTATCCAAGAAAATGTCTGCTATCAATATCAACTGAAGGAAGGGAATTGTATAGGCAGCAAAGTTGACTACTTTTGGCCATCCTGGTGGTTTTTCACATCCAAAGGGAATGAACTCAATTATATTGTCTACCTTTTATAACCAAATATTTTACAACCAGTTCTACTTGTTTGTTGATCACACCTGATTACAGCATCATTCACGAACTGGTAGAAGAAAGGTCTCGACCCGAAATGTCGCCTATTCCTTCTCTCCATAGATGCTGCCTCACCTGCTGAGTTTCTCCAGCATTTTTTGCTACCTTCGATTTTTCCAGCATCTGCAGTTCACGAACTGCCTGTTATTCCTCATTAACTTGTTTTTGAGCCATCCTCAAAGTCCCCGAGCTTGTTAGCAGCCTATTGTTTACAAGAGTTAAGGGCCTGTCACACTTTCACGACCTAATATACGACCTCTGCCGAGTTTGCCTTTGACTCGTACTCGCAGCATGGTTGTCACAAGGTCGTAGGTAGGTCGTAGGAGGTTGTGATGCTAGTCGTAGGTACTCGTGGCATCAAGTAGGTCGGGGCGTTTTTTCTAGCATGATGAAAAATATCCACGAGTAAAAAAGGTTGTGAATTAGGTCATGAAAGTGGGACAGGCCCTTTAATTAGTCTCTTTATCAACGCTTTTGCCAACCAGCCTATATTTCCTTATGGGTTTGGACATGCTAGAGGCAGGAAACATGTTCCCGATGTTGGGGTAGTCCAGAACTGGGCCACAGTTGAAGAGTAAGGGGCGAGCCATTTAGAACGGAGACGAGGAAACAGTTCTTCACACAGAGAGCTGGGGTGGAAGATTGCAACCTTCACGTGGTCCGCCCCGTTTCGACAAATGCAATCAACTCGACGTGCACAAACAGAAGATCAAATAGAACAAGTTGTCCTACAACTTTAGGCTGTGCGCACCATACGCAAGATGAAGACACAGAGAGGTGTGAGTCTGTGCAATTCTCTGCTTCAGAGAGCGGTGGAGGCCGGCTCCCTGGATACTTTCAAGAGAGCTAGATAGGGCTCTTTAAGATAGGGGATATGGGGAGAAGGCAGGAATGGGGTACTGATTAGGGACGATCAGCCATGATCACATTGAATGGCAGTGCTGGCTCGAAGGGCCGAATGACCTACTCCACCTATTGTCTATTCACGTGTCAAACTGCTCATCATTAGAACATAGAACAGTACAGAACAGGAACCGGCTGTGAGGCCCACAATGCCCATACCGTAAATGATGCAAAGTTAAACTAATCTCCTCTACCTGCATCTGATCCATATCCCTCCATTCCCTGCATATCCATGTGCCTCTCCAAAAGCTTCTTAAATACCACAATCGTAACTGCAACCACCGCCACTCCTGACAAAACAACACCCAACATTCTTCATTTATTTTAGACGGTCACTAAACAACATTCACATTTGCTTCCTCTACATAGTTTCACTTTAAATTGCATTGGCCTTTTCAGCTACAACCTCTTAATTTTTTTATTTTAACTGTAATTCCAATGTCTTCCAAACAAATGTTCATGTTGTTGAGGTAGGTCCCAGGTGCGACTCAGTTGGCAACAGTTTTATCTGCAAGTTCAAGTTGTACACTGGAGACTCCAGCTGTCAAATGCATGGGAACATACATCCATTCACGGGGTAGCTGTAAACATCATCAAGAGTACACTCTTCTGCAACGTATTTAAAGTGATCCGTTTTTTTGTTCTGGGGACAATGGCATAGAACCAAAATCACTGCAATTGATTAGGGCAATTGTAGGAGCGGATTTCTGATCTTATGGTAAAGCACACTGCAACAGCAGTTGAAAATGCAAACTGATAGGTCAAATTATGAACTTAATTTACGAGTTGGTGTTAGAAATAAAATGGTATCATTCACCCAGACCCTTATATTTAGGCAAAGTAAATCAGTAATCCTGACTTGACTTACTTGCAAGTGACTGTACATATTCTTCTGAGTTGACTTTAGGCCATGAAAGATATTCAATTGGAAATGCTTCTTCACCAGTTCACAGTAAACAATGAGGGAAGCACTATTTAATCATTACGCGTTGATATGAAAAATTCCACAGGCAAGGACAATAAGTTAAATAAAAACAATGGTGAAAGTCTAATTTTTCATAAGGTCTCAGGCCTTTACTTCAACCACATCTTGTTTGATGCATTCCAATTACTGGCCTTTGAAATAGACAAAAGGTGCAGGAGTAGGCCATTTGACCCTTCGAGCCAGCACTGTGATCATGGCTGATCATCCACATTCAGTACCCCGTTCCTGCACAAATGTAACAATCCCCTCCACTACAACATGGAAATAACTGCACAACCTTAATTTCCACTTTTAGTTGTCAATTTGACTGTGATTAACCCTTTAAAGGTAAATCTTCAATTTCAGTTATGGATATTGTATTTTTCTTCGAACACTTAACTCCTGGGCCTAATAGCATTGAGGGAGGGAGAGGAAGAGATGATATATCATGAGGTTTAAACCAAAGATCGAAGCAAAATGCTGGGGTAACTCAGCGGGACAGGCAGCATCTCTGGAGAGAAGGAATGGGTGGCGTTTCGAGGCGAGACCCTTCTTCAGACTGAATGGTGTCAGATTAGGAAAAGGGGACCTGGCCGTGCTTGTACATCAGTCAACGAAAGTAAGCACTCAGGTGCAGCAGGCAGTGAAGAAAGCTAATGGCACGTTAGCCTTCATTGCGAGAGGATGTGAGTTTAGGAGCAAGGAGGTCCTACTGCAGTTGTACAGACCCCTGGTGAGACCATACCTGGTGTATTGTGTGCAATTTTGGTCTCCTAATTTGAGGAAGGTCTGAAGAAGGGTCTCGACCAGAAAAGTCAACCATTCATTCTCTCCAGAGATGCTGCATGTCCTGCTGAGTTACTCCAGCATCAATACCCCGTTCCTGCTTTCCCCCCCCATATCACTTGAGAATAGGCTGGTACAGTGGCAGAGTTGCTGCCTTACAGCGCCAGAGATGTGGGTTTGATACCGACTATGGGTGTTCTCCATGTGACCATGTGAGTTTTCTCCAGGTGCTCCAGTTTCCTCTCATACTCCAAAGACATACAGGTTTGTAGGTTAATTGGCTTCGGTAATTTGAATAACGGTCCCTAGTCTGTTAGTTAGTATATGGGATGATTGCTGGTCAGCGTGGACTCGGTGGGCTGAAGGGCCTGTTTCACCCCTATATCTCTAAAGTCTGAAGGTTATTAACGGGGAATTCAGAATGCTTCAAGAACTAGTATAGGCCAATCATTGTATGGCCTCCTTCCATAACTTGCGGAATTATGAAAAAAAAACAGTAATTGTTCAATGAAATTTGTTGGGGTGGGGAAAGTGGGTGTTCATGTAACAAGAGTAATATTTTTAAGGACTGACGCGTCAAATAACCAAGGCTAATGGAATGTGGTAATTAAAACTCAAGGATTCGAACTAAAGTGGGCAGAGGTTCTGCAATACAAAATAGATTTTTTTTTAAAAGACCTGCAGTTCTGTGTATTACACTCCATGATGGATGTATTGACCTTTGAGAGTATGCCTTAACTTCTGCAGAACAATATCAACCTTAAGGTTAAATTTTGAGGGACCATTCATAATACATTCATATTGTTCATATTGCCCCAGAGGTTTGACTGCTTCTTTATCAAGAAATTATATTGCACTGACAGGATAAGTAAAGAAAATATTCCTGCTAGTTTGGGAGTCGAGGTAAAATAAAAAATAAAATGAATTAAAGTTAGCCTTTTGACACAGAAATTGTACTGTTTAGAACGCTCTTTCACAAAGGTCAGATATTGCTTGATTAGTTGCTAAATTAAAAAACTTAAAATTGATAGGTTTTGTTCATGAAAAAAAGTTAAGGATAATGGGCCTGTCCCACTAAGGCGACTTTTTAGGCGACTGCAGGAAACTATGCAGTCGCGACATGTTCGCTACATGTTCGTGGGTGGTTGCCGGGGAGTCCCCTTCATGGTCGTGAGGAGTGAAATGTTGAAAAATTAGCGATGACTAGAATGAAGCCGCCATGGAGAGTAGTGACAATTCACGAGCCATAGGTGGGTCGCCAGGAGGTCCTGGTGGGTTTCCAGGAGGTTAACATAGAAAATAGGTGCAGGAGTAGGCCATTCAGCCCTTCGAGCCTGCACCACCATTCAATATGATCATGGCTGATCATCCAACTCGGTATCCTGTACCTGCCTTCTCTCCATACCACCTGATCCCTTTAGCCACAAGGGCCACATCCAACTCCCTCTTAAATTTAGCCAATGAACTGGCCTCAACTACCTTCTGTGGCAGGGAATTCCACAGATTCACCACTCTTCGTGTGAAATTTTTTTTCTCATCTCGATCCTAAAATACTTCTCCTTACCCTTAACCTGTGACCCCTTGTTCTGGACTTCCCCAACATCGGGAACAATCTTCCTGCATCTAGCCTGTCTAACCCCTTAAGAATTTTGTAAATTTCTATAAGATCCCCCCTCAATCTTCTAAATTCTAGCGAGTACAAGCCAAGTCTATCCAGTCTTTCGTCATATGAAAGTCCTGCCATCCCAGGAATCAGTCTGGTGAACCTTCTCTGTACTCCCTCTATGGCAAGAATGCCTTTCCTCAGATTAGGAGACCAAAACTGTACACAATACTCCAGGTGTGGTCTCACCGAGGCCTTGTACAACTGCAGTACAACCTCCCTGCTCCTATACTCAAATCCTTTTGCTATGAATGTTAACATACCATTCGCTTTCTTCACTGTGCTGCACCTGCATGCCTACTTTCAATGACTGGTGTACCATGACACCCAGGTCGCGCTGCATCTCCCCTTTTCCTAATCGCCCACCATTCAGATAATAGTCTACTTTCCTGTTCTTGCCACCAAAGTGGATAACCTCACATGTATCCACATTATACTGCATTTGCCCACTCACCCAAACTATCCAAGTCACTTTGCAGCCTCCTAGCATCCTCCTCACAGCTAACACTGCCCCCCCCCCCCCCCCCAGCTTAGTGTCATCCACAAACTTGGAGATGTTGCATTCAATTCCCTCGTCCAAATCATTAATATATATTGTAAATAGCTGGGGTCCCAGCACTGAGCGCTGTGGTAGCCCACTAGTCACTGTCTGCCATTCTGAAAAGGACCCGTTTACTCCTACTCTTTGCTTCCTGTCTGCCTGCCAGTTCTCTATCCACATCAATACTGAACCCCCAATACCGTGTGCTTTAAGTTTGCATACTAATCTCTTATGTGGGACCTTGTCAAAAGCCTTCTGAAAGTCCAGATACAACACACCCACTGGTTCTCCCTTATCCACTCTACTAGTTACATCCTCGGTTGAAGGTTCTCGAAGGTTGTAGCCAGTGCTGACCGGTGAATTTCATTGGCTCATTGGGGAAAAAAAAACGTAAGCAGTAGTTTTCAGAACCAAGGATAACCGACCGGTGATGTTAAATGTTCACCGAGCTTCACAGCCGTGTATCTCTGGCTTCTTAAAAGTTGTCTCCACTTCTTCTCCCTCCTTTCCCCCCCCCCCCCCCTCATCTTTTAAAGGACTTACCGTACACTGTGCTTTAGCCATCTTAATTACAGCGCCAACCTTCCTGTTCATCGCGGTGTGTGTCTGTATCACATTGGCTTTGCACTGTGTGAATTTGACTCAGAGGTGTGTGTGACTGTGTGTCTGCGTAAAATCGCCTAAGTGGGACAGGCCCATAAAGATGTTAAACCACATTTATAAACTACGGTCAAAGGTCAGTCTTAATTTCATTGAATGGTGCAAAAGATTAAAGGGGCCTAAACAGCCCCTACTCATTCTTAACTAGTGAATTTCTCTCATCTACTCTGACTTTTACCACTGCTCACCATTCCACAAGGTTCATCAAGTAATACTGATGTCCAAGTAAATACTTTTATTTCTCTTTATCTGACTTGATTTTAATTGATTCCTCTTTTTTTCCTCTGCAACCGTAAAAATGTCAAGCTAATTGACTTGTAATTGCCTCGATCAGCTGTTTCCTTTTTCATATACTGGCATTACATTGGACACTCTCCAATTTTTCAAACATCTCGGTGGTCTCAATTGAGCCCCAATACCAAGTCAAGTTTATTTGTCACATACGCATACGAGATGTGCAGTGAAATGAAAAGTGGCAATTCTTGCGGATTAGGCAATAAAAGATTGCAGATTGAGCAAAAAAAACCATGATAATCTGCAAATTCTGTGCGTATTTAAATCAATTAATTCAAGCTCAATATTGTATTCCAATCCCAACCAATTTAACATAATGAAGGCAGACTGAGTTGACATACCTACAAGAGGTGCTACCTCAAAATGGCAGCCAATATCAAAGACCCACACCATGCTGCTCACACTCTCATTTCACTCCTGGGAAGCTGGTAGGGCAGTTTGACAAAACAGTGATCACCAGGTTCATGAAGAGCTTCTTCTCAACATTGGGCTTTTGAATACCACAAAACAACCATGATATTGCATGGACTGTCTTTTATTACACTAAGGACTTTGGGATTTTTGCACTGGTTTGAATTTTATTAATTTGAATTTTTATGTTTATTATTATATTATTTAAGGGTATTGAGTTTACAGGCCGGTTATGCTGCTGCAAGTAACGATTTGATTGTTCCATCGTCAGTGCACAGGGCAATTAAATACTCTACTCGTGTAAACACAGTGGACATTTAAACAGGACGGTCCTTGGGCAGGTCACATAGATTGCACTAATGAAGTAACCAATTCTTCCAAAGATCCCCCGAACACCCAAAAATGAGTTGAATGGCATCCAGTCCCCCAAAGTACACAAAACAAAGCTTCCTTCATTCAGAATGGTAGGATACATTCACAACTTACAATGCGGTTTGTTCGATGAAGCAAAAGGAGCATTGCTTACAATGAAGCCAGTTCTTCCCTGCCCCAGGGATGTGGGTCCCACCCTACTTGTATGAATTTTCCACAATGATAATATAGTATACAATGGCAAAATCACTGATATTTTTCCCTGTTGAATCAGCATTCCTGTGCCAAAGAACGTTATGTAACTTTATATATAATGGAGTCAGGGAGGGAATGCAGCTTCAGCTTTCTGCTATGCAAACTATTTTTATATTAGCATCAGAATTTTAAACACCATTATTCAGTTTCCACCAGCTTTTCCTTCTGGAACTGAGAAAATGCAATAATATATAACTAACCTGCAAAATATTCAAAGAGTGACAATAAGATGCAAGGAGTAACTCAGTGGGTCAGGCAGCATCTCTGGAGAAATGGAATATGTGACGTTTTGGGTCGATACCCTTCTTCAGTCTGAAGAAGGGTTTTGACCCAAAATGTCACCTATTCCTTTTCTCCAGAGTTGCTGCCTGACCCACTGAGTTACTTCAACTTTTTCTGTCTATCTTCGGTTTAAACCAGCATCTGTAGTTCCTTCGTACACAATAAGATGCAAGGCTTGGATGTTAATTTAAACATTTGGTCTCCGAGGCCAATAAATGCTCCCATCCATGGATGTTCGCCCAGTCCATCATACAGACCAGACTCCCCACCACTGACTCCATCTACGCTTCATGATAACTTAGAAAAGCAGCTAGCATTATCAAAGACTTGTCCCACACCATCAGGCATAAGATACAGAAGCTTGAAAATGCATACCACCAGACTCAGGAACAGCTTCTTCTTCTCCTTTATCAGGCTGCTGAACGGTCCTTCCATAAGCTAGGATACTATCCGATTCATCTCTAGCCCGTTGTGAACATTGGACTTTTGTCCATAGATCTGGTGTACGCCGATGCTAAGAACTTAATTCCCCACTCTAACTACTCAATTGCTCTACCCATTTTTTTTGGTTACACAGCCCATGATCTTCACAGAGTCTTTAAACTCCAGCTCTTGTCCCAGCGTCAGGTCACCCTTCAAGACCAGCTGTTCTGCCCTATTGCATTTAGTCATCCTCCGACAACTACAGAAATAAAATTGTACACCGTTTAGCCAACATCATCACTAGAATACTCTTTCACTTACTTTATTATCTCTTTTGTGTATAATGCTCATCTGATTAAAATGTAAGTATCTTGAATATGCAAGTTGTAGGAGCAGAATTAGGCCATTCGGCCCATCAAATCTACTCCGCCATTGAATCATGGCTGATCTATCTATCCCCCTCACCCCATTCTCCTGCTTTCACCCCAATAACCGCTAACAGCTTACTAATCAAGAATCTGTCAATCTCCACCTTAAAAATATCCATTGATTTGGCCTCCACAGCCATCTTTGCATATTCAAAATAGAGTCAACTAAAATGGCAAAAGACATTCTGCCTTTTATGTACAAAAGAGGTCAAGTGTAGTGCAGAAATTGAGCCTCTGTCAAAGCCCTCAATGATCATTGGAAAGCGCTTGTTTAAAAAAATATCAACAGACAAATTTGAATTCACACAAACTTTATCATTCTGTTCCATTGACTAAGCATTACAATTTATATGATCATCAACATGCAAGTGAAACAACATCTGCAGTGCTACAGACATTAAGGACAAGCTTATCGTAAATAGGATGCATGCAAGTACAATACTGTAGCTTTTCATATAACAATAGAGGCGATATTTACACACAAGATCTTAGTTATGGTGATGCTGAACCAAGAAAGAACAATAAAAACACCAAGGTGGATGACATTAAAGTAGAATTGTAGGAAGTAGTTAAACTCATGAAAGGTAGAAGAGGTCAAAGTAAAACAATGAACTTCAGTCACAACAATGCGAGAAGTTGCCAATAGCCTTGTTTCCATGTTGTGGATGCAACAAAAACATGACTGAAACAGGAGACAATGGGAAGATTGTGTATTCAATGATATCAAAAGGAAAGGGCAGGTAAAAGGAAAACAATGGTATGATAATTGGGGGATGGGAGCATATTAAAATAATATGGGTGCAATAACATGTTTGCAAAGCAGAGTTTGATTCATGTATTAAAGAAATGGTGCACTGTTGCTCAGTGGACAAGGAGCTTAATACCGTATCCCTCGGATATCTAAATGCAGTGCTGACACACTGAAAGTGAAGGCAGATTTCATCATTAATATCTGTTTACACTGAGAGGTGGCTCATGAGAAGCAATTCAAGGACGGCACAGTGGCGCAGCGGTGGAATTGCTGCCTTACAGCGCCAAAGACCTGGGTTTGATCCTGTCCACGTGTCTGTATGGAGTTTGTATGTTCTCACCATGACGTACAGGTTTGTAGGTTAATTGGCTTCGGTGAAATTGTGAATCGATCATAGTATGTGTAGGATTGTGTTGGTGTGCAGGGATCGCTGGTCGGCGCGGACTCAGTGGGCCATAGGGTCTGTTTTGGCACTGTATCTCTAAACTAAACGTAAAGTAAATCACTTGAGTAAGTGATTGACCCCACTTCTATTCAAGCAGTTAGCAAGCTCCATTAGATTCTGAAATTATACCTTTCCCAGATATTGCAAATGGTGGGCCTGGTCATTTTGCTACGCAATATTCTATTCCGTTGGACTTGGCTGCACCATCTGTCCTTTATAGAAAGATTTCTGTGGAAAAACAACTTTGACCATAAGTCCATCAGACATTGATCAGATTAGAAAGTTCAAATTAACTTTCAGGAGAAGAACATAACTCCTGTGGAATAGTTTCCCAAGCAGTTTGTCAAAGCCATGGGCAGAAAGTCTCTTTGCCACAAGAAGCACTAAAACTGCATTTGGCTGGTAGGGAGAGGGAGCCCCCTTGTCAGATTCTTTCTGCATGGATAGTCTCACTCCCAATGCCTGCTGTCATTGAGATGGCCACAATAAAGAGACAATCATCCACCTCCGTGCATTTGAAAAGTTCCAATACAGGATGCAAGGAATTTGTTGAAGTTGATCACAAACTGTTCAGAATAGAGGACACTAATTTACAGGCTATTAGAGACTAAAGTCAACTGCCACTGGAAGATCAACAACTAGTGAAGGAAGTTTAATTTAAAGATAAAGCATGGAAACAGGCCCATCAGCCCACCAAGTCCGTGCCGACCAGCGATTGCCACACATTAACACCATCCTCCATACACTAGGGACAAATTACTATTCTACCAAGCCAATTAACCTGCACGTCTTTGGAGTGTGGAAGGGAACCGGAGATCCTGAGAAAGCCTACACAGGTCACGAGGAGAACATACATACTCCGTATAGACAAGGACCTGTAGTCAGGATCGAACCCGGGTCTGTGGCGTTGCAAGGCAGCAACTCTACTGCTGCACCACCGTCCTGCCCTGGTGCACCACCATGCTGACT
This sequence comes from Raja brachyura, assembly GCA_963514005.1. The sequence continues at coordinate 34,103,710 of OY740785.1, read as the reverse complement.
CTAAAAAAAGCATTTTGATCTGTCCAAAACTTGGTCTTCCAGCAAAGTGAGATATCTGCAAATGAATGCAGCTTAGTGGCCTTTTACAGGCTATGGGACTACATGCTAAGGGGTGCACTGAAGCTTGGTGCAGCCAACACAAGGGGCTTTGAGAACATGGACTGCACTTGAGCATCCTGCCACTATGGCACAGAAGAGCTTGGTCGTGTGCAACAGCCTCTCAAATCCTTTGTGGGTTTATTGCTGAAAGGGGAAATGAGATCAGCTTTGATGCATTGTAAAGATGCACTGGTTTAATGGCAGAATTAATGTATTGATTTGATGACACCATGAATGTAAAGATGTACAAACATTATTTAAATCATGTACAAGAAATACAATCAAGTTTATTTCCCCCAAATTGCAACAGTATCATTGAAGTGTACATCACATTCTAATATTCTTTATTATGTACACTGTGTATAGTCTTTCCACTGACTAGTTTGCACGCAAAAGCTTTTCACTGTACCTTGGTACATCTGACAATAAACAAAACTAATACTGGAGCACGATATAAAAAGACACGAGCCATGAAATTTTTCAAACCAAGGAAAGCTATTAATGCTAAAATCTCCAGTTCCTGCTGCTCTGTGGCCTTCGCCCTGCTACAATTATGGCAACTTCATCCAGTGAAGATTGAATTATAGATATGATTCCTCTATTTCACTGTATTTCTTTGAGAGCAAAATGAGATTAAGATTTTACTTTCCTACTCATCTTGCTGAAGATTTATCTTGGTTATTGGTCATTGTGGAGAAATTCCCCAAGATATCCCCACACCACCAAGGATGTGTATTAATTTTTAATAACAAAAATATTCAGAGCCATTTTGTCATCTTTCATCTCATCTAGTAGCAACTAATACAGCCATTCAAATCAACATCAAACAGTAATTTTCCTATCAAATGTCTGATGCACGTTAAAATCACAAGCATACAAACACTTACGCACACATGAAAATCACTATGTTGCATTGAAATTCACACAATACGACATATCAAAAGTGTTTGAAAGTTTATCAAAAGACATTGAGCTGATTGCAACATTGTTACATGTTTACTCAAGGAACTGCAGATTCCGGTTTACCAAAAAAAGAAAGTGCTGGAGTAACTCAGTGGGTCAGACAGCATCTCTGAAGAACAAGGATAGGCAAGGTTTTGGTTTGGGACCTTTCGGCAGATGTTTGCAAGAAGAAACTAAAATGTATCCCCTGCCCTGTATTCTCCCCATACATTGATCAGCAATTTAAGCCCCCTTTCCTGAAGAGATGCAATTGTCTCCTTCTCACTCATACAATGTAGAACAGCTCAGCACAGACACTTCAGTCCACAATGTCTATGCCGAACATGATGTCAAGAAAAATTAATCTCATCTGCCATATGGTTGTGAAGAGGATGTTTCCAGTACGGGGAGAGTTTTGTGCCAAAGGTCACGGCCTCAGAATTTTAAAAAAATGTGCCTTTAGAATAGAGATGAGGAGGAGTGAAAGGGCCTGTCCCACTTGGCAATTTTTTCAGGGACTGCCGGCATCATTGATTGCCGTATCAGGTCACTGATTTGCGGCGTGATGACGTATTGACGCGCAGTGTTTTTTCAAGTGTCGCAACATTTTTTTGTCGCCACTGGATTTTGAAATGTTCAAAATATTTTGGTGACCATGATATGACGCCGGCAGTCGCCCAAGAAAAATCATCAAGTTGGACAGGCCCTTTACTTTAACCAGAGGGTCATGAATCTGTAGAATTCATTGCCACAAACAGCCATGGAGGCCAAGTCATTGGGTAAAAGGGAGGTTGATACGTTCTTGATTAGTAAGGGCATCAGTTATAGGGATGGGGCAGGCAAATAGGGTAGAGAGGGGAAAAATAGATCAACCATGATCAAATGGCAGAGCAGGCTCGACAGGCCAAATGGCCCAATTCCACTCCTATCGTCTGATCCCTTTGTCAGGGAAATGGCTCGAGTTCAGTTTTCATATCGTGGGAGTGCAGAAGACAGTGAAGACATTCCAAATGACAAGAGTCTAACTTACACAGTTTTATCTCTACAAACTAGGTAAAGTTTTAATGAACAAAATCTCAGTGTTATTTGCTCAATACTGCCACTGTTTGATGTCATAGCACTGATCCTGATAATTTTCTTTCCTAAATAAAAGTCTGGATTTCCTTACCTAGGCTTTCAAACAAAATAATTATGTTAGATGGACATTGCATGCTACTGTGGAGATAAATAGTAGCATGGAGTGTCAGGAAGTCATGAACCACAGAACGTTGGTTAGGTTGCACTTGGAAAATTGTATGCCGTTCTGGTCGCTCCATTACAGGATGTGGAGGCTTACAGGATGCGGGGGCGTAGAAGAGGTTCACCAGGATGCTGCCTAGCTAAAAGGGTACTAGCAATATGGAGAGCATGGACAAGCTTGGATTGTTTTCTCTGCAGTGCCAAAGGGAGACCTGATAGAAGTATGTAAAATCATGTGAGGCATAGATAGGGTAGACAGCAAGAACCTTTTTTCACAGGGTGAAAATGTCAAAGACTAGAGGGCACAGCTAAGGTGAGAGGGGAAAAAAAATTAAAGGAGATGTCCGAAGCAAAACTTTTTTTTAGTAAGTGTGGCTGCCTGGGTTGGAGTCAGATGTTAAATGCATTTACAAGTCTTTTAGAGAGGCACATGAATTTGCAGGGATTACACTATATGGATCGTGTGCAGACAGAGGAGACTAGTTCATCTTGGCATTACATTCAACATTGTCATGAAGGGCTGGTTCCTGTGCAGTATTGTTCTATGTAAACACTAAAACAAAATCTATTTTGCACATTCAGACACAAGGGACTGCTAGAATCTCAAGCAAAAAACAAACTGCTGGAGGAACTCAGAGGGTCAGGCAGTATCTTTTCCCTCCACAGATGCTGCCTGGCCTGCTGATTTCCTCCAGTAGTTTGTTTTCCTCTCCATTTTGTATATCATTTTTGATGTTACTGAACTTCCCTTTTACTGCGTTGTTGTACCATAAATTTAGATGCTGGCAAGTTTTAGTCTGGCCAAAACGATTAAAAACACTCATATCCTTGGTTAAAATGTCAAGCATGTATTAAGGCAGACTGCAGCTCCCAACAAATTTCCTTCAGCCTGCCACTGCTTTCACCAATATATATCGCATGATCTGTGATATTTTATTACTTGCGAACCAGATTAATTTACATTGTGCTCCTGAATCCAAGTTCACAATGCAAATTACCAGCTAAACCTCAGCATCAATTCTTGAGACAGTTTATGGAATACATCTGTGCACCCTGCTATGCCTTTCCCAATGAATGCTGCTTACCAATTTTTTTAATTCATTTCCTGGTCACTGTGAATTCCTGGCATTTTACACTGGTATAGCAGTCCAATTACCATCACATTTATTTAAATGACATGTAATTGCTGCATGTAATAATAATTCCACATGCAAGTCTGTGAACTGCCGACAAATGCAATACAAGAATGTCCGAGGCTGAGAAGAGACCAGATGGAAGTTCATAACATTTATAAATAGGGTAGATAAAATCTTTTCCCCAGGGTAGAAATATCAAATACTAGACAGCAGAGGGTTAATGCAAGTGGAGTAAAGTTGAAAGACACCTGGGAAAAAGTTGTGCTTTTTCTACTCAGCAGGGCAGGCGGCATCTCTGGAGAGAAGGAATGGGTGACGTTTCACATGAAGAAGGGCCTCGACCCGAAACGTCACCCATTCCTTGTCTTCAAAGGGAGTATTGCTCAGTGACAATATTCACAGCATTGAAGTGTGACAAGGAGCACTGGCAAGTGGCTGAACCAGTAAAGGGCAGAGGTAAAGCAGGGTTGCCCACGCTCCTATCATGTTTGTATGCTGCTTAGAACCCATTGCTGAATTAACCAGGAATGACAGGAGCATAAGAGGTGTGTCATTGCCAGGCAGTGAGGGCACACAGATGAAAACCTCAGGGTACATGGACAATGCCACCCTCTGCTGCTCTGATCCACAGTAGGACCGCAGATTGATCGGCACCTGTGACCACTTTGTGTTAGCATCGGGAATCAATGTCAACTGCAAATAGAGCGAGGCTATGCTCTTCAGCAACTGGCCCAACCGATCTCCCGTCCCCGTCTCCATCAGTTCTGACTACGTGAAGGTGTTGGGGATCTGGTGCGGACTGGCCGCACCAGATCCCCAACAAGAATTACTGGAGTAGATCACAAAGGTCAATCAAAAATTGGCACTGTAGAAATGGCGCTCCCTCTCAATAACCAGGAAAAACTTGGTGTGAGGAAATCTTGGTACTACTGTCCTTGACATAGGAGTAGCCTGTCCCCCGCTCTGCGCGGCAATCATCCGAGCCATTTTCTAGTTCATCTGGAGATCAAAGATGGTGTAGGTCCGATGAGTTACGGTGCAGAAATCGGTGGACAATGAGGTAAAAGTGTGCCCAACATTGCCTTCACCACGATGGGTACCTCTGTGTGTGGCTGCATCAAAGCTGTGCATAAAGCAAAAGCACATGGGCACTAAGTGTCATTACCTGAAATTCTACTTGTCCTCGGTGTTGAAGGATGGGCCTGGCACCAATGCCAAGCAATGTGGCAGTCAACTGAACAACGCCGCACCACCTGTCCTTTGTGGAAAAGTTCTTCACCTTTGACCACAAGTCCCTCAGGCAGTGGTCATCATGGACAAGCACGCTGCCCCAGAGACAGCTACTATGGAGAGGAGTGTTAAAGAAGGAACTGCAGATGCTGGAGAATCGAGGGTTACACAAAAAGCTGGAGAAACTCAGCGGGTGCAGCAGCATCTAAGGTGCGAAGGAGATAGGCGACGTTTCGGGTCGAGACCCTTCTTCAGACCGTCTGAAGAAGGGTCTCGACCCGAAACGTCGCCTATCTCCTTCGCTCCTTAGATGCTGCTGCACCCGCTGAGTTTCTCCAGCTTTTTGTGTAACCTACTATGGAGAGAAGATGGCTGCCCATCTCTTCGCAGAGTACGGATTTGCAAAGAGGGTCTGGAGAATGATGCAAAGGTCCTGGTCATGGTTCATCCTGAGCAGCTCCGTAATGGAGGCCTCTGTGACTTATCGGCTGTCCCCAGGGACACAGTCAGAGGCGGACATCAAATGCTGCTGGAAGGTCATCAACTCGGTTGAAAGACTCACTTTGGTCTGCCTGAAAATTGTTCGCTTCCCAGTAGAGCAAGCTGTCCTTCAGGGAATGTTACCGACCAGTATCGTCACTTTCAAAGCACAGTAAGGCAAAGTACTGCTGGATTCAAATAACAAGGAACTGCAGATGCTGATTTATACCAAAGACAAAATGCTGGAGCAACTTTACAGGCCAGGCAGTATCTCTACAGAAGATGTATAGGTGATGTTTTCTGTATGTTTGTTCATTCCCTGCACAGATACTGTCCAACCCACATACTGTTACTCCAGCACTGTGTGTCATTTACTGTTAAATTGTGATAAATTATTACTTGATAAGTTGAGCTAAGTGAAAGATAAGAGCATCATTCTTAGACCAGACTAATTTCCCAATGCAGGAGATGGGTGGAGCGATGAATTAACACATCCACAAATAACTAAAAGCAAGTGAAGAAAGAATTTAAGGAAAACTAATCTTCATCTGAAGTGGCTAATAATCAAAAGTGAACTCAAATAGCCTTGACAAAACTCAATGTGGATATGATTGATCAGCGTTGGGCATTGAAAGTTACAAAATACACCAATGTTACCAAGAAAATTTACCACAAGAAAAATCAGGATTTAAAGGGTTACATTATGACATGTTGCATAAACTTGTCATATATTCCCTTGTGTTTTGAAGATTTAGTTGTGATCAAATTACAGGCTTTGAAATGATAAACAGGAACAGTTGATTCATGGATGCCTTTTCCTCCAGTGAAGAAATCCAAAGCAAATCAACGTAATCTTAAAAGTAGGAGCGCAAGACGAGTGTCATCAGGAGACACCTTGTACCTTCCGAAGAGTCCACCATACTGGAAGTTGGACAATTTCATACTGGACAATTTTTACATTTATCAAGCCAATTAACCTACAAACCTGTACGTCTTTGAAGTGTGGGAGAAAACCAAAGATCTCGGAGAAAACCCACGCAGATCATGGGGAGAATGTACAAACTCCGTACAGACAGCACCTGTAGTCTGGATCGAACCCTGGTCTCCGGCACTGCATTTTGCTGTAAGGCAGCAACTCTACACTTTCTTGCACACAAAGAGTGGTGTATTCTGGAGTCCCTTCCTGTGAACAACTGTAGTTTAATTGTTAAAGAAGGAACTGCAGATGCTGGAGAATCGAGGGTTACACAAAAAGCTGGAGAAACTCAGCGGGTGCAGCAGCATCTAAGGAGCGAAGGAGATGGGCGACGTTTCGGGTCGAGACCCTTCTTCAGACTGGTCAGGGATCAGGGAAACGAGAGATATAAACAGTAATGTGGAGAGATAAGGAACAATGAGTGAAAGATATGCAAAAAAGTATTGGTGACAAAGGAAGCAGGCCATTGTAAGCGGTTTGTGGTGTGAAAATGAGAAGCTAGTGCGACTGGGGAGGGGGGGGGGGGGGAGATGGAGAAGGAATGTCAGGGCCAGAGGGCTGAGGGAGAGGTGTGGGGAGGCAGTCTGGGTTAACAGAATTGAGAAAATTCAATGTTTAAGCCCAGAGGATGCAGACTCCCCAAGCGGAATATGAGGTGCTGTTCCTCCAACTTGCGGTGTTGATCACTCTGGCCGTGGAGGACTGGAGACATAAACAAGGAACCATAGATGCTGGCATCTGGAGGAGTAACTCAGTGGGTCAGGCAACGTCTGTGGCGGGAATGAACAGGCAATGTTTTGGGCTGGACCCTTCATCAGATAAATTTATTATTAGATTAGGTATTATAGCATTTGGAGAGAAACAGACAAACAGTGGATTAATGGTATTAATAAATATCAAAAAATAAAATTCAAGAATTCAAATAGATTTATACTAGGTGCTTATGTATAACATTACTCTTCTGACAGTCTAATTAAGAGCAAAAAAAAGTAAACAATTAGAAGCACTTTTTTTGAGCACCATTGTTACCCAGATGAAAATCAGTCCCATCCATTCATTGAAGACTCTGGAGAGCTGTTTGAACCAAAAATAATAGTTTCAAATCTTGGACCCTGTGCAATATTCAGACAACTTAAATTCATGCAATAAAATCCATGTTACCACTTTTTAAAATCTTACCAATGACGGTTCATTTCACCCCCCCCCCCCCCCCCCCCCCCCCCCCCCGCTAAACTCAGTTGCCTACAAAATTAGTAGGTCTTGTGACTTTAAGCATACTCTGACATTCACCAAGATCAGGGCTGATCTTATATCTCAGCTCTATTTTCCCCACACTATCCCCATATGCCTTGATTCTCTTTTTATCCAGAAATCTATCATTCTCCAGGATAGAGAATGCCACCAATTCATCAGCACCAAGTAAAGAAACATCTAAATGCCACACCTCAACAAGTTCAGAAATAAAATCTGAAGAAGGACCCAGACCCACAACATCACCTATCCACATTCTCCAGGGATGCTGCCTTACTCCCGCACGGTCTCCCCCCAACCCCCCCCCCCCCCCACACACACACACCCTAAATAGGTTGTTCCTTATCAAAGGCTGTCACCTTTCTTTGGTTCTAGAATACTGTTGCAGAAGAAACAGCCTCCCTGTGTCCATACTGATGAGCCCTGTAAGAATATTATACATTTTAATGCGATCACCTCATACTGCACTGATCTTCAGAAAATACATCCAGTCTATTCAAATCTCTTCTCATGTGATACATCAGCATTCCATTAATCAGGTTGTCACTGCACCCCTGTTCTGCCAAATGCATTCTCTTTTCAGTAAGGAGGCTAAAACTGTACAGTGTACATACTCTCAGTGTGTGCTCTCAGCAAAGCCATGTTTAACTGCAGCAAACATGTTCTCATCTGTACTGAAATAATCTCATATTGAAAGTCTAACCACAATTAGCATTGCTAATTCCTGGTTGCACCAACATATTACCATCAGTGACCTGCCCCCCTCATTCACCAATACATCAATGAAACATCCCATCCTCATATGTAACTGTAAGTTTACTATTCATTATAACTTCTCTCAATTCCTCCACAATCAGTTATTTTTCCCTCTCATCCCCTCCCCACCACCACTGCAGCTACACAACAGCCAAGGAAGTACAGATGCTGTTTTACATCGAAGATAGACACAAAAAGCTGGAGTAACTCAGTGGATCATGCAGCATCTCTGGAGAAAATTAATAGGTGACGTTTCGGGTCGAGACCCTTCTTCAGACGAATTGTCTGTACTGATCTCAGCTTTAGCAATCAATGCAAATCATAATTAGCATGGTTGACCATGCTTTCACATATCCCTAACTCTGGTAGAAGGCCTTAGCCATTTCCCGATTTCCCCCCTTAAATAAAAAAATAACAGAAGTTTTAAAAGCGTTTGAAGAACACTTATTAGGTTACTGAACCACACAAGCCAAACCAGCTTTAAACCTCAACTCAGCTTCGACCCACATTGAACCTGAACAGGCCTCTATCAGTGACATCAGGTAAAACCGAAAGCGATGCAAACAAGGTAAAAAATAAATAACAGCAGGTGCAAACGAGCCACGCTTTAAAAGTGACGGTCGAGAATGGAAAACATTTCCTCTCAAACCGATTTACAAGGCTCGCTCCAGACTTTTTTTGTCCCTGTTTATCAGAGCGATTTTCAGTTTGCACGGGTACTTTGAGTTTCGGAGAGGATACAGAAGTAATCGCACGCCTGCTTCTCTTTTCTTCATGCACACACGCTGCAATGCAATGACTACTTACTTTTCACAGGTTGAGGATTGGACTGTTTCCTCCTGGGCATTTTTCACTTGCAGCTTAAAATTTCCCTGAAACGTTTTTTTTTTAAGTTAAAAAAGGCAACATTCGCACGCTTCCAATGATCCTTAACAGGAAAAAAAAGTGAATTTAAACCTGCTCTACTTCCTGCTTCAAACTATCAGCCATTAATGAAACAACAGTCCCTGAGCGTCCAAGTGCAGGAAGGAAATCCATCACTTCCTCTCTCTCCCCCTTCGCTGCATGACCTCATGGCGTATGCACGCTCGCTCGGTCGCGACGTCAGCGTGCGTCCACAGCCCGTCTACAAGGCATTCTGGGGATTGTAGTCCTAAAGGGAACTTTAAAGCCTACAATAGCTAGACACAACATGCTGGAGTGACTCAGGGGGACAGGCAGCATCTCTGTGGAGACGTTTCGGGTCGAGACCGTTCTTCGGACTGAGTGTAAGCCGACAATGTTGCCTACAATGCAGATAGACACACAGGATATTTCGTATAGGGAGGTTTCACGGCAGTCGGGTCACGACCCATGAACCATGACCCGTACTGTTGCTACGCTACGCCAAGTGGAGTACACGCGATGAACTGCAGGTAAGCCCTTACCATCGTTTCCAGCGCAGCGGGCCCGTTAAAACCCGCCGAAATTGTCAATTTTTGCAGTGTACATAATTATGGAAATCGGGATAAGCGTGAAAGACATTTAGCCTACTTCAGAATTCCAAAAGTGAGGAGTTATGACGGTCGATGGAAGCGAGAGCTGAAGGGACAACAACATTGGCGAACATTGGCCGTTTGCTCACTGCATTTCATCAACTAAGGCATTATTTGTGTTTTTTCTTGATTCCTTTGGCATCTAAAAAGTTTCAGAAGTGATAAATCTGGCTGTAAAATTTAAAAATCGCCCGTGGTTCTCAAGTGGGTTTTTACATACAAAAAGAAAACGCCTCTGAAGCAAAATTTCCAGCCAGATTTATCACTTCTGAGACTTTTTAGATACCAAAGGAATCAAGAAAAACCACAAATAATGCCTTACTATTGATGAAATGCAGTGAGCAAACGGGCTAATTCCCAACTTTGCCTTCCATCACAGTGAGGAGAAGCTTCACTGTGATGGATGTTTGTGTAAATTGTGTTGTGTCTTGGTTCTTTTCTTGTATGTATGACTGCAGAAACTAAATTTCGTTTGAACCTCAATGAGGTTCAAATGACAATAAACGGTATTGTATTGTAATTCCGATATCTGCACGGCCAATGTTCGCCAAGCACGTTAGCTGTTGTTGTCCCTTCAGCTCTAGCTTCTTGCTTCTCTTTACCTTCATTTCGCTTCACTTTTGCAATTCTGAAGTTGGGTACATGTCTCTCATGCTTACCCCGACTTCCACAAATTTTTAGAGCGCAAAAATTCAACATTTTGGCGGTTTTTAACAGGTGGGAAAGTACACGTTTCTTGCATTAATAACATATACCGGAAGTTACGGATGTCCTCCAGATGGATTGAGCGGCTCCGTGCATCAAGCCCTATGACCCAGTGACCTTACGTGCACACACCCTATAGGAAGGAACTGCAGATCATAAGGAATAGGAGTAGAATTAGGCCAACTCCACTATTCAATCATGACTGATCTATCTCTCTCTCCAAACACCATTTTCTCCTGCCTTCTCCCCATAACCTCTGACACCTGTACTAATCAAGAATCTATCTAGCACTGCCTTAAAAGATGACAGAGAGGTGTAGGAAGGAACTGTAGATGCTGGTTTAAACCGAAGATGGATACAAAAATCTGGAGTAACTCAGTGGGTCAGACAGCATGTGTGGAGAAAATGATGATGTTCCGGGTCGAGTTTGAATAAGGTCTCGACCCGAAACCACCTATTCCTTTTCTCCTGAAATGCTGTCTGGCCTGTTGAGTTACACAAATTATTTCTACAGTTGCTTTTGAATTAGAAGAGGCTATTAAACAGGTGATTATTAGACATTATGAAAAGCATTACTAAATTTGAGGATGATGGAGAGGTGGAGAACTGCAGATGTTGGTTTACACTGAAGATAGACACAAAATGCTGGAGTTACTCCAGTTGAGTTACTCCAGCATTTTGTGTCTAGCTTCGCGGAGAGCATAAAACAAAGCATAAACTGGCGGAAAACTGAATGAAGAAGGAAGACAGACACAATGCTGGAGTAACTCAGCGGGTCAGGCAGCATCTCTGGAGAAAAGGAATGGGTGATGTTTCGGGTCGACACCCTTCTTCAGACTGAGAGTCATGGGAGAGGGAGGGTAGACCATCAGACTATGAACAAGGAAATGTAGAATGGTTCATTGTTGGCTGCGGGGAAGATGACAACGAGGCATACAATCAGTAAAATTTATCAAGAGGACAGTGAAACCTGTCAGAGAACTGGGGTGGAGGAGAGATGGAGAGAGAGGGAAAGCAAGGGTTACTTGAAGTTCGAGAAATCAATATCCCGACGGCTGGGTTGTAAGCTGCAAAAAGCTGGAGTAACTCAGCGGGTCAGGCAGCATTTCTGGAGAAAAAGTAGGTATGTTACAAAACGAACCTTCAGCGGCGCTGCAGTTCTGTCACTGGCCGTGTGCGCGACTTTGGCGCCTTTGAGGGGGGGGGGGGGTGGGGTTAAAATGCGGTTTTTCCCAGCCTTCCGGAGTTATATTTTCTCGGGGTGCGAGCTTTTGCTGAAGATTAGTTCCGACTGCCGGTATGTGAATTTTTTTTTTAAATCGCCCGACTATTTCAGCGCTGGAGTAAAATAAAAATTAGTTTCTAATGCTGTGAACGCCGACAACGGGGACTGATTTCACGGTAAAGGAAAGCCGTTTATTTTTACATAGAAACTTGTTAAGATGACCTTAATCAAAATTTCATGTTGCAAAAGGGTGATTTATTCCCCCTATACGAACCGGCAGTAATTTTCCTGCCGATATGGGGTTTAAATTCACTGCAACCGCAATGTTCCAATCCATCGCGTTCCATAAAATCCCACACAAGCTGATTTAAATGGCCATTAATTTACGTGCATTAAACACAAAATTTCTTCAATTTGGCCTATAAATTCATGACAATTAGATTTAAAAATCATGTTATATTGTGAATTATTGTGTGAATGTTATTTGGACACTTAGGCTTTTTTTAAAAATGGTAATATTTTCTTAATAAATGGATAGATGTTTAGATCTAGTAATTGAATTTTTTTGTAATTAGTTACAATTGGGTAACTAACTAATTATATGCTTTAATTTCAGGTCATCCAAGTAAGGTTGTTTCATATTTGTCTCAGAATGCTTCAATCTATAATAACTGTAAATTTCTTTCAGTTCTCTTAATTTTTAAGAAAGGTATGGGCTTTTGACTGTTTTCGATCACAACTTTTGTGTTAAGTCAATGGAAAAGCAATAGGGAACAAGATGCTAATTTCTGAGTATGAAAATGGCCATAGCTTTTTTAATACTGAAGATATGAAAGTGAATTAGGTGTCAAATTAAACTTATTTGTATGCTTTATCTGATGGGATAAATTGCAGACTTGATTTTCTAAATCTCAACATTTTGTAACATTGCTAGAAAAAGGACTTCTCTCCAGAGATGTTTCCTGACCCACTGAGTTACTCCAGCTTTTTGCGTCATCTTCGGTTTAAACGAGCATCTGCAGCTCCTTTCAACATCTACAATGCAGATTTAAACTACTGCCGTCGCCCACGCCTCAAAAGCTTTGCGAAGATTGGTATTGACCATTGCTGTTTTAAAAATAAAGATTTCAACAATATATTCCAACCTACAAACGGGAACGACAGACTCACTACAATTACCAGAGTGCATTGCCTTCAACTCTCGATAGTGTCAATTTATAAAGTAGAAAGTCGAATGTTTTATTGTCATATGTCCCAGATAGAATAACGAAATTCTTATTTGCAGCAGCACAACAGAATTTGTAACCATAGAACAGTGTAAATATACAAGAATAATTCAGCCTTCTGGATGTATGAACAAATTGCTGGAGTAACTCAGCAGGACGGGGATCATCTCTGGAGAAAAATAATGGGTGACGTTTCGCGGCGAGACCTTCAAGTCAATTTGAACCATTGCAAAATAAAGACAGAGGGTACACAAAAGGCTGGAGAAACTCAGCGGGTGCAGCAGCATCTAAGGAGTGAAGGAGATAGGCGACGTTTCGGCGAGATAGGCGAGACCCTTCTTCAGACTTCGTAATCTCCTTCGCTCCATAGATGCTGCTGCACCCGCTGAGTTTCTCCAGCCTTTTGTGTACCCTCGATTCTCCAGCATCTGCAGTTCCTTCTTTAACAAAATAAAGACAGACATGTGTATAGACATACAAATATACATACACAATAACCATACAGCTTTCCGGATTTATTAACGTCTGTCTTTATTTTGCAATGATCCAACTTCACTTGAAGAAGGGTCTCGACCCGAAACGCCACCCATTCCTTCTCTCCAGAGATGCTGCCTGTCCCGCTGAGTTACTCCAGCACTAGTGTCGATGAGCCGTCACGACCACCTTCAATGGGCGCGATGTTTACCCGGGAAGTGATGACGGAGCAGGGTGCGCAGGTTCTGGTGACGTTTTCCGCAGCGTGTGTGGGTCGGGACCGGAAGTGGATCAGCTGTTGTGGGGCCGAGCGGCCGCGGGCGGGCAGGCAGGCGGGCAGATGAGGGAGGCGGCGAGCAGGGGTAAGTAAGTAAGTAAGGGACCAGCAGGCCTGGCACTGTTCCGCCTTTACCCACCCACCAACCAACCACAATGAAGCTCTCGGTTTAAGGAACCTCGTATCTTGCTTTGAATAAGGCTCGAATTCTCCCCCCCCCACCCCCCCTTTGTAATAATCGGGGACAATTTACTCTTTTCGCGGCTGAAACCCCAGTCTCATCTCTTCGTTAAATTCGCTGACCTTACCTTTGATTTTGTATCCGTGATCTGTCGACATGGGCCTTTGGCAAGGATGTTTTAAAGCCATTTAATATTCCAATTGCTTATCCGCTTCTGTCCAGCAATCTCTGCAGTTGGAAGGTTTCTGGCGGAGGGTAGACTGCAGCAAAGGAGGATCTGTGAGTTAAAACCCTCTGCCTCTAACTTCTGTCGACAATTTGAACAGACTTTATTGTAACGTTAGAAGTCTGGCGTTGCAGTCCAATGCGTTTGTCCATTTCCGTGAACGAATGTTGGTGAGCAGTTCACTTCAATGTCTGGATATAATTTGTATCAATAAATTGCTATTCTGGATCATAATTTGCTCCAAGTAGGTAAATATAAATGACCCTCTTCAATTTCATTTTGCGTTTTGAATAGAAGCCAATTTTGCAAATGGGTCCTTTGAATCAAATACTGCAGATGCTAGAAATTTATAATAAAAACAATATTCAGGTCATATGACATTCTGTGGAGAAGAGCCAGAGTTAACATTTTGGGTCATTGACCTAACGAAGGATCATTGACTGAAACCTTAACTCTGATTCACTCTCCACAGAATGCTGAGTGTTTCTAGAGCTTTCACTCTTGATTTCTTATAAAATCTGTTATCATCCTATGTGTACCTTTCTGTTTAGTATACTTCAATACTTTTCAATAAATTAAGAATCCAGAACCAGGGGCCACAGTTTAAGAATAAGGGGTAGGCCATTTAAAACAGAGATGAGGAAAAGCTTTTTCACCCAGTGAGTAGTGGAGGCTGATACTCTGGATGCTTTCAAGAGAGAGTGAGATAGAGCTCAAGATAGCGGAGCCAAGGGATATGGAGAGAAGGCAGGAACGGGGTACTGATTGTGGATGATCAGCCATTGATCACAGTGAATGGTGGTGCTGGCTCGAAGGACCGAATGGTCTACTCCTGTCTATTGTCTATAATGAAAGGGGTTGATGTCTACCCTCTCCTGTTGGTCAGCAGATACAAAAGTTGAAAGCACATGCTACCAGATTCAAGAACAGTCCTTCCATAAGCTAGGGTATAGTCTCGATCTTCCAACCTACGTCATTGGGGATCATGGACTTTGTTTCTGTAACCATAACTTTATAATATTGTAACATTATTTTGAATTCTGGTATTTTTCTCATTGCTCTACCTGTTGTATTTGTGGATAAAATGCAAACAAAGCTTTTCACAGTATGTGACAATAATAAACCAACAACAATGGCCATGCTGTTTTGGAGTAAAGGTTCAATTTGGTATGAGAAAAGGTTGAATAGGTTGGCTTTTTACTTAGAGTGTAGGAGGCTGAGGGGTGACCTTATTAATTTGTTCAAGATCATGAGGGGCATGGATAAAGTGAATGTTCACAGTCCAGGATGGAGCGTTCCAAAGTTAGAGGACGTTTGTTAAAGGTGAAAAGGGATAGTTTTAAGAGGAACCTCAGGGGCAACCTTTTCACTCGGAGCGTAGTCCATATCTGCATTGTGTTGCCAGAGGAAGCTATAGAAGTGGATACAATTATGAATTTTTAAAATAATTTGGACAGATTTATCAATTGGAAGGGTTTTGTGAGCTTGGGGACAAATGCAGACAAGTGCGACTATGTGCCGACTTGATCGGCACGGACAAGGTGGCCCAAATGGCCTTTTTCAGTGCTGTATAGTTCTATGATGTTGATTTAAGGAGACTGTTGTTAAAGCATCATTTATTTACGAATGGACAGTACCTGTTTTGTATTTTATTACAAAATGCTGTAATGCTAAATGCAGATGAGTTTTCATAATTTTAATATTTTGATCGAAACTTTGACTGGAGAAAGGAAAGAGGCTTTGCTGGGTAATACATTGCAGAAACTGGAAACTTCCAACTCTTAACCCCACATTACCTCATTCAGGTATTCCATTATTATACTTCAATTTTTGACTCTACTCCGAGCGAGAACCTTGCAACACTCTGCTGTTTTTCACTTGTGTTTATTGTTGTATTTATCATTCCTGTATGTATACTGTTTACTCTGAACATCATATGAACAAGAACATTAATTGCACATATGACAGGGTGGAGGGGGGGGGGGGAGGTGGAAAGGAGGAGGAGCAAGACAAATATTATCAGGTAATGGGTTGACACAGATTAGTGCAGGAGGGTTGATAGGCAGATGGTTGGACAAAGAACAGATGAAAAAACAGGTGTGAGACAAAAGGATTGAAGAGTTGCGAATTGTGAACCTAGAGAAAGAAATGTGGATGGAAGGAGATGGGAGAAATAGATGTGGGGGGAGGAGGAGTGTTGTACTTGCCTAAAATTGGACAAACCAATGTTCAGACCGTTGGGTTGCAGGCTACCCAAGCAGAATATGAGGTAATGTTCCTCTAGTTTACACGTGGCCTCGCTCTGGCAATGAATGTGCCCAGTACAGAGAGGTCAGTATGGGAATGGGAAGCGGAGTTAAAACAGTTAGCAACTGGGAGATCCAGAAGGCCATGATGTACCAAGCACAAGTGTTCGACGAAATGGTTTGTGTTGTTTGGAGCATAATTGGGCAGAAAATGCAGAGCAATGAATTTATAATGTGCAAACTGTGGCTTGACAGCATAAAAATCCTGTTGTTTTATAATTTAATTACCAAAAGCTATTTTGTGCTGATGACCATGTCTAACTTTACTGATGAATTTAGGGTTTGGGTGGAAATACTTAGAGTAAACATTATTTACTAACTTTTCTCACCTCATCCACCGATACAAGCACCACTATCTCCTTCTCTGCCCTGTCTACAGGAATGGGTTACTCCACAGTTCTCGGTTATTATGCAGCATTGAATGGGGTTCTCTGAGGTCTTTAACTTTAATCTTCTACGGGTTTCCACACATTGAAAACACTTTCCTCTTTTCTTGAAGGTCCCCTACTATCATTGCACCCAGTATTTTCTCATTCAGCTATTTAACATTTCATAATCATACTTTATTAGCCAAGTATGTTTTGCAACATACGAGGCATTTGATTTGCCATAACGGGATACCAATAAAAAGCAACAGAACACACAAAATACATTTGAGCATAAACATCCACCACAGTAACTCCTCCACAGTCCTCACCGCGATGGAAGGTGAAAAAAAGTTCAGTCTCTTCCTTTGTCCTCCAGCGGTCGGGGGCCTCTAACCTTCCACTGACAGGATGATCTTACTCCCGTAGTCGGCAGTGGGCCTCCTCATCGGGGCAATCAAGCTCCTGCTAGTCGAATGTCATGCTGTTTTGGAGCTTCCCGACGTCGGTCTCAACCCGAGACTGCAAGCTCCTTGATGTTATAGTCTGCAGGCCGCGGTTGGAGCGTCGGACCCAGGCAAGGAATCGGCTCCATTGATAAGTCCACGCCCGTGGTGGGGCTCAAAGTCAGCCCCGAGCAAGGCCTCCATCTCCACGATGTTAGGCCGCAGAGCGACTGGAAATACGATCCGGAAAATAATTGCATCTCCGGAAAGGTAAGCCGGAGCCGGCAAGGATTGAAAATAAGTTCCCCCACCCCCCACATAAAACAAACCAGAGAACATTAGCATATACTTTTTAAACACACTAAAAATAACAAAAAAAAGACAAAAGGAACAGACAGACTGGAGGCGAGGCTGCCATTGAAGGCCCATCCGGTGGATATTGACAAGTGAAATTCTTCTAAGACCTTGGTGTGGCCTCAGAGCCGGTCGGTGGGTGCGCTGCAAGCCGGTAGCCCAGCCAGCAGCGCGTTAGTTTTTTTCTACTTTTTAAATTTTTTTAGTGAGTCCTAATGTGTGTTTTTGGTGTCTCTCTGAGTGTCTTGTGTTGGGGGTGGTGTGGGAGGGTAAGGGGGAAACCGCTTCGGTCGCCTCCTCAACAGAGAGGTGACTTTTTCCATGTCGCCTCCCCCGTGGCCTAACATCGAGGATCGGTGCGGCCTTTCCCCGGAGAAGCACCCGGGGCTTCAGCGGCGGGCACAGCGCGGACTCTCGTCGCCGAGCGGGCATGCCCTCGCCAGAGGGGAATGCTCCGTTCGCTGGCCCGCAGCAACCCGAAGCCGCGGTCTGCGGAGCTCCAGCTGGCGCGTTGTTCACAGCCTGGGATCCCGAGGGAACCCGGGAGGAGGAGAAGAAGCTCCGACCGCTGGCCCGCGGTCTACTTCTACCGTGGGCGTGGCGGGGACTTACCATCAGGAGCAGGGTCCCTCGCCGGGGACCCCTGGAGAGGAGCTCTGACCGCCGGCCCTGCGGTCTGTGGTGCTTCTGGCTGCGGCGTGGTGGGAACTTTAAATCTTTGACCGTCGGCCTGCGGCCTACACCAACCTGAAGCCACGGTTTCCGGTGGGGAAGCACCGATTCAGGACTTACCTGGACTTTACCTTGCCTGAACATCTGGACGCCCGCAGCGGCGGCTGCAGAGGGTTGAGGTTCCGACCACGGGGGAAAATGGAGGAGGACTGGCCAAATTTTGTGCCTTCCACCACAGTGATGAATGCTGTGGTGGATGTTTGTGTTAAATTCTTATTGTGTTTTTTCATTGTACCGCTGCTGGCAAATTCATTTCACTTGCACATAAATTGAAATAAAACTGATATTGATATTGATTGATATTGAGACCCTTTCTCCTCTGCCTTCTGCCCTTCACCCAGCCTTTGCTCCTACAATAGTTTAACTATCAGCCTTATTCTTTAGAGCTGACGTTCTACCCCTACCACCCTGCTGATTTAGAAAAAAAAGAAAAACCTATAGTTTTGAATATAGACTTCAAACCTACAGTTTTTGCTGGTTTTCCTTTAACTATTTGCTATTTACCATTTTACCTTCTCTCGCTCATTTGCTGAATCACTCTGAGCCTTTATATACATGGTAGGCTCTTCAGAAATATAGACACAGGGAACCAGGTGCTGGTTTACAAATGAAAAGACACCACGTGCTGGAGCAACACAGTCAGGCAACATCTCTGGAGAACATGAATATGTGACATTTTGGGTCCCTTTGTATCTTTTTCAGAAATATAACTTGTTGAGGCGTGGTTACTTCCATTTAATTGTAATGTTGAATAGAAATTGATTCTTCATATTCTTGAAAGAAATATTTTCAAATCCCTGTGTGTAGAAATAAGGTATATACAGTGCCCTCCATAATGTGTGGGACAAGGACCCATCATTCATTTATTTGCCTCTGTACTCCAGGCATGCTCAATTGGGTTCAGATTGGGTGATTGATCTGGCCACTCACGAATTGACCATTTTCCAGCTTTGAAAAACTCCTTTGTTGCTTTGGCAGTATGTTTTGGATCATTGTCTTGCTGAGGAATGAAACGCCAGCCAATGAGTTTTGGGGCATTTGTTTGAACTTGAGCAGATAGGATGTGTCTACACTTCAGAATTCATAATGCTATTACCATCAGCAGTTGTATCATCAATGGAGATAAGTGAGCCAGCACCTTCAGCAGCCATACATGCCCAGGCTATAACACCCCCACCATCTGCTTCACAGATGAGGAGGTATGTCTTGGATCTTGGGCAGTTCCTTCTCTCCTCCATAATTTGCTCTTGCCATCACTCTGATATAAGTTAATCTCCTTCTCATCTGTCCACAAGACCTTTTTCCAGAACTGTGGTTGCTCTTTTAAATACTTTTGGCAACCAGTAACCTGGCCATCCTATTTTTGCAGCCAACCAGTGGTTTGCATCTTGCAGTGTAGACTCTGTATTTCTGTTCATGCAGTCTTCTGCAGACAGTGGTCATTGACAAATCCACACCTGACTCCTGAAGAGTGTTTCTGAACAGCCGGACAGGTGTTTGGGGATTTTTCTTTATTATAGAGAGATTTCTTCTGTCATCAGCTGTGGAGGTCTTTCTTGGCCTACTAGTCCCTTTGCGATTAGTAAGCTCACCAGTGCTCTCTTTCTTCTTAATGATGTTCCCAACAGTTGATTTTGGTAAGCCTAAGTTTTGGCTGATGTCTCTAACAGTTTTATTCTTGTTTCTCAGTCTCATAATAGCTTCTTTGACTTTCATTGACACATCATTGGTCCTCATGTTGATAAACACCAATAAAAGTTTCCAAAATATGATGGAAAGACGGGAGGAAAGACTAAGTGCTGAGAGCTCTCTTATACCTGCATGAAGGAGGCAATTAAACACAGTTGAGCAACTACAAACACCTGTGAAGCCATGTGTCCCCAACATTATGATGACCTCAAATGGGGGGGGGGAAGACTGTGCAAACACAGCTGTAATTTCTACATGGTGAAAACAAAATGTTTAAAAATCCCCTATAATAAAATCTGACAATGTGCACTTTAACCACATGTGATTTTTTTTTGTTCCATTATGAATCTCAAACTGTGGAGTACAGAGGCAAATAAATAAATGATGGATCTTTGTCCCAAACTTTATGGAGGGCATATGTATGTATTTTGTATGTATTTTGTTAAGTTACAAGGCAGTACAATTGACCATAAATGTTCAGATGATATTGATGACAATTGCCATTTGGCCATTGATTAATTTGTAAGTTTGGTACCGTATTTCCCGGCAATGAAGACGCCATTTTGAGTTGACAAATTAAAAAAAAAAGGCTGGCAGGACAGGATCAAGGGTTTGGTTTAGTCCAGGGGTCGGCAGCCATTTTTGCATAGGGGCCAGGGCCCATGATTGTGAGTGGATGGCAGGCCACATCTATCGCTATAGTTAATAAATGGAGGTAATAATATGTACTAACTAAATTAGTAATAAGTAATAATACATACAAATGATAAATTAGTAATAATACATACTAATAATACATGGTTTTCATGTGTTTTCCAATTAATTTTCTGCAGTTTCCAGATCGCCTGCGTTCCGTGGTCCGGTCCCGGCGGCCGCCCACAGCCACCTGAGTTACCGAGGGAGTTACTGGCATGATCCCCGCCCCCCTCCTTCTCAATGCTCCTGCCCTCCCCGCAACTTAACCCTGGCGGCCCAGCCCTGCTGACCTGGGCCAGACTCCCCACACGCTGTGGAAGGAGCTCTTCCCCCCCCCCCCCCCAGCACTGCTGTCCTTTTACAGCCGCTGTTCTGAGGAATAGCCAAGTCTATATTTTTTGGCTAATAATCTAACCTAAAGCCTCCAAGACGCATGTAAGTTTTCAGACCTTATTTTAGGGTAAAACAAAATAGCATCTTCATTGCCGGGAAATACAGTAATTTATTGTAAGGTGATTACATTAAAACTTCATCTGTAGTACTTCTAAAACTTTTTTTGTTGCCCCGTCCCCCAGTAATTTGCCCTGGTGTTCACATCAAACACAATGCATAATTGATAGGACAATGTTTATTCTTAATCTCCTGCATGTCTTTCACAATTCAAGTGAATGTAATGTCAGATTCCCGCCTTTCAACCACACTGAAACATCTGTAATGTATTGGGAAATGTTATTTGAAGGTAACTAATGAGGTTTGTATAAGTTTGAACAGAACGTTTGTCGGTAGTTATTGTGGAGTTACTGAATGACACTTGTCTGACAGAAAAATGGTTTGATATGATAGTTGCTGCTTATCAGGGGTTGGATAACAAGCACACTGTGTGCACAAACCCAGGGTGCTGATATATCATTCGAGCTGCAGCAACATTCTCAGGATCTCTCAGACAAAGGGCCATTGACATGAAGGGTCTCGACCCGAAACGTCGCCTATCTCCTTCACTCCTTAGATGCTGCTGCACCCGCTGAGTTTCTCCAGCTTTTTGTGTAACCCCCGACATGCAACATTAGCTGTGTTTTACCCCTTGGATGCTGGCTGACCTGAGTGCTTCCAGCATACACTCGTTTAGTTTGTTTTGTCATCAAGGTAGTTTACCTAATTTCAGAATCAATAACTGGCCCAAAGGTATAACTTTGAGAGTAATATTAATCTCCTTTGCCTCTTTAAAAAAAAATATTATCATAAGGGAGGATAGTTGATTAAATTGTGAACCATTGAAAACAGGATCCCTAAGGACTTTTTCACTGTACCTCGGTACACTTAACCATAGTCATACATCGCGGAAACAGGCCCTTTGGCCCAACTTGCCCATGCCGACCAACATGCCCCATCTACACTAGTCCCACTGCCTGTGTTTTGCCCATAACCCTCCAAACCTATTCTATCCATGTACATATCTAAATGTGTATTAAACGTTGCGATAGTACCTGCCTCAACTCCTTTCTCCTCTTGTTCCATACACTCACCACCGTTTGTGTAAAACCGTTATCCCTCGGGTTCCTATTAAATCTTGCTCCCCTCACCCTAGACCTATGTCCTCTGGTTCTCGAATCCTATTCTGGCCAACAGACTCCACGTGTGTACGCAATTTATTCCTCTCATGATTTTGTACACCCCTCATCTTCCTGTTCTCCACGGAATAAACACCTTGCCTGCTCAACCTCTCCCAATAGCTCGGGCCCTCGAGTTCTGGCAACATCCTCATAAATCTTCTCTGCACCCTTTCCAGCTTGGCAACATCTTTTCTATAACATGGTAACCAAAACTGAATACAATAATTCAACTGTGGCCTCACCAACATCCTACATAACTGCATAACCTCCCAACTTCTATGCTCAATACTCTGATGAAGGCCAATGTTCCGAAAGCCTTTTTGACACTCTATCTGCTTGTGATGCCAGTTTCAAGGAACTATGTACCTGCCGCTGAGATCCCTCTGCTCCACAACACTCTCCAGAGCCCTCCCATTCACTGTATCATAATAAACTAAACTAAACAAAAATACTGAGCATTAGACAAGATCTGAGTTTTCCAGTCTAACCAAACTATAAACTAGGTATGTATAAGAAAGAAATGTAGTTGCTGGTTTAAATCAAAGATAGACACAAAATGCAGTAAGTCAGCGGGACAGGCAGTATCTCTAGAGAGAAGGAATCGGTGACATTTCGGAAACGTAGAAAATAGGTGCAGGAGGAGGCCATTCGGCTCTTCGAGCCAGCCAATCGTGATCATGGCTGATCATCCACAACCAGTAACCCGTGTCTGTCTTCTCCCCATACCCCTTGACTCTGCTAGCCCCAAGAGCTCTATCTAATTATCTTTTAAAGTCATCCAATGAATTGGCCTCCACTGCCTTCTGTGGCAGAGAATTCCCCAAATTCACAACTCTCTGGGTGAAAACATTTTTTTTCTCATCTCGGTTTTAAATGTCCTCCCCTTTATTCTTAGACTGTGAACCCTGCTTCTGAACTCCCCCAACATTAGGAACAGTTTTCCTGCATCTAGCTTGTCCAGTCCTTTTATAATGTTATATGTTTCTATAAGATACCCTCTCATCCTTCTAAATTCCAGTGAATACAAGCCCAGTGTTTCCAATCTTTCCTCATATGACAGTCCCGCCATCCCGGGGATTAACCTTGTGAACCTATGCTGCACTCCCGCAATAGCAATAGTCCTTCATCAAATTAGGAAACCAAAACTGCACACAATACTCCAGATGTGGTCTCACCAGGGCCCTGTACAACTGCAGAAGGACCTCTTTACTCCTATACTCAAATCCTCTTGTTATGAAAGCAACATGCCATTAGCTTTCTACACTGCCTGTTGTACCTGAAGGTTTACTTTCAGTGACTGGTGTACAAGGACACCCAGGTCTCATTGCACTTCCCTTTTTCCCAATCTGACACCATTGAGATAATAATCTGCCTCCTTGTTCTTGCCGCCAAAGTGGATAACCTCACATTTATCTACATTATACTGCATCTGCCCGCTCACTCAATCTGTCCAAGTCACCCTGCAACCTCCTCTTTGCAGTTCACACTGCCACGCAGCTTTGTGTCATCTGCAAATTTGCTAGTGTTACTTTTAATTCCATCATCAAAATCATTAATATATAATGTAAATAGTTGCGGCCCCAGCACCGAGCCTTGCGGTACTCCACTCGCCACTGCCTGCCATTCTGACAGGGACCCGGTTATTCCTACTCTTTGTGTCTTGTCTGCCAAC
This sequence comes from Raja brachyura, assembly GCA_963514005.1. The sequence goes on along the minus strand of OY740785.1, from coordinate 34,079,882 downwards.
CAATTCTCTATCCATGTCAATACCCTACTCCCAATACCATGTGCATCCTGCTGAGTTACTTAAACATTTTGTATAAACTAGTTATAATATCCTTAATGCAACAGCAACCTTGAAACAAACCTATTAATATCGCACGGTGCAATCAAAATATAAGGAAGGGTTATTTCATTTTGTCAATAATTATTTTTCAACCCTCGCCCACAGCGGGATTAAATAGCAACCTGGACTATTGATGAAAAAGCACAGGGCTCAATGTTTTCTGATGCATTGAAGTCGGGTTAAGTCCATGAATTTCCTGGAAGGGTTGGGAAACTGTATGGCAACCTGAACTTTAGCCAATTCCTGTTTTTGTTGTTGTCTTTTGAATATTTAACGCTGTTCTTTTTAGGCTTGAGGAACGAGCAAGAATTTTAATGAGAGAGGCAAAAAGGTCAAACTTTAACACCAGTAATATTTGAATCAATCGTTTGGAAAGCAAAATAGCATTGGTATCAGAGCAGCTGTTATGCAATATTCCTGGAATGGAGCAGCAATGTTAGTTCACTTTTTGTGTACTGTATAATGTTTCCCAGTAGCAGTGTCTCACTCTGGTCTGTACTGAATTAGATCTTTATTGATTTGGTGTTGGTGAATTTTCAGATAAATTTTTCATTTGACCTCAATGGAAAGCTGGATATTTCTATAATCGGCGGCTAATCTCCAACATTAAGATTGACAAGCTACAAATATTACTGAGGTCTCAATTTGTTCTGAGTGTGCCATTTCGCTTGTTAAACTTTGGCCCTTCGACTGTTGATATATTTATTATACTAGGCAAGTAGCTTTTCAATATTTTAGAGTTCACAAGTTATTCTTACAAATGCATTTTGTTATAGTACCGCAAGGTTGTAAATCAGAATGTTGCATTGCAGGATAAACTCTTCATTCTTCCAACTCTGTCCATCTTTGCATTCCTACTCTGTATTCTCCCCCCACCCCACATCTTCTCCTTCTTGTTATCATGTCTCCTTCAACAATAGGTGTGCAAAGGTTTCTTCTAATGACCTCTGTTTCATTCTCCAATTTTCTTTTGCCCTATTCTATTTGTTATGCTAATGACCCTTGGCACACCAACCGTTGACATCCTTTCCACCAGTTACAAAGTGCTTGACTGAGTCTGTCCATTTCTAAAATGTGCTTACTCTCCTCTCTTTGCATATCGAGCAAAGATAGCATTTATTTTATCCTTGGCTGCCACCCTCCCGCCCCCTCCCAAGTTGAAATTCTGCCACCTTCAACAAGGTATATCTGCCTTCTCAGATTCCCAGCATTATCACCACTCCTGCTTCTAATGGGCTTTGATCTCTAGATACAAACAATTTCTTGTGAACCTGGTGATTTGTTAATTTACTATTTATTGCCCATTTCCAACTTGCCTTGGAAATGCTGGTGGGCCACCAGTATGAAGTGCTCGAGACCTCCTGATGAAGATACTCCCATCAAGTAATTAAATTTTAAAAAGTATTAACTTTTTTATAAAAAGCTTCATCACAATATATTGTTTTTATTTTTAGAAACTTCATGGCGCATGAAAAATAGCTTTTCAGATGGGCGGCACAGTGGAGCACCGGCAGTTGCTGCATTTCAGCACCACAGACCCTTGTTCCAACCTGATTATGGGTGCTGTCTGTTCGGAGAGTGTACGTTCTTCCTGTGACCGTGGATTTTCTTCCGGTATTCTGGTTTCCTCCCACATTCCAAAGAAGAACATTTCCAATCAAACTAGAATAGTGAGACTCAATTGAGTGTGTTGAGTTCAGGTTGGATTGAGATGGGTATGTGTCCTGATACAGCTGTTGGATTGGGTTGATTATGCTATGCTGGCCCAGCTCAATACTTGTCAATGTTTTTGTCTTCTGCTCTTGACGAATATTTGGTGTTTTATTCTCAAACGAAAATAATAATGACACACTGGCGCAGCGGTAGTGTTGCTGCCTGACAGCGCCGGAGACCTGGGCTCCAACCTGACTACAGGTGCTGTCTGCATGGTTTATACATACTCCCTGTAACCGCATGAGTTTCCTCTGGGTGCTTCGTTTCCACCCACCTTTCAAAGATGTGCTGGACTGTAGGAAACTGTCTTCTATAAATTTTCCCTAGAGTGTAGAATTGAACAGTGTATGGAGTAATCATTGGTGGGCACAGATTGGTGGGCTGAAGAGCCTGGCCTGTTTAAACTAAACTAAAAATGGAGTATCTGTGATTGTAGCATCTATACTGTTGGCTGTGCTGTGCATAAAAATTAAATAATTGTCAAACTTGAGGAGGGTTTGGATTGTTGATTGTTTGGATTATTGATTGGATGAGGTTTTATTTTGCACTCAAGCAGACCTCGAATCTGACTGAGTTTAAACTAATTATTGCCATTCATCACTCAAGCCACTTCAAAGGGAGGTACTAATTTATGAAAATAGATACATACATTAGGATAAATTAGATGCGTAAGTGAGCTAAATCTGCTTTTTGTTGGTTTTGGCTTGCCGCCTGCTATTCCTGCTCGCCCTCACTTAACCGGAGCTAGCAGTGGAAGGCCTATTCAGTCGACTTTCTGAAGCCAGAAGTGTTTTCCAAGATCGTATGTGTGAGGTCCCGCCCCTGAATACCCTGACAACCTTTTATTGGAGGTCCAGGCAGAGTGTTACCTATTGTCAAGACCTGTTATCTTATTTCTTATTGCAGTTTTTTAAAGAGTAGAAAATAATTGTGTGATTTTTTTCACATGGTGAAATTCTTCATTCAATTGAAATGGGGGCTCTGACCAAATGGATGATAATGGGTAAACGTATCTATCGTACTGTTTATAAATTTATCAGAGTTGATCAAAGGTGCAGTAATGCAAATGCTTTAAATGGTTCATTTGAAGGCAGTAACTGGTTATGCAAATCTGAAACCTAAAAGATCTTTTGACCAGTGACTATCCCAATTCTTCATATTTTATTGGTGGTGTTGAAGGGAGGAAAATTACCTCGGGAGCAAAGTATCCCAAGGTCTGTCTGTAAATGTGACAATTAAACACTCTTGACTTTTAGACACAAAAAGCTGGAGTAACTAAGCGGGACAGGCAGTATTTCTGGAGAGAAGGAATGGGTGCGTTTCGGGTCGAGACTCTTCTGAAGTCTGAAGAAGGGTCTCAACTCGAAACATCACCAATTCCTTCTCTCCTGAGATGCTGCCTGTCCCACTGAATTACTCTAGCTTTTTGTGTCTACCTTCGGTTTAAACCAGCATCTGCAGTTCCTTTATACACTCTTGACTTTTAACTAGCTTGTAACCTGGTGCCAAGACAACAACAATGTCAGCAAAACAAATGAGATTGTGATTGACTTCAAGAAGCGATGCAGTGTAACATCACCCATTTCTTCGCTCCAGAAATGCTGCGTGTCCTGATGAGTTACTGCAGCATTTTGTGTCTATCGGCACGTTTTGTGCCTATTGGTAAGTTCGGCACGTTCCCAACAACCTTCACCAGCTTCTTCAGATGCACCGCAGAAATCATTTTATCGGGATGCATCACAGCATGGTTTGTCAACAGCTCCATTTAAGACCAAGAAATTGCAGAGAATTGTGGATGTTGCCTGGTCCAACATGCAAACCAAACTCCTTTCTCCAAACGCTATCTACACTTAACGCTGCGTTGCCAGCATAATCAAGAACCAGTCTCATCCCGGTCACTCGGTCTTCTCCCCACACCCACTGGGCAAGAGGTACAGAAGTTTGAAAACACACACCTCCAGATTCAGCGGCAGTTTCTTCCCAGCTGTTATCAGGCAACTGAAGTATCCTCTCACCAACTAGAGAGTGTGCCTGACCTCCCTTCTACCTCATGGAGGCCTTCAATCTATCTTAAATCAGACTTTACTGGACATTATTTTGCACTAAACGTTATACCCTTTATCCTGTATCTCCACATTGCATACGGCTTGATTGTAATCATGTACAGTTTTTCTCGCTGACTGGATAACACACAACAAAATTGCTTTTCACTACACCTTGGTATATGTGACTATAATAAACTAAGCTAAACTGGACATGGAGGAAAATAACATAGAATAATTAATATAATCGGTGGGGTGAATGGCCTAATTTTGCTCCTATAACTTATGAACATAAACATTCAATACCCGATTACAAGACTTTAAATTAGGATAAATCCTCAAGAAAGGTATCACTGAATTAACAGTAATTGTGACTGTCAATTAGTTGAGGTAGTTTCCCAAAAGTATTTATATTAATTTTTGCATTGTATTTGAAGTAATGTATTGACTTTTTGCCTTCATATTTTACTTGTTTCCTCTTCATTTGTGTCCATTACATAGAAATGTATACATCAGTGTGGATTTATTTTTATCGTGAATCAGGATATACCCTAGCATTGTTGTTGGTTGACAATAGACGATAGGTGCAGGAGTAGGCCATTTGGCCCTTCGAGCCAGCACCGCCATTCATTGTGATCATGGCTGATCATTCCCAATCAGTACCCCATTCCTGCCTTCACCCAATATCCCCTGACTCCGCTATTTTTAAGAGCCCTATCTAGCTCTCTCTTGAAAGCATCCAGAGAACCTGCCTCCACTGCCCTCTGAGGCAGAGAATTCCTCAGACTCACCACTCTGTGAGAAAAAGTGTTTCCTCGTCTCCTTTCTAAATGGCTAACATCTTAAACTGTTGCCCCTGGTTCTGGACTCCCCCAACATCTGGAACATGTTTCCTGCCTCTAGTGTGTCCAAGCCCTTAACAATCTTATATGTTTCAATGAGATCCCCTCTCATCCTTCTAAACTCCAGAGTGTACAAGCCCAGCTGCTCCATTCTCTCAGCATATGACAGTCCCGCCATCCTGGGAATTAACCTTGTAAACTTGCGTTGCACTCCCTCAATAGCAAGAATATCCTTCCTCAAATTAGGGGACCAAAACTGCGCACAATACTCCAGGTGTGGTCTCACTTGGGCTCTGTACAACTGCAGAAGGACCTCTTTGCTCCTATATTTGATTCCTCTTATTAAGGCCAACATGCCATTCGCTTTCTTCACTGCCTGCTGTACCTGCATGTTTACTTTCATAGACTGATGTACAAGGACCCCCAGGTCCCGTTGTACTTCCCCATTTCCCAACTTGACGCCATTGAGATGATTTTAAGCTTAACTTTTTACCTGGTTTACTATACTTAAGGTAGTATCCTACAACGGTCTGCATGCCACTGTGCTTCCGAAAGAATTCCAGTTTCCAATTCAAATTCTCGATCATGCTGAAAATTGCATTTTGCATTGTTGTCAGCTGGCAGCCAGTGCATTTGTTATCTTATCATGTACCTTGCATGTACTCTCAATGTAGAAATTCTGCTTGGAAATTAACTCGAGTTTACACCTCAGGAATGAATGGGTCCAGGGAAGATGAACACTAACAACACCAGTTTTTTTTAATTGTTGCTGCAAACCAGATTTAAAAATAGGAAATGCTGGGCACATTGTGGGGAGAAAAAAAATGGAGTTACTGCTCTAGGTTGATTACCTTTCATCAGAGATAGAAAAAGTTAGAAAACATGCAAGTTGTAATTTCAAAGAAGGAAGATTGGTGGAGAAAGCTAAATAAATAAATGAACAAACTGCTGGAGGGACTCAGTGGGTCAGGTGGCATCTGTAGAGGCAGAAAGATGGTTGATATTTGTGTAAAAGCCCTTCATTCAGGCTGGCACAGTGACGCAGCAGTAGAGTTGCTGTCTTAGACCAGCCAGAGACTCGGGTTTGATCCTGACTACGGCTGTTGTCTGAAATTTGTACATTATCCAAATGACCACGTAGGTTTTCTCCAAGTGTTCCAGTTTCCTCCCACATTCCAAAGACGTGCAGATTTGTTGGTTAATTGACTTCTGTAAATTGTCCTTAGTGTGTAGGATAAAACTAGTGTACGGATGATTGCTGGTCAGTGCGGACTTAGTGGGCCGAAGGCCTGTTTCCACACTTTATCTCTAAACTTGTTTAAACTGAATCAACTCCTGCCTAATCTGCTGAGTTGCTCCATTAGTTTTTATGCTCCATTATGCAACAAATGCAGTCCCCTGAGTCTCCAAAACAAAGGAAATGTTTGAAAAAATGAAGAACGAGAGACTGAATGATATAAACATAGATGATGCTGGGTTGTTAACTGAAACTGATCAATGAAGATCAATTTGAAGCCAAAATGCCTTTTATCACATCAACAAAAATTGATATTGCATAGAAGATAACATTGGGAAACTTTGTTAAATTGGAACACAGATTTTTGTGGCATAGAGATTTCATCAATGGATGCTATTGTAACTTCCATTAAGACAAGTTGTTTTGTTAATTCATGGGAAGCCCCGAAAGAGGGTCGCAATTGGCCTTGCATTTTCTCTTGACTTTCCACTGCTGAATTATTCCAGTAACTTTTCCAGGAAATTCATCACATATGCTTACAAACCAAGATGGGCATGTTGAGATTTGAATTCTCTCCCTTGTGTTTGGGAGAGTCAGTTGGAACACAAAACTGAACTATTATTTTACCATTTAAAAATGTCAATTCTAATGATATTGTTGCATAATTCAGAATCTTGTGCAACCGGATTTTGCTGTTACTGAAGTGCATTCACTTCAGCAATAGCAATTAAGTATAGGCATTTCCTGGGTTACACAAGGGTTCCGTTCCTGACAACTATCTAGTTTAGTTTAGTTCAGAGATACAGCATGGAAATAGGCCCTTCGGCCCGCCCAGTCCGCACCGACCACCAATCCCCGCAAATTAACACTATCCGACACACACTAGGGACAATTTACACTTATACCAAGCCAATTAACCTACAAACTTGTAAATCTTTGGAGTGTGGGAGGAAACCGAAGATCTCAAAGAAAACCCAGGCGGTCACGGGGAGAATGTACAAACTCCGTACAGACAGCACCCATAGTCGGGATTGCAAGCGCAGTAAGGCAGCAATTCTACTGCTGCGCCACTGTGGAGACTCGTTTTCTTCTTGAACTACAGTGCATTCAGAAAGTGTTCAGATCCCTTCATTTTTTCCACATTTTGTTACGTTGCAGCCTTATTTTAAAATGGATTAAATTCTTTATTTTTAAATCGCCAATCTACACACAATACCTCAGAATGAAGAAGCGAAAACAGGCGTTTAGAAATGTTTGCAAAATAATTAAAAAGAAATAACTGAAATATCACATTTACATAAGTATTCAGACCCTTTTCTATGACTCAAAATTGAGCTTAGATTCATCCTGTTTCCATTGATTATCCTTGAGATGTTTCTACAACTTGATTGGAGTCCACCGGTGGTAAATTAAATTGATTGGACATGATTTGGAAAGGCACACACCTGTCTATATAAGGTCCCACAGTTGACAGTGCATGTCAGAGCAAAAACCAAGCCATGAAGACAAAGGAATTGTCCGTAGACCTCCGAGACAGGATTGTGTTGAGACACAGATCTGGGGAAGGGTATAAAACAATTTCTGCAGCATTGCACATCCTGAAGAGCACAGTGGCCTCCATCATTCTTAAATGGAAGAACTTTGGAACCAGGACTCTTCGTAGAGCTGGCCGCACGGCCAAACTGAGCAATCAGGAGAGAAGGGCCTTGGTCAAGGAGGTGACCAAGAACCTGATTGACACTCCGACAGAGCTCCAGAGTTCCTCCAGAAGCTTCCAGAAGGACAACTATATCTGCAGCACTCCACCAATCAGGCCTTTATGGTAGAGTCACTCCTCAGTAAAAGACACATGTCAGCCTGCTTGGAATTTGCCAAAAAGCACCTAAAAGACCATGAGAAACAAGATTTTCTGGTCTGATGAAACCAAGATTGAACTCTTTGGCCTGAATGCCAAGCGTCACGTCTGGAGGAAACCAGGCACTGCTCATCACCTGGCCAATACCATACCTACGGTGAAGCATGGTGGTGGCAGCATCGCATCATGCTTTGGGGATGTTTTTCAGCGGCGGGAACTGAGAGTCTAGTCAGGATTGAGGGAAAGATGAATGAAGCAAAGTACTGAGAGATCCTTGATGAAAACCTGCTCCAGAGCGTTCTGGATCTCAGACTGGGACAGAGGTTCACCTTCCAACGGAACAACGACCCTAAGCACACAGCCAAGACAACGCAGGAGTGGCTTCATGACAAGTCTGTGAATGTCCTTGAGTGGCCCAGCCAGAGACCAGACTTGAACCCGATCGAACATCCCTGGAGGGACCTGAAAATAGCTGTGCATCGACTTTTCCCATCCAACCTGACAGAGCTTGAGAGGATCTGCAGAGAAGAATTGGAGAAATTACCCAAATATAGGTGTGCCAAGCTTGTGGCGTCATACCTAAGATGATTTGAGGCTGTAATTACTGCCAAAGGTGCCTCAATAAAGTAATGAGTGAAGGGTATGTAAATGTGATATTTGTTATTTATTTTTAATTACTTTGCAAAAATTTCTAAACACCTGTTTTCGCTTTTTTATTATGGGGTATTGTGTGTAGATCGATGATAAAAATAAATTTAATACATTTTAGAATAAGGCTGTAACATAAAATGTGGAAAAAGTGAAGGGATCTGAATACTTTCTAAATGCACTGTACATGTCGGAAATGTCCATTTTCTGTAGCTACCCATGTTGTATTACTGTGTACTCTTCTATAATTTTATTTAATTGAATATTCACCATTAACATAACCGATACGTAAACTAATGGGATATATACTGTGTCCAGATGTTAATGAACACAATAACATTTTTTTGAACAATTTATGGGAGAATTTGTGTAACCTGAGGAGCCCCTATATTTAAACACAAAAGCTGGAGTAATTCATTTATTCTATGTACCTTCTCTATCTCTTGTTTTCCTCTCCCCTGACACTCAGTCTGAAGAAGTGTCTCGACCCGAAATGTCACTTATTCCTTCTCTCCACAGATGCTGCCTGTCCCATTGAGTTACTCCAGCTTTTTGTCTACCGTGTAAACCAGCATCTGTAGTTCCTTCCTGCACGTTTTGAAAGCCTCTTTATTTGTTTCACTGAAATGAACTAAAAATGGACTTCCTTTTGCTTGTTAGTTTATTAGCAATGCAGGAGCAATTTAAAATAATGTACATGAGGCAAAGTGAGGGTTTATGGCAATTTTGATTGCAATTTTAATTATTGAGGACCACCTTAAATATTATTTAAACAATTGGGGGAATAATAATGGGGGTCAGAATTAATGCTCCTTGTTCCATGCTCCAAATCTCGCATGCCTCTAAAGGCAGAGTGCAATTATTCGCCTTGGTCGTAACAGTTGCTGAAAATACTTAAATCAATTTTATTTTTGTGTATTAAAGGAATATTTACAGAATAGTATAGCGCTGGAACATGCCCTTCAGCCCACAATGTTTGTGGCGAACATGATGTCGTTAAACTGATCTCATCTACCTATACATGATCCATATCCATCTACTTCCTACACTTCTATGTGCCTATTTAAAAGCCTCCTAAATATCATTATCAGATCTACCTCCACACCCACCCCTGACAATGCACTCCATGCCCCCACTGTTCTCTGGGGCATGGAGTGCACAAAAACTTGCCCCTTACATCTCCTTTAAACTCCCCACTCTCACCTAATAGTTCTGCCCTCTAGCATTGGACATTTCCACCCTGAGGAAAATGTTTTTGAGTGTCCACCCTATCTATGCCTTTTATAATTTTATATACTTCTTTCAAGTCTCCCCTTAACCTCTGATGTTCCAGTGAAAAAAAGTTCAAGTCATATCCATTTCTGGGTTTGGAGAGGAATTTGGCATTGTGTACCATCATTCATCTTCAGCCTGTCCTTTGATATTTATCTCATACTTTCACACAACATAAAATGTTATTCAATGCATTAAGTGTATCCAATTCTCACAGTTATCCCTTTGATTTCACTCTTCTATGTATTTCCCTGCAATTTACATTTTCTTGCATGCCCATCAACTCCCTTCTGGTTCTCCTATCGCTTGCCCATGTGAGATCATAAGTGATAGGAGCAGAATTAGGCCATTCTGCCCATCAAGTCTACTCCGCCATTCAATCATTGCTCATCTACAGTGCCCTCCATAATGTTTGGGACAAAGACCCATTATTTATGTATTTGCCTCTGTACTCCACAAATTGAGATTTGTAATAGAAAAAAATAACATGTGGTTAAAGTGCACATTGCCAGATTTTCTAAAAGTAGCAATGTTACAAAATTTTGAGATTTTAAAAATCAAGTCTGCAATTTATCCCATCAGATAAAGCATAAAAAGAAGTTTAATTTGACACCTAATTTACTTTCATATCTTCAGTATTAAAAACGTTATGGCCATTTTCATACTCGGAAATGAGCATCTTGCTTCCCATTGCCTTTCAATTGACTTAACTCAAAAGCTGTGATCTGGAAAAGTTAAAAGTCCATAACATTCTTAAAAATTAAGAGAACTCAATGAAATTTTCAGTTATTATAGATTGAAGCATTCTGAAACAAATATTAAACAATCTTACTTGGATTACCTGAAATTAAAGCATATAATTAGTTAGTTATCTAATTGTAGCTAATTACAAAATTCAATGAGTAGATCTAAACATCTATCCATTTCTTAAGAAAAGATAAACTTTTTAAAAATTGCCTAAGTGTCCAAGTAACATTCACACAATAATCCACAATATAACATAATTTTAAAATCTCATTTTCATGAATTTCTGGGCCAAATGGAAGGAATTTAGTGTTGTAATGCCTGTAAATTAATGGCCATTTAAATCAACTAGCGAGTGGGTTTTAGTAGAATGCGGTGGATTAGAACGTTGCGGTTAGCGGTGAAGTCGGGGGGAAAAATACTGGGGGTTCATACATTTTTTGGGGACCCCATTTCGCAACATAAAAATATTATTAATGCCTCCCGAAAAACCAACTTTTAATATAAAAATAAACTATTTACCTTTTTTTCTCCCCTACGCAAAATGCTTCCGGTTGTCTGCGGTCACGGCTTTTGAAGGTGATTTTTAAATTACTCTAGTTAATAAATAATCTAGAGTAATTTAAAAATACCACCATTCATTAAATGTCGGAGCGATTTTTCTTCAGCAACCAAATCGCCCGACATTCATCGATTATCCAGGCCTGTGGAAAAACGGCACTTTAAGCCCGCCCCCCCTCTGCAAGGCGCGAAAGTCGCGCACACGGGGAGCGGCAGAACTGCAGCGCCGGTAAAGGTAAGTTTTGTAACATACCTACTTAAAGGGTATTTTTATACATTTTGGTTTCACCATGTAGTAAAATTACAGCGGTGTTTATACATAGTGTCCCCCCCCCCATTTCAGGGCATAATAATGTTTGGGACACATGGCTTCACAGGCATTTGTATTTGCATAGGTGTGTTTAATTGCCTTCATAATGCAGGTATAAGAGAGTTCTCAGCACCTAGTCTTTCCTCCAGTCTTTCCATCACCTTTGAAAACTTTTATTGCTGTTTATCAACATGAGGATCAAAGTTGTGCCAATGAAAGTCAAAGAAGCCATTATGTGACTGAGAAACAAGAATAAAACTGTTAGAGACATCAGCCAAATCTTAGGCTTACCAAAATCAACTGTTTGGAACATCATTAAGAAGAAAGAGAGCACTGGTGAGCTTACTAATCGGAAAGGGACTGGCAGGCCAAGGAAGACCTCCACAGCTGATGACAGACGAAATCTCTCAATAATAAAGAAAAATCCCCAAGCACCTGTCCGATAGTTCAGAAACACTCTTCAACTGTCAGGTGTGGATTTGTTAATGACCACTGTCCGCAGAAGACTTCATGAACAGAAATACAGGCTACATTGCAAGATGCAAACCACTGGTTAGCTGAAAAAATAGGATGGCCAGGTTACAGTTTGCCAAGAAGTACTTAAAAGAGCAACCACAGTTCTGGAAAAAGGTCTTGTTGACAGATGAGACGAAGATTAACATATAAGAGTGATGGCAAGAGCAAAGTGTGGAGGAGAGAAGGAACTGTCTAAGATCCAAATCATACCACCTCATTTGTGAAACATGGTGGTGGGGGTGTTATGGCCTGGGCATGTATGGCTGCTGAAGGTACTGGCTCACTTATCTTCATTGATGATACAACTGTTGATGGCAGTAGCGTAATGAATTCTGAAGTGTATAGACCCATCCTATCTGCTAAAGTTCAAACAAATGCCTCAAAACACATTCACTGGCGGTTCATTCTATAGCAAGACAATGATCCCAAAGGAGATCAAGATCCCCAAGCAACAAAGAAGATTTTCAAAGCTAAAAAATGGTTAATTATTGAGTGACCAAGTCAATCACCCGATCTGAACCCAATTGAGCATGCCTTTTATATGCTGAAGAGAAAACTGAAGGGGACTACCCCCCCACCCCCAATACTCCCCAAAACAAGCATAAGCTAAAGATGGCAGTAATACAGGCCTGGCAGAGCATCACCAGGGAAGACACCCAGCAACTGGTGTTGTGTATGAATCGCAGACTGCAAGCAGTCATTGCATGCAAAGGATATGCAACAAAATACTAAACATGACTACTTTCATTTACATGACATTGCTGTGTCCCAAACATTCTAGTGCCCTGAAATGGGGGGACTATGTATAAACACTGTAATTTCTATATGATGAAACCAAAATGTATTAAAATGCCCTTTATTAAAATCTGACAATGTGCACTTCAATCACATATGATTTTTTTTTTCTATTACAAATCTCAAATTGTGGAGTACAGAGGCAAATAAATAAATGATGGGCCTTTGTCCCAAACATTACAGAGGGCACTGTATCTCCCTCCTAACCCCATTATCCTGCCTTCTCCCCATAACCTCTGACACCAGTAGTAATCAAGAATCTATCTCTGCCTTAAATATATCCACTGACTTGGCGTCCACAGCCTTTTATGGCAAAGAATTCCACAGATTCACCACCTTCTGACTTGAGAAATTCATCTCCTTCCTAAAATATTGCGCTTTAATTCTGTGGCTTTGACCTCTAGTCCCAGACTCTCCCACTAGTGGAAACATTGCCTCCACATCCACTCCACCCATGCCTTTCATTATTCTGTACGTTTCAATAAAGTCCCCTGTCAATCTTCTAAACTCCAGCGAGCATAGGCCCAGTGCCGTCAAACTCTCATCATACGTCAGCAGTAGGGGGCAATTTACAGATACATTAACAGCATTAAAAAGACATATTAGAAGGATATGGGTCTAATGTGGGCAAATGGGACTCACTTAGATGGGCTTCTTGGTAGGTGTGAACGAATTGGGCTGAGGGGCCTGTTTCCGTACTGTTATTCCTCTATGGCTCCAGCCAATCGATCTACCAAGCAGTGTGCCTTTGGAATGTAGGAGAAGACCGGAAACTGCAGACTAAACCCATGCAGTGACAGGGAACATGCAAATTTTGCACAAACAGGTGTGGTTTGAAGCACCAGTTACTGAAGCTGTGAATGGTAGCAGTACTTGCCCCATTTAAGACTGTGCCATGGGAGCACAGATTATAATTGATAAATTGGTGGGAAAAATTGCCTTTTGTGATCAGTTTTTGACAGTTTCCCTTTTCTGTGTGATAATGTATGATGAAAACTAGCAATGTAAACTTGATTTGCTGCAAAAAAAAAAGCCAAGTGCTGGAGGTACTCAGCAGATCAGGCAGTGAAGGAAATTGGACAGGTGATGTTTTGGATCTGGGCTCTTCACACTGATGTCAAGAGTGTTTTGTTCTCATATGTCCCAGCTAGAATATTAAGATTAAACGAGAACTTACCAGTTTGAGGTTTGATCTTTATTTTATGAGGAGTTGCGATGAGGGATTTCGTGAAGAACCCGCCAGGCACGCATGCGCGACATTTCTTCAAAGCAGCGGTGTGGAATCACAGAACCAACAACAGAGAAATGACTTGTTATAGTAAGATTGAAGAGACTCTATATACCAGTTGATCTTATGGTAGAGGGTTGGGAGCGGAGGGCACGAAATCCCTCATCGCAACTCCTCATAAAATAAAGATCAAACCTCAAACTGGTAAGTTCTCGTTTAATCTTACTATTTCATTTCGGAGTCACGTGTGTGACTTCGTGAAGACTTCAAAGCTCTGTGATTACACGCCCTGGACCACGTCCATGCTCACACACTGCCGTAATACTGATGGAGGAAGTATGTTAACGTATTTCAGACTTGAACAAGCTGAAAAATAATAACATTATAGTTAGTACAACAATAAACCCCTGAACTCGGGGACAAACGTTTAGGGACAGCACTTAACGTGCGTAACGTTGCGGGGAAAAACGGCCACAGGTTTGTTATGAAACCATTGAAATGTAGTTTCATTGGCCCAGCCCGCTATCGTGAGGACATGCTCCATGAACACCTCCATGGTCCTCGTTCCTGATGTGGATGCGGCCTTGGTAGAATGACATTTCATATGTTTAGTGTCTTACCTGCTGCATCGAATACCACCTTAAGCCATCTGGAGATAGTCTGCACCGTTACCCTGTGACGTGGGTTTCCATGGCTGACAACGGATCCGCCTCCATATTCCTGATGGCCATTTCCAGACCTGTAGTCGCAGGTCTGTATAGTTTAAGTAGCTCTTTCATAAAGAAGTTACTTTTTTATGGGTTGATCATTCTATCCAGGTTTAATTCCTGTAGAGTCTGGACCCGTTGTGCTGTATTCAGTGCTATTGCCATCACCACTTTTAAAGGTGAGTAAGTCCAGTGGTACCTCCGTCATAAGCGACCACCTCCTGAGTAGGGTCAACACCCCCTAATCTCTCAGATATTATATCGTGGTCGGGAAGGGATGGATAGAACATATCCCTCGTAGTTTGGATACCAGCTGGTGAGATCCCACTCCAATGTTGAGCTAGGATGACAGTGCACTATAGGCACTGTAAGCAGCACTGTAACTGAGGCTCATCATAATGAAGACCAGTGAGCATGCCAGCACATTGGAGATCGTAGCAGATATGTAGGTCGTCTTGGTCCGACTACAAAAACCTCTCATATCCTGTGTAGGTGAGGTAGTGCTTCCCAGTGGACTTTCTCTGCACGATCTATATGACGTTCATAGTCCTGTATGTTCCAGACCTGGGTATGTTTTCTGCAACACCTGTCCGATGAGGCAGAATGGGGAAAGCATCGAAATCCATTTCCCCCAATGTAGCGAGAACTCGTCCATCGCCACACTTGGAGACCACATTCTGCAGTTTCTCCTGGGTTCCTCAGGTACTACAAGTTCCTCCAGAACTGGAGGACATCTGGTCCAGCTGCAGAGACTGTGCTCTAGGATACGCTCCATCATGCGCTCCATCCGAGCCATGCGACCACTGCCGCATATGCGGACAATAAGTCGACTTCCTCAGGTTCTGGAGAATCTCTGAGGCTTCTGTCATTGCCCCACACCTCGTCGAGGTGATGACAAGGGTGCAAGACAGGATGTCGCTGCCTGCCGCTCCTGCGTGGCTAAGCGACTCCCGCGCGGACCTGCCGCTTACTCCGCCGTCTTCCGGACGGAGGCGGCCCGCTGGTCTAAAAAGACATGATAGCGGTGATGAGTCGGTCCCGGCCGCTGAAGCGTGGTACCCCGACGTCCGCGCGGGCTTCCCGCCTATCCTCCAAAGGCGTCGTTCGGTCACGTCCTGCCGCTAAAGGGGGTGCGTGACCGCGATGAGACTACACCGACCTGCAACCAGGCAGGCTCCCTCGGTGCTGAGTCGGTGTCCTCCTTTGGGACAAAGCGTCGTTCGGTCACGTCCTGCCGCTAAAGGGGGTGCGGTGACCGAGATGAGACTACTCCGACCTGCAACCAGGTAGGCTCCCTCGGTGCTGAGTCTGTGCCGGCCGCACATGTGGTCCTCCAGACCCAGGCCTCAATCCTTCACCGGTCCACGATCTGGTGGCCTGCTCCAGTGGAAGTCGACCCCGGCTCTATGGCGGGTTTACCGACTGCTGTGCGATACTTCCCCTGGTCCTCTCTCTAGTGACCTGCATATTTGGGGAGAGAGAACGTGCCAAGAATATAACACGTTACGCACCTTTGCTCCACTGTCGCTATGGTTAAGTGACAGAGGTAGGGAGTCAGGGTCTTACCTACCCTGCTCCTGTGCAGTTACCACTTATGGCACCATGATCAGTCGTAGTGGAGAATCGGGTCCTGACTGCGCAGGGCTCCCCTGATTTCCGCGTTTTTATCCCGACCCGCAGAGCGGGTGCTGCCGACGTGACGGGCAGCTCCAGGAATGGTGGGCGTTGACTCACATCTGGAGGCGCCGGTATGTAGGTCCTTGCTGGCCTTCCGGTTTGACCCCGTGGCCTGGAATATGGAATTTTCCTGGCCGTTTGTCTGGTCAAGGTGTGCGACCTCATAATACCCACTGTCTTGGCATGGTCGTCTAAATCCTTGACCTGCTTCAGAAGGTCTTCCCTGAATAGTTGTCTGGGTGGTGGTGTTGGAGATGCTCTGCATAGCCCCGCAAATTTGGGATTTAGCGTGAGCTTGATGGCACTTTTTTCGAAGTGCATTATTTCGTATAGCGTGTTACATAATAATTCAAGAGCATCCTCCTGTACGGTGTTTCAAGTCCATCCCGTCCACTGACCTCGCAAAAGCGGTAATCCCAGATGTGAGCAGTTTTAGGATTTTCTGTAATTTTTACTTCCTGTGCTCTTATGCCCGGACTTATATTGCTCCAAATAGGCATGTTTACAATAGGTACATTGAGTGAGTTCCAATTACTCGATGCCTTGTATCCATTCATGGCCTCCGCAAGGACCTGATCCTGTATGGTGGTTGGTGAGGAAATCAATGGTAGTGGCCAGTTTAGTTTTGAGAGGTTGTCCCGATGATTCGGGTAACGCAAACTTGGCTGCCATGTCCAAAAGTTCTTCCTGAGGAACCTCAGGTGCCACTGGTTCGTGTACCAAGATATCCTCTTCTCCTGGCTGCCTCATGCTACCAATTGATGATGGGGATATATCCAAAAGTCCCCGGAACTGGACATTTCCTGCCGTTGATTTTGCTGCAGGATCCGTTCCATCATCCTCTCCATCCGTTCAATGCGCCCTTTATGGTGCGTAAATGGGAGGTCAGAGCCCTCATGCCCGAAGGAACTCCTGAGGCTCCTATCATCGGCCCGTACCTCATCGAAGTAATCTCGGTGCCGTGACGAAAAGTCGCTGCCAGCCGCCTCAGCGAAGCTGTACGACTCCCGTGCGGATCTGCTCATTCGCCTCCTTGGATGAGCTAGGCCCGACTGCCTCAAAGGGCATATGCGGTGTGAAGTCGGCACCTGACGCCTGCGGCGTGGTGACCCGACATCCACGCGGGCTTGCCACCTGTCCTACTCCTGGACTCAGGCGGCGTACGGTCCCGTCCTGCCGCATTTGGGGGATGCAGTGACCGTGGCGAGACTCCACCTGTATGACTCCACCTGGTCCAACTAGGTGGTGAGTATACACTGGCCCGCCCTGGTCTGCCAGTGGACTCGGGTCTCGGTAAACCACCAGTCCGCAATCTAGCGGTCTCTGGTGAAATTCCTGCCCTAAAAGGGCTTTGTTATTGAGCTCTATCCCTGGCTCTTTCACGAGGGCACGGGGAGAAGGGTCGTGCAACAGCATGTGAAACCCGTTTGCTCATATCAGCCAACGATTCTCTCCCTGTTGGAGATAGTGAAAAATGGAGTCAGGGTCTACCTGCTCCGGCGCCGTACCGACTTCCTGTTCTGCGGGTACCCCGCTTGTACACAGCTGTGTCGGTAGGTCGGGTCCTGTAATCACAGGGCTCCCCGACTTTTGCGCCTTTTTCCCGGCCCGTCTAGCGGGTGCTGTCGTTGTAGAGAGCTCCGGGAATAATGGCCGACCACTCCTTTCGGAAGTCCTGCGGCCTGTACTCCTTATTATCCATGTCCCTGTTGGAGAAAACACAATTCAAAACAGAAAGGACAACCAGCTCAAGGTTGCCTGTACTTACCTGAGTGGCCCTAATGAAGGGCTGGCGGTGAGCTGTCGTTCTGCCATTGCTGCGCAATGGTGAGCGTTGAGCCCGGACCCCGCAGGGTCAACGAGCTGCCCCATTGTAAAAATAAGTTGGGCTAAGAACAACATGATAATGGCTGCAACTCCATTACCTCTTAATTACAGTACTGGGATAATACAGGCTATGTAGAGTTGAGTTGGGGCTAACCCCTTACTCTGAGTAAATGCTGACAGCCCACAGTATCGTGTGGGCTGCGGTGTAAGTCGGGCTGCATTTCTGCCATCCTGCAAGCCCCTAGTTCAATATACATGCCGACAGCCCGCAGTATCCTTGCGGGCTGCGGTGTAAAATCGGGCTGTGCTCTGCCGTTGCTTGCTGCATACGGCGAGTCTGCAAGCCCATATTACAATATAAATGCCGACAGCCCGCAGTATCCTTGCGGGCTGTGGTGTAAAATCGGGCTTATGCTCTGCCGTTGCTTATTGCACACGGCGAGTCTGCAAGCCCATACTTACTTGTAAATGCCGCCAGCCCGCGGTCTGCGGGCTGCGGCGTAGAGTCGGCTGCCTCTGCCGTCCTCCGCCGGCGAGTGTGAACCCGGACCCACCTGGGTCAACGGGCTCTCCCGACTCCATGAGTTAGAGCCGCCGCTGACTGCCCGCATTCCGCGGTCCGCAGTTGGCGTTGAAGCGGCCTGGAGCACTCTGGAAACAGAGTCTCTGTAAGAAAAAACGGACTGCGGGTTAGTTTTCCACTTACCTGCAGGTCCCAGCAGTGGAGGAGCAGCGCTCCTCCCTGCCCGTCGCTCGCACGCGCGTCGACGATATGTCGCGCATGCGTGCCTGGCGGGTTCTTCACGAAGTCACTCACGTGACTCCGAAATGAAATAACGCAATTCTCACTGCAATACTGCAATTACATTGGCCTGGGAAAAGTTCAGTTCTCGCAAACTCTGACAGCATCATGAATTATTTCAAATATTCTGGAATGGAACAGAAGTTCAAAAATACCTTAATTTGCTTTGTTAAAACGTGTTTGCAACCTAATATTGTAGAATCTACTTGTTTAAAACTTTCACAAATTCTGCAGGCAGTCCCCATTTTGCCATGCTTCATTAGACATCTCACATATGCATGTTGAGCTTCGATAATGAATTGACGTTTATCCTTGTACTTAAATGCACTTGCTCTCTCCAGATTTTCCAAACAATTTAATTGGTCGTGAGCTATTTCTAAAGCATATAAGAAATGCACTGTGCAAGATTAGCGATTAGCAATATGATAAAAGCCATAAAATCTATTTCAGAAGTTCTGATTGAGTGTAAAAATTGAGGATAATAAATATTGATATCTCTCATGCTCTTTTGAAATCGTGCCATGCGGTCTTTTATGCATACTTGTG
This sequence comes from Raja brachyura, assembly GCA_963514005.1. The sequence continues at coordinate 34,060,461 of OY740785.1, read as the reverse complement.
TAAGTAGCCTGTTTTGAATGACAGCAGCTCCTAGAGTACAGCAAACCTTCCATACCACAGTCAAGTGCCAACCTAGATTTTGCACTTAATTTTGAGTTTGCGATGTGAATGCAAATTATCAGATTTGGGGACGTGTGCACTCAGCTGAATTAGGTTTTGAATTTGAATTTGATAGATTTCAGGAATTTCTGTGTAACTACTATGTAATTACCTGAAGGTAGACTAAAATGCTGGGGAAACTCAGTGGGTGAGGCAGCATCTGTGGAGCGAAAGAATTGGTGACGTTTCGGCACTCCATAGATGCTGCCTCACCCGCTGAGTTTCTCCAGCATTTTTGTCTACCTTTGATTTTTCCAGCATCTGTAGTTCTCTCTTAAGCGCTATGAAATTACCTGCTGTTTTCAACTTTGGAAATCAGACGAGCAATGGATGTGCAATGGAAGGTATTTAAAGACTGCATGGATGAAGTACAAAAGTTGTTCATACCAGTTTGGCAAAAGAATAAATCGGGGAAGGTGGTGCATCCATGGATAACAAGGGAAATCAGGGATAGTATAAAAACAAAAGATGAGGCATACAAATTTGCCAGAAAAAGCAGCCTACCGGAGGACTGGGAGAAATTCAGAATCCAGCAGAGGAGGACAAAGGGCTTAATTAGGAAAGGGAAAATAGATTATGAAAGGAAACTGGCAGGGAACATAAAAACTGACTGCAAAAGTTTTTATAGATATGTAAAGAGAAAGAGACTAGTTAAAACAAATGTTGGTCCCTTGCAGTCAGAAACAGGTGAATTGATCATGGGGAACAAGGACATGGCAGACCAATTGAATAACTACTTTGGTTCTGTCTTCACTAAGGAAGACATAAATAATCTGCCGGAAATAGCAGTGGAACGGGGGTCAAATAAGATGGAGGAACTGAGTGAAATCCAGGTTAGCCGGGAGGTGGTGTTGGGTAAATTGAACGGATTGAAGGCCGATAAATCCCCAGGGCCAGATAGTCTGCATCCCAGAGTACTCAAGGAGGTAGCCACAGAAATAGTGGATGCATTAGTGATAATTTTTCAAAATTCCTTAGATTCTGGAGTAGTTCCTGAGGATTGGAGGGTAGCTAATGTAACCCCACTTTTTAAAAAAGGAGGGAGAGAGAAAGCGGGGAATTACAGACCAGTTAGTCTAACATCGGTAGTGGGGAAACTGCTAGAGTCAGTTATTAAAGATGGGATAGCAGCGCATTTGGAAAGTGGTGAAATCATTGGACAAAGTCAGCATGGATTTACGAAAGGTAAATCATGTCTGACAAATCTGATAGAATTTTTTGAGGATGTAACTAGTAGAGTGGATAAGGGAGAACCAGTGGATGTGTTATATCTAGACTTTCAGAAGGCTTTCGACAAGGTCCCGCATAAGAGATTAGCATACAAACTTAAAGCACACGGTATTGGGGGTTCAGTATTGATGTGGATAGAGAACTGGCTAGCAGACAGGAGGCAAAGGGTAGGAGTAAACGGGTCCTTTTCAGAATGGCAGGCAGTGACTAGTGGGGTGCCGCAAGGCTCAGTGCTGGGACCCCAGCTATTTACAATATATATTAATGATTTGGACGAGGGAATTCAATGCAACATCTCCAAATTTGCAGATGATACCAAGCTGGGGGGTATAGTTAGGTGTGAGGAGGATGCTTGGAGGCTGCAGGGTGATTTGGATAGGCTGAGTGAATGGGCAGATGCATGGCAGATGCAGTACAATGTGGATAAATGTGAGGTTATCCACTTTGGTGGCAAAAACATGAGGGTAGACTATTATCTGAATGGTGGCAGATTAGGTAAGGGGGAGATGCAACGAGACCTGGGTGTCATGGTACACCAGTCATTGAAAGTAGGCATGCAGGTGCAGCAGGCAGTGAAGAAAGCAAATGGTATGTTAGCATTCATAGCGAAAGGATTTGAGTATAGGAGCAGGGAGGTTCTACTGCAGTTGTACAGGGTTTTGGTGAGGCCACACCTGGAGTACTGCGTACAGTTTTGGTCTCCAAATCTGAGGAAAGACATCCTTGCCATAGAGGGGGTACAGAGAAGATTCACCAGACTGATTCCTGGGATGTCAGGACTTTCATATGAGGAAAGATTGGATAGACTCGGTTTGTACTCGATGGAATTTAGAAGATTGAGGGGGGATCTTATAGAAACCTACAAAATTCTTAAGGGGTTGGACAAGCTAGATGCTGGAAGATTGTTCCCGATGTTGGGGGAGTCCAGAACAAGGGGTCACAGTCTAAGGATAAGGGGGAATTCCTTTAGGACCGAAATGAGGAAAACATTCTTTACACAGAGAGTGGTGAGTCTCTGGAATTCTCTGCCACAGAAGGTAGTTGAGGCCAGTTCATTGGCTATATTTAAGAGGGCGTTAGATGTGGCACTTGTGGCTAAAGGGATCAGGGGGTATGGAGAGAAGGCAGGTACGGGATACTGAGTTGGATGATCAGCCATGATCATATTGAATGGCGGTGCAGGCTCGAAGGGCCGAATGGCCTACTCCTGCACCTATTTTCTATGTTTCTATGAGCACCCAGCAGTCAAATCACTATAGAGTCATGGAATCATACAGGCCCTTTGGTCCAACTCGCCCATGCCGATCAAGATGCCTCATCTAAACTAATCCCATTTTCCCAAGCATCTCCCAAGCACCTTTCCTATCGATGTACCTGTTCAATTAAACCTCTTTTGGAGCACTTCTCCCACAAACTTAAGATTCTCTCCTCCTCAGCATTCACTTGGATCAGTTCTAGAAAATCACATATCATCACTAAATGGAGTTAATTGTGTTCCAAGGAAGCGTGGGCTTGATTAGAGTGCACTTCCATCGAACACAGAACAGTAGAGCACAGGTAACAGGCCTTTGAGCTCACAATGGGCATGCTGAAGATGTTGCCAAATTAAACTAATCTCTGCCTGCACGTAAGCCATATCCCATACCTAAAAGATAAACTTTAATATCGCGTTATGTCTTGTGCCAGTTTCTATTTTGTATTTTGTAAAAAATATATTTACCATTGATTCGCCATTCAGTTGCCCTTTTGTTTTTCCATAACCGAAGGGTCCAGATTTGGGGGTCATAATCTCACAGTTAGTCTAAGGTAAGAAATGTATTCACTCGGAACATGGTTTATCCTTGAATTTCTGTACCCCAGAAGGCTGTGGAGGTTTTGCCATTGAGTTAGTTGGAAAATGATTGATTGATATTTAGGTATAAAGGGAAGCAAAGTATGTAGAGATAATGCAAGCAAATGCCAACGAGATAGAGGATCAGCCATACATGATCTTAATGCTTGATGAAGCTCAAAGGACTGGATAGCATTCTGCTGCTCCTGCATTGTAAACTCCCCCAATTTTAAACATGTGCACAGTCCCATAAATAAATTATTAATTACTATTCAAAATACAAATTTATTTATCGGCCTGCAGTGAAGTAAGTAAGATGTCATGTTTTGATCGCAAAGGAGTTTCTTCCACCATTTTCTTCAGGAGATCTACACAATTCTTTCTGAAATCTTTCACTGAAGACCTCACTTTTTTTCAACAGTATAACTATTAACTGTCATCTGTTGAAAATGCAAATAAAAAGAAAGCTGTTGGTTTGAGCAAAGTTCTGCATATATTAGAGAGGGAATGATTTATTGAAGGCTGGCTGTAGACTACCTTTGCATTATTTCATGAGAATTTGTGTTTTGTTTAAGAACTGTATGTTCCTTTTTGCTTAATAAGGAGGATTCATGATCTCTCGGTAGATAACCATGAATGGCAGATGATCTAACTTGAATAATCAAAACTGCAGAATTGCAGAATTAACTACTAGTTAATGACCTCTGCTTAGCATCTCAGTACTGGCTGCCTCAGCTCTTTCTCTACATCAGTTTTACACCATAGTTATTAATGTTCATGGATTTAAAAAAAAAAGCCAGACAGCTGTTGAAAGTTGACTGCAGCAAAGGGGATAATCACTTGCTTGTGTTAGTGATTTAGAAAGCGTAAGCCCAAATGATTGAATGTGATTTCATTATTTGTTTTTTCCCCTTCTAAAGAATTGTTCACATTTTTAATATTTTCGCTCAAGTAATTATAAACTAGTTTAACCTTGTTTTGAAGTTCTATTCTTTGCACAATAAAATGGTTGCTATTTCTTCATGAGATTGCGTTTACTTTATATATCTTTCAGTTTGGAAGAGTGGTTTTCAACAGCTGGTGTTTCATCATTCATTGTGCCATCAATCCAATTCTCTTCCATTGCACTTGTTTTTTACTCTGCAAGGGTAGAGTAAGGATCAAGCCATTTAAAAAATAAAAAAACATCGACAAGGCAGCTAGTTCTATCCTCCTATTGTGCCTCTCTCCTCTTTCTTCTTCCCCTCTCATTAGCATGTGAGTGATGTATGATAAAAACGATTTTGATAGTTGTTGGTGATGAGAAGCAGTAGACATATTTTGGAAAACTTTGCTGGACTACAGTATATGCCTTCTAATTCGGGTACCTGCTTCTCAATAAATACCAACTAATTCATGTTAATTTTCTCTGTGTCCTTTGATAGCCAATAAAATATATAGTTCTCCAACATGGGCTGCATAGGATCCAAGGAGAGCTTTAGATCGCATGGGATCTCAGGAGAGTTTTTCATCGCGTGGGATCCAAGGAGAGCTTTAGATCGCATAGAATCCAAGGAGAGCTGGTCAACTGAATAACAAATTGGCTTAATGGAAGGAAGCAGAGGATGATGGTGGAAAGTTGTTTTTCAGTCTAGAGGCCTGTGACCAGGGTTTGGTGCTGGGACCATTTTCAATTTAATTTATTTACCCGAAAGAAAGAATTGACCACTGCCCAATGTAGATTTTGCCCTCAGAGTCATTCCTGAAGTAAAAGACAAAGTGTGCTGTGCAGATTCCTGCAGTTATAGTCAAAGTTTGTGGCACTGGGATTATTTGTCCTAGGGGACATGATTCTGCAGCTATCCTGAGTTAATGTATTAACTTACAAACTGATTCTAATATTCATTAAGCTCCCATGTTTCAGGGTTTGTCGTTGACGTTGTGAGAAAGGATTTAGTGCACTTGTTTCATCAGGAGGAATTGAAAAGCAACTTTGGATCAAATGTTATACTTTGAATTGGTTGAGTAATATTCGCTATTTAATTCTATGGGCTTCTTTGCCAACCTGCATTGGATGGCTGTATGTTTGGCTGAAAATCAGAATGTTCCAGACAATTATTCCAAAGCAAAATCGCCATGGTATTCCGATATAATTTCCTGAGTTAACTTTCTTATGCACTTGACCAAAGTTGGTCGAACGTTGATAAGATGGAATGACATATGACCAAATACAAAGCATGACAATTAGTATGTTGTAAGTGCACAACACATGTTCAACTGATAACTAATGTATAATTGCATTTGATGAGAGGTAGGGCTTAAATTAATATATCCTTTGCATTATTAATTTAATTTTAATAACTGTTGTATTTACAAGTGTTGGCTGGATTCATAAATCCCTGAATTCACCTTCAAATCCTGCAAGAGCAAGGATATGGTTTGTTTCAACCTCTTGGGGTTAGATGGGTTGGGAATTTCCAAGCCAGTGAAATCTGGCTCATTATGGTTCAAATATTTACAATACAAATAAGATGCAAAATCATTCGACTAACTGCATTAAAGCTGAGTTACACAAGCACATTGTGTATTTTTGTAAATCAGCATCTGCAGTTCCTTCTTTCTACATGAATTGCTGCTTTGTTGAGGCAGATACAATACTGCCCCTCCAAATGACCTTTTTATTATTCATTTTGGAGTTGATGGGTTATTCTGCTAATCTTACTTTTGGAGGATGCTGGCGAATCACCTATTTAAACCACTGTAATCCTTCTGGAAAAGTACCCCCACTATACAGCTGGTTACCGAATTTTAGAATTTCCCACCATTCAGAATACTCAGCAGTGATGAAGGAACTGAAGTATATTTTCAAGTCAAAATCATATGTGGCTTGAGGAGGAACATGCAGCTGGTGGGTCTCGTCCCAAAACGTCACCCACGCCTTCTCTCCAAAGATGCTGCCTGCCCCGCTGAGTTATCCCAGCTTTTTGTGTCTATCAGTGGAGACCACAATAGTCAATTTTTGGCTGTGGAAGAAGTGATAACAAAGGGATATGGATGCGAACAGTGGAACTGGCAGGACAACTAGGGCGGGGGAGGGGCAGAGAGAGAGAGAATGTGGGGGTTACTTGAAATTAGAGAAATCAATATAATACTCCTTGGTTGTAAGCTGCCCAAGCGAAATATGAGGTGCTGGTGTCAGGGCAACAACCTGTCCCTCAGTGTTAGCAAGACTAAAGAGCTAGTTATCGATTTCAGGGAGCATGGTACAGTACAACAGCATCACAGGAGCCAAAGTAGAAATGGGTGAGAGATTCAAGTTCCTTGGCGGTAAATATAATCAATGGTCTGTCATGGGCAAATCACATTGATGCGACAGCCATAAAGGCACAGCAGCGCCTCTACATCTTCAGGAGACTGAGGAAATTCAGCAAGTCTCCAGTGACTCTGACAAACGACTACAAATGCATCATAGAAAACATACTGTCAGGTTGATTCGTAGCTTAGTTTGAGAACAGCTCTACTCAAGACTGCAAGAAATTGCAGAGTTGTGGATGTAGCCCAGTCCATCACACAGACCGGATTCCCAATCATTGACTCCATCTCCACTCCCACTGCCTCAGAAGATCAGCCAACATAGTCAGAGAGTTGTTTCACTCCCATCATTCCTCTTTCTCCCTGCTCCTGTCTGTAAAGAACCTTGAAAACGTGCACCACCAGCTTCCGAACCTCTCTTTTCAGGCTTCTGAACGGCCCTTCCATTTATCCGCTTATTTCCATAGCTGATCCATATCTCGTAGTATACAATCCACGTCTCCAGCAATCTTGGTATCATCTGCAAATTTAATAACCAACCCATTTACATTTATGTCCATGTAATTTATATATATCATACATAATAGAAGTTCCAGCACAGATCCCTGTAGAATTCCAATGGTCGCAGACCTCCAGCCTGGATTTCGTCCTTCCACCTGTCATCTATCAATAGGCCAGTTATTAATCCATTTGACCAAGTCGCAGTTAATCCCGTGCATCTTAATATTCTGGTTCAGCCTACCATGGGGGACTTTATCAGACGCCTTACTATATTTGAAATTGGCATGATTGTATTTATGTATAGTATATGATTTGATTGCATACAATGCAAAACAAAGCTTTTCACTACACCTCAGCACACATAACTATAATACACCTAAACCCCCTTTTAGTATAAATTAAAATCACCACGTTATTAATTCAGACCAGACTATCTCAAAGCATGCTAATATTAAGCCAGATGGTATTTATGGGAACATTTTAACTTTAAGAGTGTTTTTCTTCCCTCAGTGGTAAACATTTATATTGACAAAGACTGATAATTTGTGAATGTTACTGGTAAGCAATATTAAATGTCTCTTTGCCTTTTTGACATTATTGCAAAATAGCAGAAGGAAACCTCTACTTTATAATACATGTACTGAGCTTTTAAGTTTTCATTCAGGTTTGCCTTTTATCTTAATTCAAAAGAATTTGTAAAAGTAGCGGCAACATAATATATACATTCCATCAAAGGAACAGGGATAAGTCGACTTTAGCTAAAATCATTTAGTTTCCATCTTGCCATATGTTTTCGTGTTTATTCAGTTGTGAGCCTACAAGTGAGCCAGTTGCAATATCCTTTGGACTCAATATTTCAAAAATGTTTATGAGATGAAATGAGGTTGTGAGAAAACTTCATTTAATATGAAAACTTATTTCCCATTCACCTTGAAACGGGTTGACTGCAAGACATGCTGAAAACAGAAACTTTTTTGCAACTTTCTAGCATTAATTTTACGGATAAGTTTTTCCAACTGGGGGAGTGCATTTTTCATGCTGTGCTGACCAATTGATAACTACTGTCTGTCTCTCAAGTTACAGTTGGCACCTTGGAGCAGCAGCTTCAGAAAAACCCAAGCAAGGAGGTATTTTTCTGGGCCTGGAAAAACATGTCAGGAAATGATAAGTTTTTCTGGCAGTCACTATCTTCTGTCACCAAGTGTGAAAACGCACACCTCCAGATTCAGGGACACTTTTTTCCCAGCTGTTATCAGGCAACTGAATCATCCAACTGCAACTAGTGCTGAACTACGATCTACTTCATTGGTGACCCTCGGACTATCCTTGATCGAACTTTGCTGGCTTTACCTTGCTCTAAACGTTATTTCCTTATGTTTCCATACGCTGTAAATGACTTGATTGTAATCACGTATTGTCTTTCTGCTGACCGGCACAACAAAAGCTTTTCACTGTACCTCGATACATGTGGCATAAACTAAACTGAAACCAATGAACGTACCCCTGCCGAACTAAAATCCGAATTTTATGTACAAGCTAGTCTGTTCCAAGCCACCAACTACATCTCCCTGCTGTGCTGACCCTCGTCCTTCTGTTGCCATTATTATCATTTCTGCAAGGTTCGTGTGGAAGCCAGATCTATCACGTATTTGAGGTCTGGGCGTTAAATTGGTTGGTGACATACAGTTGGAAGCTGAAATGACTAAGAGTTTCTTTTGCTTACTTCATGCATGCCTCCTCCCCTGGCACTTCTCCACAATTTAATAACAGCTGGTGTATTAAATTTATTGAAAAATCATTTTGGCAATTTAGTAAGTCATTTAGTGTTTTAAAGTAGAGTTATTACATCTTTTGCAGGAATACTCACATTTTTGTGGGCTCAAAACCTTTCCATCTCCTTTGATCACAATTTTATGAGAAAATATTGTTGCAGTGTTTTAAAATAAAATAGCAATTATAATGTGAGCCAACAGACAAATTCATCGAGTTAAATGATTAATAGTGGTTTAGTTTAATCCAAAGATAGACACACAAATTGCTGGAATAACTCAGCAGGCCAGGCAGCATCTCTGGAAGAGAAAGAATTGGTGACGTTTTGTGTCGAGACCCTTCTTCATCCAAAGATCTTTGGCTGAAATTGGCTTTACCTTGCACTGAATGTAGTATTGACCAACTAGTTTCATATTAAAAAACGGGTTCTGACATTCTTCTAATTTCTTAGCATTACCTTGAAGCAGAATTGAAATTATTAGTTGCACAATAAAAACTGGCAGCAAAAGATTGACAAACAGGGAGTTGTACGTTTCTCCCTGTGACACCGTGAGTTTTCCTGGGTGCTCTGGTTTCAAATGGTCTCTCGCATGTTGGGTAGTGTTGAGTAGTAACGGGGCCACTGGTTTGTACGAAGGGCCTGTTTCCACGCTTTATCTCTAAACTAAACTAAAACCAATTGCACCTTAATCAGTAAAAAAAAGATGGTGAAAGGAGGAACTGCTCCTTTCTAGAATCAAGGTGCTAGAATCTTGAGCAATACCAAAAAGTGCTGGAGTAACTCGTAGTGTCAGCCAGTATCTCTGGAGGACATAGTTTGGTGGTGTTTTTGGTCGGGACTGTTACCCAGATATATTATTTATTAATTCTTGTGGGTTCCCTTTTCTGATCTCTTTATGTTGTGTTGCTGGCTTGTATGGGATGATGATAAATTTAGCCTTCCGTTGCCAAGAGAAATGGGAGCCCATTACATGTAATAGTGGTGGTGCCGTCCATAGCCCTCTGATGTAGAAAGGGACACAGCCAATAAATGTGCCATGTCCACAATATGAGTGAAGCTGGCTACAACCCGTTTCTCATTCTAATATTTGCTACCATTCAACCTTAGAAGCAACATAAATATAGATCAACATTTATTCTTAGTATGAATAGGTTATTCCAAAGCTTAAAAAAAAGTTTTGATGCCATTATAATTGTTATAATGTTCTAAAAATATAAAATAAAAATAATAATATGACAAAAACAGGCTAAAGAATGGTCCTGAACCGTTGCCTGTCGATTTTCCTCCATTGATGCTGCCTGACGAGCTAAGTTCCACGAGCAGTTTTTTTTTCCTCAATATTCCAGCATCTTGTGTTTCCATTATAATGTTTTCATAAGGTTGTAAAGCATTCTGCTTCAACACTTGAGTATTTGTAGTGTGAAGATGGACACAAAATACTGGAGTATCTCAGGACAGGCAGCATCTCTGGAGAGAAGAAATGGGTGATGTTTTGGGTTGAGTCTTGATCTGAAACATCACCCATTCCTTCTCTCCAGAGATACTGCCTGTCCCACTGAATTCCTCCAGCATTTTGTGTCTGTCTTCGTGGTATTTCCTAAATGTGTCTATCTTCGGTGTAAGCAAACATCTGCAATTCCTTCCTGTATAGTATTTGTAGTGTGATTGGGTTTATAGTTTTTCCTACTTTCATCAGTTTTATAATGTAATTTGTGGGAGTCATAATCAATCACAGAAAAAAAAGCTTAGAATCAAAAGTTACTTTGTCAAATGTCATGAACAGGACAGTATGTATTGTGCCGAATGTCTTTTGTTTTTAGTATCTGTTACTAGATAATTTCAGAATTTAACTTTTGAAAATGATTCAAGAAACTTGGATATGGTCCAACCAATAATTTGAGAAGAGTATTTTCCAGAGATAGAGGGAATTGGATTAAATTTCCAATTGTAGCAATTTGACAACTGATCAACTTGAACTATGCTATAAGAGCTGGTTAAATAATAGTCAGCGGCTAATGAAGAAGACAAATGTAGATTTTGTCTGCATATGATTTTTTTAAAATCCCATTCAAGAAGTTTTGCAAAGTGGGGATGACTGTGTCTGTGTCAAGCATTATCAGAGTAAATTAGTTAAGTAGATTTTCATTGTTCACGTACATATATGTAAGAATTTATTCATGCTAATAGCCATCTTTGTAAGTAATGTTAATTTAATGTACTGTATTTTGTTTCTTTAGGCCATTGTAGCTAGTTCTGCGAAATAAGTTGTCAGGCTTCCAGTCTTTGTGCTGTTACTGTGATTAAGTAATGGTTGTTTTTAGAACTGCAGCTGCTTCCTATTGAATGAAATATGCATTTTATGTGAAATCAAAACCAGGTTTATCTTGTTACGTCGAACAGTCTGTTCCTTTGCATTCTGAAAAAAATAGAAATTATTCTTTTTTTCGCCAATAATTGTTATACTTTTAACAAGTTTTGGATGCCATATAATTAGTAAATTGAAGTTTATTAGCAAACAGAATTTTAAATTGTCAGGCATTGCCTGTGATTTCTGCTTTAACTGTGAAGTGGTATTCATTTTAGAATTTGTTTTCCTTGAACTCTGAACTCCAATAAATTCTTCAATCATATTATAGCTGTTATCACATACAAAGTTTTCTTTGCATGAATCTGTTTCAAATATAGGAGGTGAATCATGGCCATTTCTGGTAAATTAAAATAATAGGCAACAACATTTATTTGCAGTTTTTGGAGGTACAGTGCTCCCTATTTGGTTTATTGACCAATATCTTTTAGATTTATTTAATCATTATGTCACAACAAGAAATTAATATTTGTGGGCTATGTGAGTAAAAATGTCAGAATATCTGTTATTTTGAGAGGACCAAGAGGTCTGCATTTGCTTCAATGTTAATACGTAGTGACAAGTGTAGCACAAGATGGAAGTTATAATGATTGTAGACTGTCGGAACCAACGACAAGTGCATGCTTGAGCTATTTTGTTCGATTAGCTGCCCTCCGCTTACCCGGAAATTAAGAAATCACTGACTGTAGACTAGAATTGTGCTTAAGTTTCCAAAAAATCTCTCGGAAATTAATTATATGATGTTATAGGATTATTTGCAGAAGCAATAGGCTACACCTATAAGCATGTGTTATTTGATGTCATTATAAAGGAAGTAGTGAGATTTAATCTTGGGCTCGATGTGGAAATTTAACTCGTAACTATAAGTGGCAACATGTTTTATTACCGATTTACTTGTTAATTTTCCAAATTGTTGCTTTTTGGTGTGAAAATACTTCTCGGTGCTACAGATAACCTGTTGTAGCAACTGACAAGATAAATATGCATTTATCTTCCGAGCAGCCACGATTGCATAATGGTATTTGTATCTTCTGATTGGACATTTGTATTTATTTTAAAACTAGATTGGGGTTATAAATTCGAAGCATGAAGCAAAATATATAATTACCTATAATGGCAAACCTGGAAGTTTTCCATTAAGGAAGTATTAAAATCTTGGATTAACTCGATCATATTATCCTTATAGAGTGACACAGTGTGGAAACAGGCCCTTCGGCCCAACTTGCCCACACCGGCCAACGTGACCCAGCTACACTAGTCCCACCTGCCTGTGCTTGGTCCATATCCCACCAAACCTGTCCTTGAACAATGGGATAGTCCCAGTCTCAACTACCTCCTCTGGCAGCTTGTTCCATACACCCAACGGCCTCTGTGTGAAAAAATTACCCCTCAGATTCCCATTAAATATGTTCCTCTTCACCTTGAGCCTATGTCCTCTCGTCCTCGATTCCCTTACTCTAGGCAAGACAAAATATCTGAATCTTCTAAAACCATTGTTGAGAGAGAGAATATACAGTAACTGTTACTTCTGTTCATAACATTTCTTGTATTTCTATTCATTGAAGTTGTAGCATTGCTCAGACACAAACACCCTTTAACAGTACAGAAATCTGAAATTAAGTTCCAGTCTGAAAAGATAACCATTGGAGCAGGGAAATATGCAGTTGGTATACTTTATCTGTTTCATTCCGTTCCTGGTAGCAGAGCTCTGATCCGACTCCAGAAGGAGCAGAGTGGTTGTAGATCCATTATAACTTTTACACTCTAATCTTCTTGCCAATCAGTAGCTGTAAGAATACTGTCAATGAATAATCTTAGTTGAGATGAATAAGAAAATATAATAAATAACTTGGATCGTGTTCATTTTTGGGTATTCCTGTTTTAGTCATGGGGTGTGTTTTTTTTTTAATTAAGTGGGAATTGAGTGAATTTTGGGCTATAAAAGGATGTTCAGAGCTCTAGCAAAGTCTTGTAATACAGTTCGATTCTAGTGACTGCGATTTATGGGATTTATGTATGTAGTGTAGAGTGTACTTCACTGCCTTTATTATAATGCAACTTCATGTTCCACCAAAGTAATGTTATTCACCATTCTCTCTTGCATTATTCTATAGTCATGTAAAATTGATTGAACTGTTAATAATTAACATTTTTGTATAACTGATCATTTTTTTTCTTCTAACTCTTCCAGATTATGTACCGAAAATGGACAAAACAATGAATGTAACAAGTTGACATCTGTTAAAGTCCTTTAAGAACGGCTGTTGGATCTGGAACTACTTAGAGTCTGAGTTTGCTGTGCTTGTGCATCTGGGCGAAACCATTAAAAGAAAATCAATGCTGTAATAAAATGCTTCCTGTCAGCTCAGTATTACTTCAGTATTGCTAACTATTTTCCTCCGAAGAACTTGGCTATCAAAGGAGGGGGAGGAAGTTTGCCATATTTTCATTTTACAGTTCGTCAGGACTGTCGTTAAATGATTTTTTTTTTCCAAACATTGGTAAACATTAGTTGCATACTTCGGAAAGAAATTAAGAGAAGTAATTTTGATCATATTTTTAACCGTTAGAGCATAATTCAAAATCATGAAAAGACCAAATAAACATCGACAACTTCAGTTCTTCAGTCTCTTCAGCAGGAAACCTAAATCTAAATCAAAGCTTGAGATGTCTGCAGTCACAGTTGAGGGAGTAAACACTAAAACAGAGAGTGAGGATGAGAAAAAGACCACCTCCTCTAACAGGACAATACAATCCTCCAGTAACGAACAATTGTTAGGCACTCTGGAGTGTCCTCTCTGCCTTCTTAGCCAGCCTCGATCTCAATTCCCAGAGATTATTTCTTGTCATCATCGTTCGTGTCTGGATTGCTTGCAGCAATATTTGAAAATCGAAATTACTGAAAGCAGGGTCAACATTGCCTGTCCAGAATGTTCAGAAATGTTTCATCCATCTGACATCCGTATGATTCTCAACAATGGGACTTTGATGGAAAAGTATGAAGAATTCATGCTGCGAAGATTCCTTGCATCTGATCCAGATGCCCGATGGTGCCCTGCACCTGATTGTAGGTATGTACCACATAAATAGTTATTATAATCTATTTTCTCTGCAGGTTTAATAGATAAATGAGATAGGATAGCTATGGTTATAGACTAAGCTCTTTAAGAGATTTTATTTGTCTTTGGGTAGCTGATAATTGAGTACAGGATTATATACTCGCATTACAGAGATGGTTAATAGTTCAGCCGTATGTATGTAAAGTGTTAATTGATTACTTTTTTTGCCTTGAGTTTGTCTAGGGTCACGCTGAAGATGTAATGGACCTGGATATTTAGCCATGCTGAACTCTTTAGGAAGAACTGACATGCAACAGTAGCTCAGGCTCTTGCCCCACCTTCCACCTCTACCTAGGCTCCATCTGCATGGGCTGGGAGGGGAAGAAAATAAATTGATATAGTACATTGTGCCAGGTGAGCAACATTGTCACGTGTACTCTCTCACTTCAGGCTGAAGTGAATGGGTCATGAGGTGAACAAGAAACCGTAAACAATTTTATAATTGACTGGCAAGGAATCGTATTATGAGTATGGCATAACTTCCATATTGATGTAACCTATGTGCCACAGGAATTTTTTATTTTGCTTTACTTTTCTTTCCGCAAAATGATTTTCTAGCTCTGCTCAGCATTTGCCTGATAACATAAACTAGGAACATAAACATACCATTGTATTACAGTATTACGTTGGTCATTGAATAATTGCATTCCGAAGAAGTTACCTTTGAAACTCTAATACCTGTCCAAGTGGTAGGCTATTTGTAGCATTTAAATGTATTAACCTTGGTATTTTATAGATAGTTGACTCACACATGCCAGACTACAGTGTTCCTGGGTGTGGGACGGTGCTGCATTGTCTCTGGGTATGATATTCTGAATATGAGTCGTTTTTCTTAACTCATTTTCATGTGCCAGGATATGATAATAAAGTTTTGAAAAAATCTTTGCAAAACTGTTGACTAACTCATAGATTTTTGTTTGTGTGTAAGGCAACCATTTGACTCTCCTTGCTTGTGCTGTGGTTAGTTCTCACCACCATCAAAGTTCTCCCACCTTATATGTTAGCAGTTTAGATTTAATTGCCAATACATTTTTCAGGTGATGTAGTGGTCTAGCACTAATTGTTACAGTATTACATATACTCATTGTTTAAAACCTTGCGCTTTTCTGGATCACGAGCTCTTAGTTTTTATTATAATCAGAAAGATATCTTCAGCAACATCCCTTTTATCACTGAACATCTGTACCAAATCCTCCCTCTGTATCAATTCCAGAAAAGTCAGCTGAAGCACTCGCGGACGTTGGCCTCGACGGAGCCGGGCTCACTGTGCCAGTGGCGGGGTGAGGGTGGTGGGCGGCCAATCCAGAGCTGCCCACAGAGCAGGGAGCGGAGGCTGTGCTGCAGGATGGCGGCGACGGGTGGCACCCGAGGCGCTGGTACGCCTTGACCAGGCCCCGAGCTTGGGCACGACTCCAGCCCTCAGCTTGGCTGCCACCTGTGATCCAGTCCAGGCCCCGACTTCATCTCCGGGCTCATCCCTGACGCCGGACCCAGGCTCGTTCTTGATTCCAGCCCAGTCCCAGTCCCCAGGCTCGTCCTTGGCTCAAGTCCCCGGGCTCGGCCCGCGGCACCGCCCTCCCCACCAGGTACTGTGCAGCTCCACTCCTTCACCATGGCGACCTCCAGCCGTTGGACAATGGACGCGGCCCATCAGTGCGGCGATGCCCCTTCCTGACTGACAGGAGAGGAGACCAATCTGCGTGGCGGCGACTGACAACAATCTGCGCATGCGCGGTTTCTACAATTTTTAAACCTTAATAACTTTTACAATATACCATTGATCGGAAAGAAACTTGTTGCACTCGCAGCACAGGAGAACGGTGAGTAAGCTGGCGTAAAATCGTAGCGCTATCTCGTACTGTTTTTGCGCAAGTAGAAAAACCATGCAAGCTGGAAGAACACAAGATCAGAGTTTTAGTTATATATAGATAGATAGATTGCATTCGGGACGTGTGCCTAATTTTCTTATCTTTCTTTGGATTCTCTTGTCAAAAAGTGCCTGCAAGCTTGTTTTTATAAATTTAAGCTGTTTTGTAGTTTCAGTCTGTATACTATGAATTTACTGGTTATGTTATTGTCAACAGATGAAAATCAATAATGGTAAGTATTCCATTGGTATTTGACATAATTACCTGTGAATTTGTGATACCCACTCTCGGATTGGGTCAGATGTAAATTTGCTGGTCCACAAACATATTGTGCCTTCCCAATTGTCTTGATTCCATGCAACATCAACATGAGTCCTTGTTTTGGACACACAATAGACTGCAGATTCTGGTAGTAGAACCGAGGAACCGCAGATGCTAGAATCTTGTGTAGAGCAAAAAGCGTTGGAGTAACTCAGCGGGTCAGGCAGTATCCCTGGAGAACATGGATAACTAACATTTTGGGATGGGACCCTTCTTCAGACTGATTTAGATGACGAGCAAAAAAAAAACTGATGATATAACAATGGTGTTTAAAAGAAGACAAAAAGTAGTTTGTCCATTTCCCTCCATAGAAGCTACCTAACCTACTGAGTTCCTCCAGTAGTTAGATTTTTTGACTCCTTGTTTCACTTGCTATTGCACAAATTCCTAAATGTGCACATATTTACAAATTCTATCCACATTCCATTTTATAATATTTTTGCCTTTATGTTCTTCATAAACCAGTTCCTAATTTATCAGGTCTGAAGAAGGATTCCAACCCGAAGCTGTGTTTAAATAAAGTATTTGTGTCTGAGTGGACTGCTAACACATTGGTTCTGTAAAGTAGGCAAATCTTTTTTGCACAGACTTATTTTGAATTGTTTCCTTACCCCTATGCTTCCAATGATGAAATTAAAATATCAGCTGAAGGATCCAAATTGAAGAAAATGTTACATAAAAACAGAGAAACATAGAAAATAGGTGCAGGAGTAGGCCATTTGGCCCTTCGTGCCTGCACCGCCATTCAATATGATCATGGCTGATCATTCAACTCAGTATCCCGTACCTGCCTTCTCTCCATACCCCCCTGATCCCTTTAGCCACAAGGGCCACATCTAACTCCCTCTTAAATATAGCCAATGAACTGGCCTCAACTACCTTCTGTGGCAGAGAATTCCAGAGACTCACCATGTTTTCCTCATCTTGGTCCTAAAGTAATTCCCCCTTATCCTTAAACTGTGACCCCTTATTCTGGACCTCCCCAACATCGGGAACAATCTTCCTGCATCTAGCCTGTCCAACCACTTAAGAATTTTGTAAGTTTCTATAAGCTCCCCCCTCAATCTTCTAAATTCTAGCGAGTACAAGCTGAGTCTATCCAGTCTTTCCTCATATGAAAGTCCGTGCACAGCCTAAAGTTGTTGGACAACTTGTTCTATTTGATCTTCCGTTTGTGCACGTCGAGTTGATTGCATTAGTCGAAACAGGGCGGACCACGTGAAGGTTGCAATCTTCCACCCCATATGAAAGTCCTGACATCCCAGGAATCAGTCTGGTGAACCTCCTCTGTACCCCCTTTATGGCAAGAATGTATTTCCTCAGATTTGGAGACCAAAACTGTACGTTATACTCCAGGTGTGGTCTCGCCAAAACCGTGTACAACTGCAGTAGATTCTCCCTGCTCCTATACTAAAATCCCTTTGCTATAAATGCTAACATACCATTCGCCTTCTTCACTGCCTGCTGCACCTGCATGCCTACTTTCAATGACTGGTGTACCATGACACCCAGGTCTCGTTGCATCTCCTCTTTTCCTAATCGGCCACCATTCAGATAATGGTCTACCCTCCTGTTTTGGCCACCAAAGTGGATAACCTCACATTTATCCACATTATACTGCATCTGCCATGCATTTGTCCACTCACCCAGCCTATCCAAGTCACCTTGCAGCCTCCTAACATCCTCTTCACACCTAACACTGCCCCCCAGCTTCGTGTCATCTGCAAACTTGGAGATGTTGCATTCAATTCCCTCGTCCAAATCATTAATATATATAGTAAATAACTGGGGTCCCAGCACTGAGCCTTGAGGTACCCCACTAGTCACTGCCTGCCATTCTGAAAAGGACCCGTTTACTCCCACCCTTTGCTCCCTTTCTGCCACCAGTTCTCTATCCACATCAATACTGAACCTACAATACCGTGTGCTTTAAGTTTGTATACTAATCTCTTATGTGGGATCTTGTCGAAAGCCTTCTGAAAGTCCAGATATAACACGTCCACTGGTTCTCCCTTATACACTCTACGAGTTACATCCTCCAAAAATTATATAAGATTCATCAGACATGATTTACCTTTCGTAAATCTATGCTGACTTTGTCCAATGATTTCACCACTTTCCAAATGTGCTGCTATCCCATCTTTAATAACTGACTCTAGCAGTTTCCCCACTACCGATGTTAGACTAACTGGTCTGTAATTCCGTTTTTTCTCTCCCTCTTTTTTTTTTAAAGTGGGGTTACATTAGCTACCCTCCAATTATCAGGAAATACTCCAGAATCTAAAGAGTTTTGAAAAATTATCACTAATGCATCCACTATTTCCGTGGCTACTTCCTTCAGTACTCTGTGATGCAGCCTATCTGGCCCTGGGGATTTATCGGCCCTTAATCCATTCAATTTACCCAACGCCACTTCCCGGCTAACCTGGATTTCACTCAGTTCCCCCATCTTATTTGACCATCGGTCCCCTGCTATTTCCAGCAGATTATTTGTCTCACTTAGTGAAGACAGAACCAAAGTAGCTATTCAATTGGTCTGCCATGTCCTTGTTCCCCATGATCAATTCGCCTGTTTCTGACTGCAAGGGACCTACATTTGTTTTAACTAAACTTTTTCTCTTCACATATCTATAAAAACTTTTGCAGTCCGTTTTTATGTTCCCTGCCAGTTTTCTTTCATAATCTATTTTCCCTTTCCTAATTAAGCCCTTTGTCCTCCTCTGCTGGACTCTGAATTTCTCCCAGTCCTCTTGTAAGGTGCTTTTTCTGGCTGCTTGGTATGCTTCATCTTTTGTTTTGATACTTTCCCTGATTTCCCTTGTTATCCATGGATGCACTACCTTCCCTGATTTATTCTTTTGCCAATTTGGGATGAACAATTGTTGTAGTTCATCCATGCAGTCTTTAAATGCCTTCCATTGCACATCCACTGTCAACCCTTTAAGAATCAATTGCCAGTCTATCTTGGCCAATTCACGTCTCATACCTTCAAATTTATCTTTCTTTAAGTTTAGAACCCTTGTTTCTGAATTAATTATGTCACTCTCCATCCTAATGAAAAACTCAACCATATTATGGTCACTCTTGCCCAAGGGGCCACGCACAACAAGACTGCTAACTAACCCTTCCTCATTACTCAATACCCAGTCTAGAATAGCCTGCTCTCTCGTTGGTTCCTCTATATGTTGGTTTAGAACACTATCCCGCATACATTCCAAGAAATCCTCTTCCTCGGCACCCCTGCCAATTTTATTCACCCAATCTATATGTAGATTGAAGTCACCCATTATAACTGTTTTACCTTTGTTGCACGCATTTCTAATTTCCTGTTTGATGCCATCCCCAACTCCACTACTACTGTTAGGTGGCCTGTACACAATTACCACTAGCGTTTTCTGCCCCTTAGTGTTTCGCAGCTCTACCTATATTGATTCCACATCCTCCAAGCTAATGTCCTTCATTTCTATTGTGTTAATCTCCTCTCTAACCAGCAACACTACCCCACTTCCTTTACCTTTCTGTCTATCCCTCCTGAATATTGAATATCCCTGGATGTTCAGCCGCCAGCCTTGGTCACCCTGGAGCCATGTCTCTGTGATTACATTGTAGCAAACACATTACTGTTATTTTGCTGACCAATGTAAACCAGTATTTATATTTATTCAAATATTTTTTTAATACTTAAAATGGGGTGGCACGGTGGCACAGCGGTAGAGTTGCTGCCTTACTGCGCTTGCAATGCCAGAGACCCGGGTTCAAACCTGACTACGGGTGCTTACTGTACAGAGTTTGTACATTCACCCGTGACCGCATAGGTTTTCTCCGAAATCTTCAGTTTCCTCCTACACTTTGAAGATGTACATGTTTATAAGTGAATTGGCATGGTATATTTAAAAAAAAAGAATTATCTCTGGTGTGGGTAGTATAGTGCTAATGTGCGGGGATTGCTGATCGGCACGGATGCGGTGGGCCCGTTTCCCTGCTGTATCTCTAAAGTAAAATAAAATAAAATTGACTTTTCACTTCATGACGTGAGATTTTGCAACCATTCAGCTGATAACTTTTATGATCTAGATGGAGGCAGTAGATTGATTTGAAATTGATGAACATTCTGCTTTTGTCTGAGCTGACCTCTTGCCTGTGGACACTTGTTAATAAATAGCTCAAGATTGTATTCCATCTGGTGCATGTAATGGTTGATACAGGGCCAGGATGGACGTTTCTGGTCGTTGGAGCAAGAAATCTATTTGAAAGTGTTGGATTTAAGATAACATTTTTAAGATCCGATGCATTGTCCTCCCCTCTCTAGATTTCATATGGTATCAACCAGATGACATGGATTGTGCTACTTGTTAGCCATACTATTTAATTAGCCAAAGACTCTCAGGTCGGTGAATATGGTTACACCATTGTTATTTCCGCATGCCTATACCAAAATTAGATGTGAAATACCTGGCACTAACGTGATTTTGCATCTGGAAACACAACAAAGGACCTACAAAAAAATGGTCTTAATAATAGCAAGTTTAAAAGTAGCCTAATAATAGAGGTGAAACCTACAGGTCTACATTTAGGTTGCATTCCACAGACCATTTTTATGAAAGGTTAATTCTGGGAAGGTAAGTATTGAGAGAACTAATAATATTTCTCCACATGTCTTTTTTTTGGTAGACTAGGAACGCAGAAATAACTTAAATTGGAAATATCAGGTTCATGTTTTAAAATATGTTTTTCCAATCAGATTTCATTGTGATTACAATGGCAATATACTTATACTTACTTTCTGATACTCCTTTCCAGATTTGATCTTCACTCACTGATATATAGAGAATAAGAAAATGTGATGCAGTTTAACATATTTCAAGAAAAAAAACTTTTCACTTACTATTGGAGAAATTAATAGGTATCATTGACATTGACATTTTCCCTTTTTTACCATTTTGCAGAATGATATTTTGGCCAGGACTTTGAAAGTAATATATATTACATTGTTGTAACTACCAATGAAATACACTTTTCGTCTGAGAATGCAAGAGAAATCTTTTGTAAAAAGAAAATGGTTAGGCTATGAATATGACAAATAGTTTTATCTCGGATAATCCAATGTATTGTGGGCCCAATAATCTTTGGATCTGGCCATGATCTTTGCAACAAAGGAAAGTATTCCTTTCCCTCTTTAAAAATAAAGCGTTTCATGCACAAAAAATATTTGACTGTATCTTGCTTCGGATTCCATTCACTTTCTTTAAGTCTTTGGTATTATATTAATATACTCTTGATTAGTACAGATATCAGAGTTTACGGGGAGAAGGCAGGAGAATGGGGTTAGGAGGGAGGGAGAGATCAGTGATGATTGAATGGCGGAGTAGACTAGATGGGCCGAATGGCCTAATTCTACTCCTATTCCTTATGACTTTATTTTGAAATTATAAATAATAACTGATTATGTATTGTAAATCACGCACATTGCCATGACACTGACCGATTGTGCACCCTAATTTTCTACAGTTATGGAGTGATTGCCAATGGCTGTGCAACCTGCCCAAAGCTGACATGTGAGCGTTCGGGTTGTGCAACTGAATTCTGTTACCACTGCAAACAACTCTGGCACCCGGACCAAACCTGCAGTGAAGCTCGTAAACAGAGGGATGTGTTTGTGGCTGGGCTAGAAAAACACTCTACCTCTCTTATTCACAGCGAAGAAACTGACAACGGTAAGTGCTCACTGTACTGGAAGAAAAATGTTGAATTTGTTAATTTTCTCAGTGTTTCAAACAAGAAATATTTTGAAATTTATAACTTTCACATAATCATAAATAAATCCTTTAGTCCATATTTGAAATACATGTGATTGTGATTATCAGAGGGATTCATTAACAAGGCAAGTTATTCCTGGTACATAGTTACCTGCTTTGCATCCATCATTTTAAATCTCTTTCTGGTTAGCTTCACTTAAATTTTATACCAAGCTGAACGGGTTGTGAATGTTGATGACAAATAAGATCATCATATTACCGCTTTCCAAAAATCTGCCAAGAAATCTCAGAGAGCAGTTATTGTTTAAACTGAAAAGGCAGCAAGGTCATAATATGCTACATTCAGTTGAGTTTGTTAGTTTTAGAGATACAGCTTGGAAACAAGCACTTTAGACCACCAAGTCCATCAATCACCCTTTCACACTATTTCTATGTTATCCCACGTTCTCAATTACACACTATATGCAATTTACAGAGGCCAATTAACCCCACAACCCACATGTCTTTGTTCTTTTATATTTCCTTTGAGTTTGACACGACACAGAGGCAACCTGCCCAGTTTAGATGCTACTTCAGAAGATAGTCAGACGATAGCAATGTCTATGCAAAAATAATGAGAACATTTGACACAAGCAATACTTTTGTGGAATTTAATAACTTGTTTCTGCCTTGCATTGTACTGGAGTTGGTATAAAAGTGTAAAGAATGACAAATAGCAATGGCTAAATTCCATATGAAATCAGTTATTATCTAAGCAGGAAAGTTTAATTTTGTTTATTTTCATGTTAGAGTTAGAATGGATTTAGTGTGGAATTTTGAATAAATCAGTCATGTTCTTACCAAATGTCTTTAAAGTAGTAATAGTTAACCTTGCTGTAGAAGAATGTAGTTTACAAATTATTTGATTGATAGTTTGAAATCAGATATAGTAATGGAGACAGATTTAGTCAAAATTGGAATGATGAATAGTTTTGACTATAGCTGGTTGGATTCTGTCTCTCCTTGAGACACTATTCCTTTACCCTAACCCAATTGAATCTTCGCTTGAATGAATCTGCCAACGCTGCTTCTGATTTCCATTTTGATACAAGGCCTCCACACCTCAATGTAAACTAGGTGCAGTTCTGGTATTCCACTGCTATTAATGCTTAATGCTTGTTTATAACAAATTGATATAGAAATATACACAAACAAGAAAGGTGGCTGAAATATCCTTTTTTGGGACATATAATCCCTATTTTTACATTAGTTCTTAAGTGATAGGAGCAGAAATTTGATAATCGGCCCATCTGTACTTAATTTAAGTTAGTGAACAGCCTGACAAACTCAAAAGTAATAAAGGACATTCATGGTCCCAGGGAGATAAGAATAAATGCCTCTCTTGGCGCAAGCAGTTGACATAATGTTTCATAAATTCATGTGATAGGAGCATAGAAATAAATAGGTGCAGGAGGAGGCCATTTGGCCCTTCGAGCCAACACCACCATCCATTGTGATCATGGCTGATCATCCACGTCCTGGTTCTGGAGTCCCCTAACACTGGGAACATTTTTCCTGCATCTAGCATGTCCAGTCCTTTTATAATGGTATAGGCTATTTGGCCCATCAAGTCTATTCCACCATTCAATCATGGCTGATCTATCTATCCCTCCCAACCCCATTCTCCAGCATTCTTCGCATAACCCATACTAATCAAAAATGTATCTATCTCTTCCATAAAAATATCCATTGACTTGGCCTCCACATGCTTCTGTGGCAATGAATTCCACAGATTCACCACCCTCAAAGTAAAGAAATTTCTCCTCATCTCCTTTCAAAAGGAACGTTGTTTTATCTGAGGCTATGACCGCTAGTCTTAGACTCTCCCACTAGTGAAACATCCTCTCCACATCCACTCTATCCAGACACTCTGTCTCTGTCCCGTCTCTGTCTCTGTCCCGTCTCTGTCTCTGTCCCGTCTCTGTCTCTGTCCCGTCTCTGTCTCTGTCCCGTCTCTGTCCCGTCTCTGTCTCTGTCCCGTCTCTGTCTCTGTCCCGTCTCTGTCTCTGTCCCGTCTCTGCCTCTGTCCCGTCTCTGCCTCTGTCCCGTCTCTGCCTCTGTCCCGTCTCTGCCTCTGTCCCGTCTCTGCCTCTGTCCCGTCTCTGCCTCTGTCCCGTCTCTGCCTCTGTCCCGTCTCTGCCTCTGTCCCGTCTCTGCCTCTGTCCCGTCTCTGCCTCTGTCCCGTCTCTGCCTCTGTCCCGTCTCTGCCTCTGTCCCGTCTCTGCCTCTGTCCCGTCTCTGCCTCTGTCCCGTCTCTGCCTCTGTCCCGTCTCTGCCTCTGTCCCGTCTCTGCCTCTGTCCCGTCTCTGCCTCTGTCCCGTCTCTGCCTCTGTCCCGTCTCTGCCTCTGTCCCGTCTCTGCCTCTGTCCCGTCTCTGCCTCTGTCCCGTCTCTGCCTCTGTCCCGTCTCTGCCTCTGTCCCGTCTCTGCCTCTGTCCCGTCTCTGCCTCTGTCCCGTCTCTGCCTCTGTCCCGTCTCTGCCTCTGTCCCGTCTCTGCCTCTGTCCCGTCTCTGCCTCTGTCCCGTCTCTGCCTCTGTCCCGTCTCTGCCTCTGTCCCGTCTCTGCCTCTGTCCCGTCTCTGCCTCTGTCCCGTCTCTGCCTCTGTCCCGTCTCTGCCTCTGTCCCGTCTCTGCCTCTGTCCCGTCTCTGCCTCTGTCCCGTCTCTGCCTCTGTCCCGTCTCTGCCTCTGTCCCGTCTCTGCCTCTGTCCCGTCTCTGCCTCTGTCCCGTCTCTGCCTCTGTCCCGTCTCTGCCTCTGTCCCGTCTCTGCCTCTGTCCCGTCTCTGCCTCTGTCCCGTCTCTGCCTCTGTCCCGTCTCTGCCTCTGTCCCGTCTCTGCCTCTGTCCCGTCTCTGCCTCTGTCCCGTCTCTGCCTCTGTCCCGTCTCTGCCTCTGTCCCGTCTCTGCCTCTGTCCCGTCTCTGCCTCTGTCCCGTCTCTGCCTCTGTCCCGTCTCTGCCTCTGTCCCGTCTCTGCCTCTGTCCCGTCTCTGCCTCTGTCCCGTCTCTGCCTCTGTCCCGTCTCTGCCTCTGTCCCGTCTCTGCCTCTGTCCCGTCTCTGCCTCTGTCCCGTCTCTGCCTCTGTCCCGTCTCTGCCTCTGTCCCGTCTCTGCCTCTGTCCCGTCTCTGCCTCTGTCCCGTCTCTGCCTCTGTCCCGTCTCTGCCTCTGTCCCGTCTCTGCCTCTGTCCCGTCTCTGCCTCTGTCCCGTCTCTGCCTCTGTCCCGTCTCTGCCTCTGTCCCGTCTCTGCCTCTGTCCCGTCTCTGCCTCTGTCCCGTCTCTGCCTCTGTCCCGTCTCTGCCTCTGTCCCGTCTCTGCCTCTGTCCCGTCTCTGCCTCTGTCCCGTCTCTGCCTCTGTCCCGTCTCTGCCTCTGTCCCGTCTCTGTCCCTGTCCCGTCTCTGTCCCGTCTCTGTCTCTGTATTTCAATTTGTTTTCAATTTCAATTAAAAAAAAGTTTATTGGCATGATAAAATACATTGTTATATTGCCAAAGTATAAAACATAACATATATAAAATACATAAATATAAATACAAGTATACATTGCAATAATAGATATGTCCCTGTACATATACTCGTAATAGACCTATAGCCCTTTATTGATTGCTACTCGTTCTTGCAGCTGTAAGCAGTACAACAGAATAGCAAGTTTAGCAATTCAATATTAATTTCTTAGTGTCAGTTCATGTCAATTAGTGTGTGCTTGCATATTGGTCATTCACCGTCTCTCAGGTTATGGCATGTTGTTACGTATTGTGCACCAAGATGTGCCGTATTTCCTTCACCAAGGATTATTCTTAGTTTTGATGTATCATCTAGTTCTTTAAAATCAGGAGTTGCCAGACTGAGTTTGTCAAAGTAAGTTTTCCTTGTTTTGTCACATTTTTTGCATTTTAGGAGGGAGTGCACCTCTGTTTCAACCTCATCTGCCAAACAGTGGCCGCATATTCTATTTTCTCTTGGTTGCCAGAATCTCTTCTGTCTTCCTTTTTCAATTGCCAAATAGTGGTCACTTAACCTGTATTTGGTGAGGGTC